>BDMV01000007.1:45586406-45838407 GCA_008326285.1 Oryza officinalis
CTCATGCCCTTACATGTCACATCAGCATATGTCCAATCTTACTTTCGGCGAGAATTCCGCCCTCTATAAGGGCGGAAGGCCTTACTCCGCCCATATATAGAGTGGCAGGGTACTTTCGGTCGAGCCGATGCAGCTTTCTTTATTCGCGTGCGATACGACTGCGGAATGGCTTCTCATGCCCTTACATGTCACATCAGCATATGTCCAATCTTACTTTCGGCGAGAATTCCGCCCTCTATAAGGGCGGAAGGCCTTACTCCGCCCATATATAGAGTGGCAGGGTGCTCATTTCAACCGGTCCAACTGAAGGAAAAAAAAGAGAGGTGAGTAAGAAGGAGAAGAGCTGCGAAGCATTGTTGCTGTGCTTATTCGAGCGCAGGTTAGTACAATATTCCGACGTATGGTTATATTTTGTGTCGCATACTAGTGTAATTACCATGTATTTGAAATTTGTGAGTAGATTTGTAGCACTTAGATACGGACCCTAGTTTATTTGCGAGTAGATCTGTAGCACTGTTAGTAGTTATGTTGAAATTTGTGAGTAGATCTGTAGCACTTAGAAGTGTGAATAATTTTAGACTAGATTTGTTGTGCACACGTTTGGTTTGTAGTAGTACTATATTTGACCGTACAATGAGAAGTGTTAAGGGTGTTTACAATATTTTATAGTTGTATTTTTAAACTGTAGGATGCCAAGGCGTGGAAAAGCTACCAACTCAAGGTAACATAAATCGTTTTTGTGATATTATGTGTTATTCGTTGTGCATGAAATGAGGAATCCTAGATTAACGGGTTAGGGTGTTTCATTTATTGTTCACTTGTAGTCGCCCGAAGACTGGAAATGCCTTCAACCCATTGCCTTTGCCTAGCGGTGTTCCAGTGCCCATGTGCTGGTGCGGTGATCCTTGCAAGGTAGCCAAGTCCGATGAAGAGGAGACGTACATGCAGAGATACTGGATGTGTGCCAATTTTGAGTTTGAGCCAACACCTGACATACGCCGCATTAACTTAATGGTGAGGAACTGATGTTTTGTAATGATTATTTGGTGTATGAAGTAGTCTTCAACAACTTATTTGGTTAGTAAACATTACATTTGTTGTAGACCCCTCCACCGCTATGTGATTTTGAGCAGTGGATCGACACCGAGATCAAGCCGCAAAACAAGGAGCGTTTGGAGTACATGCGGCAATGGGATGCAGAGCGCAAGGAGAAGATAGAGCAGAGACGCAAGGAGGAGGCCGCAGAAAAAGAGCACAAGGCTGAGGCGGAAAGGAGGCGTGTTGCTGCGTACAGGGAGGAGCGGGAGCGGAAGCTTGAGCGTGCGCGGCGAGTGAAGGCAGCAATGGAGGAGAACCCCGATGCACAGAGGAAGGGAAAGTGGCCTCGTTGCACTCAGTAGTATGCACGAGTTGGTAGTTGTATGGTGTTAGGGTTTAGGCCGGCCTTGTTTCGCTAAGTGGGTAGGAACGTGTTCCATCGGTTCGTGGGATCTCCATATCTATCCACTCAACGAATTTGCAGACCCAACGATATGCCTATGTAACATGTTATCATTATGTACGATCAAGTTAGCGTTCTGCGTATTCAGAATTGGTACTAGAAATTGGAGCACATAAGTCATACCCGATCCATGTTGCCACATTGGAAGAATCCAAATGTGGCGCTGAGGCTGGCGCGGGCGGCTTCGGTGAGGCGCTGAGGCGAGAGAAGATAAGAGAGAGCGAGAGAGAGGGAGGCGTTTTTATTTGGAGCGGCTTTAGTGAGAACGGACACCACGGTTTCTTTCTTTTTAATATGGTATAGATACACTACAAATTTAGGTTTCTGCAAATTTTCGGAGCTATCCGAAAGATTTTCGGAATTCGAGAAGCAAAATAAGATTCTGTATATTTTTGGAGTTGTCCGAAAATATTTTTCGAAACTTTCGAAAATGATAGTGTAGTCATTAAGTTTATGAAATTTTTCGGAGTAGTTCTCTTTTGGAATTTTTGAAAAACGCGTGTAAACTCGGGAAGTTGCAGTGCAAATTTAAAATAAATAAAACCTAATTATCATATACTAATATTTTTTTACATGTCCTTATTTACTTCTCATCTTAATCTGATCTTGCTCGATGATCAGTTGCTTCTAGCTAGCTTTGGTTTGGTCATGGGACACGTATTTTTTCAGGAAGTTTCTTCTTTCTTTCTTTCGAACTCAACGTTGATCCATCTAGAAGATATGCACGTACACGTACACACACATACCGTACTGATGATGCACAGTCTGTTGCCACATGAGCTCAGGGTTTCAATTACCGCCGGGGCCGCGGTTACCGCGCCCCGGCGGTAAGCACGGTTACCGCACGGTAACCGCGGTAACCGTGACAAACCGCGACAAACCGTACAAAATTTATCAAAAATTCAAATTATTTTTCAAATTTATTTGAATTTGACGCGGTTACCGCGGTTTACCCCTTACCGTACCCCCGCGGTAAGCGCGGTAACCGCGGTAACCGCGCGGTTTACCGCGGTAATTGAAACCCTCGGCACACCCTTGCAGAGGGCGGCAAGCCCTCGGCACACCGCGGCCCGTGCGCGCCGTCAAGACGCACACGGCGCCGTGTGCCACGTCGGCTTGCCGCCCTTTCAAAGGGCGGCAGGGTCTAGTTTTGCAAATTTTTTCGGCGCTATAATATTTCTGTAAATATTAAAAAAAAAATCTAAAAACAAAAAAAATTCTTGAGAGGTTAGGAGGGAATGGGCTCCTCAAAGGAGCCGGCTGGGCTTGATAGGTGGCCAGGCCTGCCGCCCTCTGTAAGGGCGGCAAGGTCCTGCCGCCCTTTGCCAGGGCGGCAAGAGGGCAGGAGGACGGCCGTCCCACGGCAGTCCCACGGCGTGTCGCACGGCGTGTGCCACGTCGGCTTGCCGCCCTTGCGAAGGGCGGCAGGGTCTATTTCTGTAAATTTTTTTGCCGCTATAATATTTCTGTAAATATTAAAAAAAGAAAATCTAAAAATACAAAAAAGTCGAGCAGTGGAGGCAGCGGAATCAGGCAGGGGACGAGAGGGGTTTTGCCGAATTGGGCCGGGCCGGTTCATCACAAGTTGGGCCACATTTGGGGCCGTGGTTATCTGGGGATAGTGGGTTCCTCCATTTGACCTTCGATTTTTGCTATATACTATCTCCGTTTTATATTATAACTCATTTTATTTTTTTTAGTCAAACTTCTTTAGATTTAATCAAGTTTATAGAAAACAACATATATAACATCAAATTAGTTTTATTAGATGTAACATTGAACATACTTTAATAATATGTTTGTTTTGGGTTGAAAATGTTATTATATTTTTCTATAAATTTGATCAATCTTAAAAAAGTTTGATTAAAAAAAATCAAAACGACTTATAATATAAAAAGGAAGGAATATTTGATTTTTGCCTGATCAAGCTATTAGATTGGACCCAGTTTCATCGTTCACTCGTTCACGTTGAGGCAGTCAAGCTACACTCACATACATGAATTGATTTCAGTGTAAAAAAAATTAACGATTAGTCTGACAATTTAATTATATTCGTGTGATTTTTACTTTTAAAAATCACTTGAGTGATATATAGCTAGTCTATGAACACAGGTTACATGTTGCTCATAGGGAACACATGATCGAAGGGTTGGTAAATCCAAGCTTAATCTTGCTCTTCCTCTGTATCCTCACCCTTCATCTCGCCACTGATCTAACCCTACCCATTAATGCCACCTCAGTGATTGTTTAGATGGGATCTGAGTAAGGGGCCAAATATCTTTTTGTCAGTGGGGATTTAATAATATCCTTATGAAGGAATAGCGTTTAATGTTATGCTTATTTGGACAATCACTTAGATTTCTCCAATACTTCCCTAATAGAACAATGGAATTAATAATGGTATATTTCTTTCGTGATATATGTTCAAATTCGTAGTATTATGATATGTCACATTCACTCAAAATCTTTTATATTTTCAGATAAAGAAAGTATTTTTCAACGAACGAGTGTTAGTGAAAAAAATTGGCCAATTGAGTGAAAGGTCGTTCTGAAGACTCAAGAGATTGGATTCTTGGCGAGAGGGTGCCCGGTGCAATGTACGCATGTGGCCATTAATTATGACATAATAAGTTGATACTATTGATCAGTGCTTGCATATCTAGAGACTTTTGGTGTAGGCCAGTGGTGCATTGCATCTGCACATCCTATCCATTTTGTTTCCAGTGATGTCCAGGGCCGGTCCTAAGAATTTTTGAACCTGGGACGATGCTAAAATTTTGGACCTTTTTATATAAACATAATAATACGACTAATACTACCATTGGTAGTATATACTATACACATAGATACAAAATATTATTGATAAGCAATTAACTGAATGCAAAAGCTATATTCATATGAAAAAATTCATATATATATTAAATTACCTCAAAAGTTTCTTCTAACATTCCTTGATGCGAAGTCATTGACGATGGTTTCAATATCAATCTCATCCAACAATTGCTTTTCAATGCACAATGTTGCCAATCCATTTAACCTCTCTTGTGACATTGTAGATCTCAAATAGTTCTTCAACAATTTTAATTTTGAGAAGCTTCGTTCAGCTGATGCCACAGTCACTGGCATAGTAAACAAGATGCGATAAGCAATAGAGGTAGTAGGATAACAATCAGCTTCAGTAACAAACTCAAAAATCTCCATAGCTGTCATTTCTCTATCTGGCAAAGCGGACTGCAGAACCCTTAGCTCAGAAATGAGATCTTTTATATCAATATCAGATGAACCACCATGAGAGAAAGCTACTGCCAATGTTGTGCAACACAAATTTAGTTCAGGACCATCCAAGGACTTTAAGCTTTTTGAACTCATTAAAAACCCAAATATCTCATTAAATTCCTGGAGCTGATCAAATCTACTTTTCAGTGATATTTTTGCCTTATCAATCATAACCAGAAAGTAACTAATTTTAAAATCCTTTTCAGCTTCCAAGATGACTTCCTCACTATTATTTTCATCAAAATGTTTCTTTCTAAGAGCACGACGCTTTACAGGAAATGATGGCTCAACACCCATCTCAGATGCAATTTCTTTTGCAATAACCTTACTAGAAGCAAACCCATCATTCCTGTAGGTCTCAAAGTAATCCAATACGCCTTGTATCTGTCGCATGGCAGAATCAATGCACATAAATGATGATTGCAATTTTTTGCTCACCTTATTGACAGCAAATAGAATATCATGCCAAATAACCATGCCAAAAATAAATTCAAAGCTGCCAAGCACATCAAATAAATTCTTTGCATCACTCCTATCCTTGGGTTCAACATCAGGATCTTCACTTAATGCAAGTAAAGCTGCTCTTAGCTGAGGGGCTTGATATCTAATTGCTGTAATACTTTTAATCCGACTCTCCCAACGTGTGTTGCATAATGATTTCACCGTTAGACCATCAACATGATCAAGCAAAAATTTCCATCTTTTGGTAGAACCAGCAAATAATACATATATCCGTTGCACAATTCCAAAAAAAGTGACAGCTTTAGTGCAAGACTTGGCCATATCACAAAGAGTAAGATTAAGACTATGACAAGCACATGACATATACTTGGCTCTTGGATTTATTTCTCTCAAACGGTTTTGAACCCCCTTATGTTTTCCTTTCATATTAGAACCATTATCATAACCTTGTCCCCTAATGTCATTAATATCAAGACCAAATGACTTAACAGAATCAACTAAAACATTGAAGAGCCCAGAACCAGATGTGTCATCTACCTTCAAGAAACCAAGAAAGTATTCCTCTATTTTAATTTTACCATCTACCATGTTAACACATCGAACCAATAAACTCATTTGTTCTTGGTGACTAACATCTGGGGTACAATCAAGAATAACAGAGAAATATTTGGCTCTTTTAACAGTCTTGATGATAGAATTTGTAATATCGGAGGCCAAAAGAGAAATCAACTCATTCTGAATTTTGTGGCTGAGATAATGATGATTAATGTCTTTGTTTTTGATACGTCTAAGATGGTCTTGCATAACCGGATCAAACTCTGCAACCATCTCACAGCAAGCTAGAAAATTCCCATTTTGATCATTGTAAAGCTGCTCATTAGATCCTCTAAAAGCCCAATTACGCTTACCAAGAAATTTCACAATTGCAACTATTCTCAATAATACTAGCCTTAAGCGCTCTTTCTCCTTTGAGATTTGTTGTTGCAACTCTTTGTCAATTGTCTGTTGTTGCCTCAGCCTAATTCTTAGCTGATTCCATGAGGTCATATTGGTAATGTGCTCAACACTTGCTTCATGCTCCCTCAACCTCTCATTAACATGCTTCCAATTTTTATACCCCTCATTCCCCAATGAACTCTTGCATTTGTTAGAGTTAAAGAGCTTACAACAGAAGCAAAATGCTCTATCCAAGTGCTTGGAATAAACTAACCATTTTCTATCATGTACCTCCCCATTGCTCATTTTTCTAAAGTAATAGGTATAGGAAAAATGCCTATCATGGGCATCCCAAGGGAATTCAAGATTCTCTTCTCTTATAGGCCCCTTCTCAACTAATGTATCCCTTGATTTGCTATCAAGTTTATCCCAATTTCTAGGATCATAAATATCAATAGGAACCGGATCCTCATCAACAATAGTAGGTTCTGTTTCATTTGAATTTAAAACATGCTCATGCTCGTGATCACTCACATTATGATCATCCATGTCGATATCAGCATCGTCTTCTATATTGTCCTGATCTTCTCGATTCTCATTAGTTGGTTCCTCCACAGCAACTATCGCTAATGCATCTAGATCTCTTGAAGTGCTTGTATTAGTCTTCAGAAATTTATGAAGGGCCCCTCTCTGTGATTCTATCAAATCTTCTATTCGCTTTTTCTTCTTTCTTTTGTCATTGCCAGATGAATACTTTCTTGATGACATGGTACTATTAAAATTTAAAAATAATTAGTAACTACAATTTCGTAAAGTAAGGATCAATCAAGAAACAATAGTAAGTAATTTAATCATCTACCTTTGCTGTACGCTATTGCCTGGCGCTGCTGTCTGTCTGTTGGATCAGTCCGGATCGGATGAATGGATTATGGATGATCAGCTGATCAGCTCCAGTTGCTGGGGGATCAGGAGATCATCAGGATCAGGGAAGGGCCCTTTCTCTCGTAGATGGAATCAGGATGGCCGCCGCCACTCCACCAGACTGCCAGGCCCTCACGCAGTCACGCTCACGGAACGGAAGGAGAAGGAACGCCGAAGACGGAACGGAAGGAAGGAACGCAGCCACGCAGGAGAAAAGTCGCGGCTCTGCGGACGCCGGGATGCGTGATTTCGCTGACCGCGGAACGAAGCGACGTTTACCTATTACTACGTACTGGTACCTAGGGGGCCCATCCAGATTTTGGGCCTGGGACGTCGGCCCCTTTCGCCCCCCCCCAAGGGCCGGGCCTGGTGATGTCAACATAAGAAGCAGCTGATGATTATGGGTACTGTTGTTTTCAATTTGGGCGTCTTTTTTGGTTATAATGATGACATACTAGTTTGGTTCGGAGGCCTTTTTTTCCCCTTTGATCTACCTTTTTTTATACAATAAAATTATAGTTTTGCTTAGAAAAAAACACATCGCACCTCATAAAACGTAATTCCTATTATATTATTCCGGCTTGAAAATTCATCATTGAATTTTTTTCTCAAAATAAGTGTATTAAAAGTATTATTTTCCTCTCGAACCATCCTCATTTAAATTTTTCCATGCCTTGATCCCAACCACCCCTCCAGGGGTATTTAGATTATTTCCCTTTCTACTAATTTTTTTTTCTAATCTTAGAATTTTAGTCATTTTGAAATGGAGGAAGTAAAACACTCACAACCACATTTCATTTCAAAGTAGATCATGCTTGACTACTTATCACTATAACAATGGATCGTACCCGTCAATTACATAACGCGGGAGATGAGGAGAGAATAAAGTATCCAACAAAGCTAACGCCATTTGTAAAAACAATGACAAAAATACATTTATTGTCTCACCTTTCTTTGACAGTATGTTCGTCAGTCATGTGGTATATGATACTGCAGTGTCAAAAATAAGGCATACTTTCTATACACAGGTTAATAAAATACGGTAAAATCATATACCCATACTATACGAAAAGGTATCCTTTAATTAATAAAATATGACGAATAGAGAAAAAATTATCTTTTCGGAATAAAAGATGTCAGAGTCCTAGTCGGGAAAGATAAGGTTTTCTTGATCCGTATTATGTTCTATTTCTTCGAGTTCTACTTAGAAAAGAGGATAATCTCTGCTATATATACAAGGCCCCTGCGTTCAGGGAGGGATATCGAATTACAAGCCATAGCCAAATCCACGCCCAGAGCAATTCAGAGGAAGTCTGCATCGTATTCGCCGAATAGATCTCGTCGGGCCGTTCTCGGTGGTCTCTACTCGACGGATTCATCTAGTCTTTCTACTTTCCCATTATACTCTGAGCGATAATCCAATCTATAATCCATATAAACTGAAGTAGGGCTATTACTCATCTCGAGAGCCCAAACCAGTATAAATCTTTGTCCCCTATCTACTTGATCTATTCTCGCGAATACCCTAGTTCCAACGATCCCCATACTATACAAATACCGTAGTCGACGTATAGCCTGTTGACAGTGGCGCGCCAGGTAGGGGTCTTCGTGCTTCAAGGTTACGATGAAATGAGTTTAAGAACATAATTTTTCAACAAGGGCTTCCACGACTAACCTGGCTTGGAAGATCCAACCCAGCCAGTCTTCGTCATGGTCCAAGTCGGCTCCATCGTCTTCCCAGTCTTCACAGCCGTCTCGATCTCGCCCCCTTAACAGATGCCAAGAGCGAGGCCACGACGACGGCATGAGCGAATATATCTACTTCAACGACCGCCTCTCCGGTTCGCTCCAAGAACGAGGCATCGGAATTCCGATCTGTCGACAGAAGGCCTAAAGCAGCCCAATCGTCGGCTTCAGCTGGCGAACCTGTGCTGACAAGAAAGTATGCCGACAAGGATAATTCATGGTGTCCAATCCACAAGACTTCTAGTAGAAGTCATCCATTAGCTGGATGTTGTGTCATAATCCAAGCAAAAGCTGAACTCGACGCTTGCGAGGAGCGTGGGATCCAACGTGTCTCTCTATACAAGGCGTGGTGCCCAATCCACAAGACAAAGAATCACCCCCTAATGAGCTGCAAGACATTCTTGAAACTCGTGGAACCGATTACCCGAATTCCATGCTACCCGATCCATGCTCGTAGAGATCGATCTCACACGACGTTTATGAACGATAACCCTTCAAATCGTATGGTGGGTTTCATCGGAATCGATCCCAATGAACCATGTGTTCTTCATAGCCTGGACGAGGTGGAATCCTCTGATTCAAACTCTCCGCGCGATGTGAACATGGTCGACGTCGAGATCGAAGACAGGGGTGTGGATGACCGAATACCACGGGGTTCTGCAGAGGAGGACGAGTTCATTCAATCTCGAGACGCAGCCCCTCCTCGAACAGAACCTGTCCGTACTCCCACCAAGCACTTCACCATCGTCAATAACCTGCCTCGACAACCTCCTTTCAATCCAGTAACCTACTCGGAAGCGGATACGTGGTTAAAGCGAATGGAGTCTACTATCACCAATCTCAACTCTGCTTTTGTTGCGGCGACCGGTCCGCCCCCGTAGGTTGACGAGGTTGCCAAGAACATTGGCGCGGCCAATGCCCCTCGGAACGATGAATCTTGCATCCCTGAAAATGCCTCACCACAACAACGAGTTCAACAGATGCCTCCTCGACAAGATGCTCGCGATCTCTGTGAACAACTAAATGGCCGAAGGCGACAACAACAGGATCAGCATGATGACGGATGCCGACAACCCCAAGATCACCAGCGAAGGGGCAATCGTCGGGACGACAATCAAGATCGCAACCAAGCTCGCGGTATCCCAGTACACCAAGGTGACAGCGAACGGGCTTTGCATCATCATCATGACGAGGACAACGACTCCTGATCCTCACACCCAAGACATGGCCGAAGTCGGGACCGTCGACTTCACGACCGCACACCAAGGGCGGTTCGCGCGGCCGCCATAGTCGCCAACCAACCTTCATGCCTAGAGGTGGATGCAAAGCCTTTAAGCCTTCCCTTCGAGAAGTAAATTGGCTTCCAAAATTTCATCCCGTAGCAGTAGAGAAGTACGATGGGAGCACGGATCCAGAGGAGTTCTTACACGTCTACTCTATTGTTCTATATGTCGCCGGCGCAGACGATAGCACGCTAGCAAATTATTTGCCAGCAGCGTTGAAAGGATCTGCTCGGTCATGACTCGTTCATCTTCCCTGAAATTCGATATCTTCTTGGGCAGATCTCTGGAAGCAATTCGTCACAAATTTTCAAGGCACCTACAAGAGGCACGCGGTCGAAGACGATCTACACGCCCTTACACAAAAGCTCGGTGAAACCCTTCAAGACTTTATTTGACGCTTCAATGAGTGTCGGAATACAATCCTCGAGATCACCGATGCATCTGTGTTACGTGCCATCAAATTCGGCGTCCGAGATTGCTACATGATTCAAGAACTAGTGACAAGGCGGGTGTCGTCCGCCATGAAGATATTCGAGATCATCGATAGGTGCGCCCACACAGACGAAGCTATCCAAAGAAACGACGAGAAGGGGAAGGCGGTGGAAGAGAAACAACCATCTAAAAAAGACAACTCGGAACCAAGTCACAAGAAAGGAGAAAAGAGAAAGACACAGTCAGAGGTTCTTGTCGCAAAACAAGATAAACATGCTCCCCAACGACAATGGTGTCCGGTGCACATGACCAGCGCTCACACGTTCGAGGAGTGAAACATATTTCAAAAGGTCATGGCTAGGAAGATCACCCAAGACAAGGGAAAGAGGGTTCGCGTGGTAGAGAAGGACGACCATAACCCTCCATCCTACGACGAACCAGACTTCCCCGACTTCATCAACTTCGACCAATATGTGGCCCACATCTTCGGTGGCTCAATCTCTTATTCTTCGAAAAGGGAATACAAGAATGTAAAACATAAAGTGTGCTCCACAACTCGGGGGACGGTGTCTAAAATGAAGTGGTCAGTTCAGAAGATCGAGTTCTCCAATGTCGACCACCCAACCCTGACGACAGCCCCTGGACGATATCCGATAGTAGTCGAACCTATTATTCGGAACATTAAAGTTGCCTAAGTCCTCGTCGACGGCGGCAGCTCCATCAATCTCCTTTTCGCTAGCACGCTTGACGCAATGGGGATCCCGAGAAGCAAGCTCATCCCCTCAGAGCAGCCTTTCCACAGCATTACCCCAGAGTTGTCGTCAAGGCCTCTAGGAAAGATCACGTTGCTGGTAACATTTGGCAAAGCTGACAACTTCCAAATAGAACATATCACGTTTGACGTAGCCGAGTTCGACGCCGCCTACAACGCTATTTTTGGAAGGACAACACTCGCCAAGTTCATGGCAGCATCGCACTACGCCTATCAGCTGATCAAGATACCAGGACCCAAAGGGATAATCGCAATACCGGGGAACGCGAAGATGGTCGTGCACTGTAACAAGAGGAGCCTCGACATGATCGAGCAAACTCCCACCACGCTCGCCCCAACGAAACCTCCTAGGAAAGTGACTAAACCCAATCTGGCGCCCAAACCAGACAGAGCTATAAAGATAATACCGCTGACTAGTAGCAACCCTGACAAGACGGTCAAGATCGGGGCTAAGCTCGACAGCAAATAGGAACTCGAGCTCATCACCTTCCTCCACGACAATGCAGACGTGTTCACTTGGCAACCGTCCAACACGCCCGAGGTCCCCAGGGAGATGATTGAGCACAAATTGATGGTTCGTCCCGATACAAAACCTGTCAAGCAAAAGTTCCGTCGGTTTGCTCCAAACCGCAAAGAGGCTATATGAGAAGAGCTCGACAAACTTCTCAAAACCGGCTTCATCAGAGAAGTCCTTCATCTAGAGTGGCTCGCAAATCCAGTCATGGTGCGCAAGGCCAACGGCAAGTGGAGGATGTGCGTAAACTTCACTGATCTCAACAAGGCGTGCCTGAAAGATTACTTTCCCCTTCCACGCATCAACCAACTGATAAACTCTACCGCCGGATGTGAGTTGTTGAGTTTTCTCGACGCCTATTCCGGTTACCATCAAATTAGCATGGCGAAGAAAGACGAGGAGAAGATGACCTTCATCACGCCCTTCGGTGTATTCTGCTATGTCAAGATGCCCTTCGGCCTGATCAGCGTCGGGTTCACGTACCAGCGCAAGATTCAGGGGGCTTTTCAATCCCAAGTTGGCAACGACGTTGAGGCCTACGTCGATGACATCGTAGTCAAAACAAAAACGCGAGATTGCCTCATTGATGACGTACGGGAAACGTTCAACAATCTCCGACGACATCGACTCAAGTAGAACCCGGAGAAGTGCATGTTCGGAGTATCATCGGGCAAACTGCTTGGCTTCCTCGTCTCCGAGCTAGGTATCGAAGCAAATCTAGACAAGATCAAGGCCATCGAGAACATGAAGTAGCCGACAAGGCTCAAAGAAGTTCAGAAGCTTATAGGATGTATGGCAACTCTCAGTCAACCAGCTTACACATCTGATCCTCGATCAGCATTGTAGCGATTCTCCCACTATTTCTACGAGTGTGTTAACGACCAAATTTGGTAAATCAAATATTAGATCTGAAGATAGAATCGAAGCGGATTTGGAGGAAGCTGGCGGTTACTAAAACAGAGCAAGAATCGGCTGGTGACCGGATCGGCTACGGTGTCTATCAACTGGTGACCGAATCGGCTATTGTGACCATCGGCTGAGACAGAGTCGGACAAGGATAGCCGATGTAGCCGATTCCGACGAGAGAATAACAGAGTCTTTGTCGGGTTCGGTTGGTGAGCTTCATGAGGATTCCCACATACGGATTGGGTCCGAAGAAGGGAATTGTATCTATTAATTAGGATATAATGTTAGTTTCCTAATAGATACTGTCGGTTAGAGTCTGTATTAGGGAATTATCCTTAGTATGAGTTGTAATAGAAGTAAGGGTCGTGTCCGACAAGGACAGGTCGTGTAATTCTGGGTATAAATTGAACCCAGGGCTGTGTGAGAAAAGACAACAGATCAATACAACAACTTCGGCGCATCGCCACCTTTACTCTTTCATCGTTTTTCGACGAGTTCTTGCTTTCGAGTTGGGCTGCATCGGTTTCGATCTCCAGCAAGAGGTAAAACTTGTTATGGCGGCTTGCGCTCTCGGGATTAGTGCTTCCATCTTCATGACACTCTAATCTGGTTTGCGTAAATCGTCGAGTTATCATATATATTGTATAATCTAGATTGATATCAGCATATAACTCAAATTGGTTAATAACTGTTCTACAGAAAACTAGCCGATAGAGTTATATATTGATGCTGGTTTAGATTACACAATATATCTACCATCTCGAAAAGGTTTTCATCGACTTGATCATCTAGGCATTGTGTTTCTTTACATATTTGGTGCTGCATCAGTTAGGTTTGACCTACTAAATCATGTTTAGAACCATAGTCCCTAGCCTGTCTATGATTACTAATAGAGATAGCGTCGGGGTTTCAGCCGGCCTTACCTGGTTTAATTATCTTGTTATCTTGATATATTAAATCTGCCCTTTATATCGAGATATTAACTTAGTAAAATATATTGAGCTTGTTGTCAAATCTGGTTAAGATCATCTTAACACTAGTTTGACAGTTTGTTTAATATATTTTGTTCATGGTAATATCTCTGTATAAAGTGGTATCGGAGTACTAGCCGATACATGTTAGATTTGCTTAATCGGCTATGCTATGAGCTTGTGTAATCTATGCTTCATGATATATTTAGGCACAAGTGATTTATACTGTCTCGGCGCCCTGTCCGATCTATCCCAATCACTTAAGTTTAAATATGTTTTGAGACTTAGATTGTATCTTGTTGATATCTACAGCCGATTGAGTAGATTTAGCTTTATCTTGCTTTATCTGTTATAGCCGATTTAATGCATCTTGCATCGGCTCAATGCTCAATGATATGTCATCGGTAAACCAGCCGATCGGCTATCATTGGTGGATTTAATCGCGTTTTCTTTGTTTCTTATTGGTTGCAGGATCAAACCAATTGGCACGCCCAGAACCCAAAAGAAGTCCTTGGACCTGCACTGGAGCTAAGCAGATCTCCCAGGCCAGTGTGTGTTTTTTGCATCAACAGAGTGGTCGAGTATGACTACACACCTGGTCCTCGACCAGCGTTATAGCGATTCTCCCACCATTTCTGTAAGTGGTCGAGAACGACTGCACACTTGGTCCTCAACCAGTGTTATAGCGATTTTCCCACCACTTCTACGAGTGGTTGAGTATGACTACACACCTGGTTCTTGATCAGTGTTGTAGCGATTCTCCCACTACTTCTGCGAGTGGTTGAGTACGACTACATACCTGGCCTTCGACCACCGTTGTAGCGATTCTCTTACCACCTCTACAAGTAGTTGAGTATGACTACATACCTGGTCTTCGACCGCCGTTGTAGCGATTCTTCTACCACCTCTACGAGTGGTTGAGTACGACTACATACCTGGTCTTCGACCAACGTTGTAGCGATTCTCCCACCACCTCTCTGAGTGGTCGAGTACGACTACGCGTCTGGTTCTCGACCAGTGTGTGTAACGTTCCTACCATCTTCATGCATTAATCAATGTAAGTTTTTACAAAACAAATGTGCAATATTTATTCGTTGATCCTCTTTTCTCATATTGCTACTGGTTAAAGTCGTTTCTTATCTACCTATTACGTTAAGTCTGACTAGTCACCAGGTCTTAGCACCTTGACCGGGGACGCCTGGCAATATGGGCTAGTCGGACGCTAAGGGTCAAACGACCATATCAAAATTGGTCATCTCAGAGTACCCACTGTAACGTATTAACTAGCCGTGTAATCAGGAATTGGTTTTTCCAACTTCACGGCTGGAGGCTAGGAATTCGCTTCTTCACCTTAATTTGTTATTAGATTCAAGCTGCTTTTGCAGAAATCTTTCCATAAAACCAGCTAGGGGCTAGGGAGAGTATCTAACTCCGTTCAGCACACGTACAGTTAATTTATTTTCAATATTTTCAGTTTTTAATATTTTTAATTTATATCATATTACTCCCAAGCTTTCGCTCGAGGGCTTTTCTATCTAAAAATTTATTTTGAGAATTAATTTCAAGAAAATCAGACATCAGAGCAATTGACCCTCTTGAGTAACAGAGACTAGTTGGAGGCTTTATAGTAGTCGACATCTTGTCTTGACTTAAAAAAGCTTAAACCAACAATTCTTTTACTCAACTAACAAACATATACTGGTCCCAGAGCACACGGTAGTTGAAATTTATTTCTGACTAGATGGATGTCGGATTAGTGAATTCAAGTTCAAGTTGAGTTCTCGGTCCAGGAGAAGAGAAGAACTTTGTCGCGTACTCTGCACCTACTCGACTATCCGATAACAATTGGATGAGTTCGACAAGGGTTATGTACAGGATATTTGATCAAGAACGCTATAGCATGGTCGCATATTTTCTGACTTCAATCCAAATTCAACAATGGTCACATTCTCTATCATGGTCTCAGGAAAGATGACTTGTCGGCAATTTCACGCCTACTCAATATTCCGAAAATAATTAGGTGACTCTGACAATAATGGATCTTTGGGCTACATGGTCGAGAACGCTAGTCCGATTATTTGCGTTGAGGTCGGGGGCTACTGTCAGTGTTATCAATAAGACATACCTCCTATACATGGGTTTGCGGTATACGAAAATACCATATACCTAATAGTATACGAGAAGATATCTTTTGGTTAAGGAAATACGACAAATAAAGAAGGAAATTATCTTCCCGGAATAGAAGGTGTTCTGGATAAAGAAGGAGAAATGAAGTCCTACTCAGATATCACAAGGACTACTCGGATTGTATTCATACTTGTCTCCCTAATTCTACTTGGACAAGAGGACATCCGAGGGTATAAATACAAGATCCCCAAGAAGGAGAGAGGGAGACCAACACAAGCCAACACATACCAAGTCAGAATACAAGCCTAGATAAAGTCAATCTGGAGCCACTAAGGCCGACAAGAGGGATCTAGAGCCACCTTCAATCTCGTCGAGTTCATATCCGAGGAAAAAGACTACACTATCCGTCAACTACGTGTGAAAGCTCCATGTCGTCAAGCCGACGTCGACTAGATTAGATCATCACAAATATCGTACTCATGTGATATTAATATTTAAAGGCAACATCGGCTTCGTCTAACAGGAGTAGAGCTCCCGAACCTGTATAAAAATCTCTATCTCCCATCTCTTTTATCTCAATATCGCGTATACCCTGGTTTCAACGATCCTTATACTCTACAAATACCATGGTAGGTGTATAGCCCGTCGATAGATACATTTTTAACTAATCCATGCAAACCCTAAAAACACGTTATTGGACTAAAAGAGCTATTGCTCAAGGTCTAGACTCAGAGACAAAGTAAAAATTACCAAAACCTATGGACTCACGCAGGGCTCAACTATTGGATTATATATTTTTTAAAACTTTTAATAGTGAATTAAAAGGATCTAAACATGATTGATTATGTAGGCAAAAGCCCTAGTTGCCCTAAGCTCGCCTGCGCCTCTCCCTAAGATCATCGCAGACATATTCATCCCACCTCATCAAAAATCACCACTAAAATGAATGATAAATAATAATAGCAATTTAGTTGTCAGGACTTCACAACGTTTCATAGGATAAATTACATCGATCTATTTTGTCATCATCGACTGTTTTTTAGCTTGATGATAGAAATCATTTACACCTTGCCTACTCTGGTATTTTTTTCTGGACCAAAGCAGCCAAGATTTTCCTTTTCGAACATATAGAGAAGCCATGGATTTTAGACGAAGCAGCAAGTTAGCAACGGTAAGAAAGCTATCAGGCGTGCCATTATCTGTCAGCCACAAAACTCACGGTTCACAAAAGCTCAGAAGCGAGCACCGAAGCGCGTCACCGGGCTCACCGCTCGCACGAGCCGGTGCAGCCAGATAGGCCATGGGAAGCACGAGACAGAGGAGCTCGCCGCTTGGGCCTCTCTCCGTAAACCCAAATAAAGGCCGACCGGTTACGAGTTTCGACCACCCCCATCACATTCACACCATTTCGCCATCTCCCCAATTCCTCCCCACTTTTCCGTGGAATCCCTCACACTCCTCCGTCGTCCCCCGTGTCCCGGCCCCGCGGCCAGTCGTCGTCGACGGCCCGATCAATACCATGGTTAGCCCCCCTCACCTGCCTTCTTCTCCTCTATCCGTCGCCTGCTCCGGTTCGAGGAATCTGCCTAGTCGGTCGTTACTTCGCAGGGTGTGTTGTTGCAGATCCGTGTGCGGTTCGATCTTGTGGGCGGCGGCTTCAGGCGGCGACACCAGGGTCGGCCGTGTTTTTGTGTTAGTTGATCCGGCGATTAGAGGGTTTATCTCGTGCTTTTTTGTGTGAATAGTGTCCGATCTGAATATTGTAATGCATGCCTAGATTCTCTAGCGTCATTTTTTATCGGAGAACATTTGTTCTGGAAGAATCTGCCTTTCTTTTTTTAGGATATACTTTTATGTGCAGCTTTTTCTAGCGATTCCCGCACTTTCATGTTTATGCCTGTATTCCTCCTGGCGTAGATTTTGTGAAATAGAACCGACGAAATATTGATTTCTGGTTTACAAGTTATCAAGTTCTGTTGCTGGCTAGCAAATGTCAGGTTTAGAATAACAGTGACGCAGGGATTGATTTTTCAGTTTGGCTGATCCATTAACGAACATTCGCTAGTTCTGGATAAGTCTTGCATTATCACTGCATGGAACCACATATTCTGGATTGGCCTATCAAAGACCTAGAAAACCTGGTTAAGCATTTGCGTGGGCTAGGCCGCTAACCATCATATTTGGTAGTATATTGATTACTTAATAACACATTTGAAATGTCGACCAAGAGTATTAATTGACCCATGCAATTTTGCATTTGTCGTCTAGCACACTGCAACACTTCCAATCCTTCGTAACTTCAATTTAGCATATATTTTAATGTATTCTTTTATAGTTTTTGATTCCTATGTTCTGATTCGAAAACGTGTTGCAGGTAAGATGTGAAGGTTGAAGGTTAGGGATTAGTTTGGAATCAGGGTCCACCAAATCGAGCACTGGATATTACTATTTGTGTGATATAGTATAATACATATAACAAAAGCACAAAAACATATAACTCACCCAGTATGCTTGATTTTAATTTTGATGGATTTAATTATGATCAACTTTCAACATGCAAAAATTGCCCCCTTAACATGTAAGTCAGACAGATCAACATGTTGTCAGAGAAATATTTGGTAGCAGGCATCAGTTAGCTGGTGATGGCACAGTTGTGCTTTGCATCTTGAGTAACATCTTTTTCCCTGAATAGATGAAAGATTCGCTGTATGAATTTACTGGCATTGAATGTAGAAATAGATTACTGTTAACATCTTAATTTTGTTTATTGTCCACCATAGCATTTTTAGCATTTTTGTATCTCGGTGACTTGCTACTGTGTACTTCCATCATGAATGTCATTTCCTTGGTATTCTGTCCAAATTCAGTGCATTTTTGTCACCTTTCTTTGAAGAAGTTCTTTTATGATGTCTTCTGATATTATTTGCTGATGATGAAACAGACTACCTCAAGGCGTCTCTCAGATAGGAAAGTGGCACGGTTCGAGAAGAACGTCACCAAGAGGGGTTCTGTTCCTGAGACAGTCAAGAAAGGAAATGATTATCCTGTTGGGCCCATTGTGCTTGGATTTTTCGTCTTCGTGGTTGTTGGTTCATGTAAGTTTCATTCTTTTTTTATATTTGTGGTGAATGGTTGAGCTGTTTATCTTCACTCATACTCTTCATAACTCAGAATGCCTTTACCAACCTAAATATATTTGAACTGTTTTCACCCCCAAAGGCTATTGTACAGTGTTTCCTTCTTAATACAAGGACCACCCTGACGGGGTTTCAAAAAACTTCTTGTTTTTATGGGTAGTGCTTCTGTGCTCTCTCCAGGACTAAACTGTGCTAAATTGCGGAAGTGCTAATCTAGTACTATTATCAGTAGTGGTGTATGGGGGTAGCTGTAATATACATCATTAGCTATGCTTTAGGATGTTATCAATTTGTGGGAAAGTATCTATGTGTTTCCTGTTTTAAATTTATGATTAGTCAAATCCTTTTCAAAGAAGAAGAAGCTGGATTCCTGCTCTGATTAATTCCAAAAATAGTCTCATGGTTTACTCCAGATGGTTGGTAACTGCTGTGGCTATCACACCCATGGGCATCAGCTACGATCTGTTGCCAGGCAATAAGTCCTTATGGGCTTATAAACTTCTTTAAAATATCTATGCTTCTCCTTAAGACTTTGGAAAATAGAAGAGGAAGGTTTGATGTTACCTTAGTTAAGTGATTCAAATGGAACAGACAGTCCATATGTTCATATGTTGGTAAAATGAAACTCCTTGAATGAAAAATCCTGCAACTATTGCAGTCTTCATTGTAGCCTTGGCAGTAATTTCCATATTTTTTGTCATAACTTTATGAACTTCTGTCATTGTGTTTTCTACTCTTTTCTTTGTGCAGCTCTCTTTCAGATCATCAGGACAGCCCAAAACGCTGGATACTTCTGAGAAGAATAGTCGCCGATTATATAGTCTCGGTTAACTTCAGGAACATGGTTGATATATGTAGCTGTTCGTCACTCCAAAAAGAGAAACTTATGGCATAGCTAGTTCGCTATGATGTTACCTTGTCGTTGTACTGTGTCGAGTTTAAGTCATACAGATAACAGATCGATTATACTGCCAGTCTGCGTCGGTCAGACCATTGGATAGATTCCATCTTATACCCAGTTATACTTGGTGCTTAATCTGGATGTGCCTGTTTGTTCCAGTCGTGACGTGCTCTGTATTTATGTTCCTCAACTGCGTCCTATGGACGCATAACCCAGTATGAGCCATAGGGCTCCTGTTTGGGGAGAGTGAGACTCTCAGAAGCAGATGTGGTGACAATCCGGAGAAACTTGTTTTTTCAGCTTTTGGCCACTCCTTCGTCCAAAGTCTCAAAATGTACCAATCTAATATCAGATTAGATATATTCTAATACTAATGGGAAGATAGTACAGTACCAGATTAGACACACACATTCTGTATGAAAAAATCTAGATTGTTTAGGTCCTTTAGGGGAGCTGAAGATTCTAGAGTAACTTCAACTAACCTTTCAAGAAAGCCTCGAGTCTAGATCACAGGTGACAAAATCCATGTAGTTCAATACTAACCAAGCATTCTCCAGTCATAGACAAAAATATAGTAACTTAGTATAGATGAGAAATAATCTAAATAATCTAGGTTGTGTTTTATTTACTACTATGTTGTTATATTTTAAGATGATGAAGTAAGTAGCAAACCTTATGTTTGTGTGTTTAATCCAAACATCGTACACCATTCATACGATGTGGCGGATGCAGGATTCTGGGATGGGTATTCAGATTTATCAAATGATAGTTCAGTGGAAATCTATATCATCTATTCTATGCTCCTGTAGGATGTAAAATGTTACTCTCTCCGTCTAAGACTTATTTTTTTTACACGATATTTAATAATATATACTTTGATCATTAGTTTATTTCATGTTATGTTCTCAACAAATATAAAATTAACATCATATGATGAAAGTACTTTAAAATATGAATCTAATGATATAACATGTATAATGCTTAACATATATATATATGATTAGTATGATTATTAGTTAAAAGTTACTGAATTTGAATTTGATGACGTCAAGTATATACTAGTTATATATCTACTACTACTATTATTGTCTTCGCAAATATGGCTTTGACCGGCGTTCTCAAGCCTAACAACTTGCTCCCTAGTAAATCGGTTAGCTGTTACTACTAATCAACTACCTGGAGAGAGTTTTTCGAGCGTGGACTACTTAGTTTCAGGAGGAGTTTGTTACGTCGTCGCTGCAACAGCAGCTGCGTCTTTCAAAAGGGAGATCAGGATTGAGGAAGCTCCAATATTTCAACGAGAGAAGCCTTGGAATGATTCGGAAGGCGGATTAGTGTTAAGAGAAGAGATTTACCTTGGAAAAAATCAAGTGTTGGGAAGATCGTTGTGTTTAAGACAGGTATGATTCAGAGCCATCTTCTTGTTGAGATCGTTCGTGCTTTTATGATTTACGGATCCACTCAAATCACTTCCTTCTCATTTGCATCAGTATTGTTTTTGTCAGATTTGCAGATAATTTCATCAGCATTCACCACTAAAACTTTGTTGGGAGGGTTAGTGAATAGAGACGGTGTTTTTTCTTGCCAGAGATGAGGCGTCCTAAGAACAAGTATGGCTTTGTCATCGCAGTGCTCTCGTCGGCGACGCCTCTCCTCCTAGGCTACGGTAAGAACCAACGATCCCATCCATGCGCGCGCAGATGCATCGATCTGTCCATCAAGCACGGCGTGATCTTGCGAGCGCATCGGTGATGCAGACCTTGTAATGGTGTGCGGCTCGGCCGCGCTGCCGGAGCCGCCCGACGTGAAGCTCCTGGCGTGCGTCGCCGTCGTGTCCTGCGTCCTTGGCGCGCTCGCCGCCGTGGGAGCTCAGTGCCTCGTCGGCGACCGCTACACCGTGCTGCTCTCGACGGTGGTGCTCTGCGCGGGCGCGCTTGCCCGCGGGATCGCCACCAGCTTCCCGGCGTTCGAGGCCGGCGTCTTCGTCAACGGCGTCGGCATGGGCCTGGCGCTCATGAGCGTCCCGGCCTACGCCGGCGAGCTCAGCCCGTCGTCGCTGCACGGCGGCCTCACCTCGCACCCTGACGGCTTCGTGTGCCTCGGTTGTATCCTCGGGGGCCTCTGCTTCTCCACAAGATTCTTGAACCTCCCCGTGCGCGTCGCCTGGCGGCTGACCGTAGCCACCGGTACGGCCATTCCGGCGTTTCTCGGCTTCGCCGTCGTCCTCATGCCGGAGTCGCCACGGTGGCTCTTGGCCAAGGACCACGTAACCGAGGCTCGTCGCGTGCTCTCCAGGACGTCCGTGTCGCTGGAGGATGCCGAGCTCCGTCTGCTCGAGACAAAAACAGAGCTCGGCGAGCCGCACGACGTCGGCTGCGACGACATGGTGGCAACGCCGGCGTGGCGAACCCGGTGGAGGGAGGAGCGCGCGCTATGGCTGGAGCTGCTGGCGAGGCCGACGGAGCCGGTCCGGCGCAACATCGTCAGCGCGCTGGTGGCCAAGGCGTTCCAGCAGGCGTCCGGCATCGGGTCCATGTTCCTGTACGTGCAGCGCGCGTTCCGCGACGCCGGCGTCCCGTCCGACGCGCGCATGACGAGGGCGCTCGTGGCGTTCGGCCTCGTCGTGTTCGCCTTCTTCGCCGTCTCCATGGTGCTGCTCGAGCTCCTCTGGCTGCTGGTGAAAGCGCTCGCCGGCGGCTGCTGCCCGAGGCGCGCGCCGTCGCCTCACGCCTACCGTGGCGGCGTTGCCATGGGCATGAAGCGGCGGCGGGAGCAGCTGAAGTGGGCGAGGAGCTTGTCCGCGACCATGCTGCTGTCGCTGATGGCGTTGCTGTGGCTCTTGCTTGGCCCCGTGCAGATGGCGGACGCGTCGTCGTCCAGTGGCTGGCCGCGGTGGCTGCGGACCGCGGTGGCCGCCGTGAACCGGGCCGTCAGGGCGGCGATATTGTGGAGCTTCGCGTGGGTTTACGAGGTTACAGCCGTGTACAGCAACTTGCTCGCGTGCTCCGCGATCATCGTGTTCGCTTGGTTCCTCGTTTATTTCTGCGTCCTTGGCGCCAAGGAGAGGTGAGGGTTCTTTCTCGTTAAAAGAAAGGACAAGAATGACGGTATATCGACATCGATTCATGTTATTTGTTGTTTTGGAGAGAAATGAGTGGAAATTTTTGTCCAGGAGAGGTAAGTGCAGGTTATGCCAATGCGCCTGAAACATCTTCATCAACAGTACCTCCTGATCATGAATAAAAGAACACGAAACGAGGACTGACAAAGACGACCACAAGCAGCTTTAAGTACTTAGCAGGCCATCTATGAAGATAATTAAGCATGGACTCTTAAGAGTCCTGAAAACCACTAGCTTCGACCCATATGGCTGGGAATTTGTATTTATCATCCTGAAGATTAATTAATCGTATTTTTCTATATTTTTTTTATTTTTTATATTATTAGGGTGCACTCTTCTTCAGTGTGAAAACTATTCTAAAATCTCGAGGGGATGTCTTTTTGCTGCTTGTATGTCATTACTCAAATAGTTATGAAAAAATTAGAAAAATTTAAGAAGATGTATAAACATGTGATATATCACTTCACAAACATGCAACCTAAAATTCAACTTCTACATGTAACAACGAAAAAAATAAATTAAACTACAACTAGTTAACGTATATTCATACTCAAATTTGTTTTTTTAACATGTAGAAGTTAAGTTTTAGGTTGTATGTTTGTGAAGTAATATATCATATGTTAATACATCTTTTCAATTTTTTTAATTTTTTTCATAACTATATTTAAGTGACATGCACGTTCCCTGAGAGTTTAAAATTCACTCCTCTAATGGGCTGACAAATTTCCATCCATTTCTGTTCAATTTAGAACAGTTATTCAACAACCACTTATACACAAGGATAAACAATCAACAACTGTATGTGGACATGCCACGTTGGGTCCATCTAAGCCATCATCAACTTGCCGCAACCTCAATTTATCATCGCAATCAAAGCCTGGGTAGACGGTGTCCGGGCTGATACCGGGGAACGCCTCTGAATTAGCCGAAATCGCACGGTACGCGCCGATGAACAGGGCTTGCCGACGAAAGCGAGTCACAACCATCGACACCGTCCTCTTCGAATCGAAGTACACCCAGTGCACATTGTACTTGCTGCTCCTCCGGCCGTCGCCGCCGTCTGAGACCAAGCTACGGTGGACAACCATCAGCCTACCGCCATTGCCGACCAAGTGAAGGTCGTGCGGCGTGCGGTAGAAAAAGGGGTCGGGAATCAAGGTCCGCGGGGAGGAAGGTATCCCGGTCAGCTTGGCGACCACCACCAGCTGCGGCGGCAGCCGGTGATCTGTAGTCCTCACCTCCATGATCACCGGGCGGATGGCATGGCGGGTGGCGCAGTAGAAGCGGCCCGCGAACGACGAGACGGAGGCGAAGCTGGCGTCGGGTTCGACCATCGTCCACCGCTCGTCGCCGGGCTTGGCGGCGACGAGCTTATGTGCGTTCTCGAGGTAGACCACCACCGTCGTGGAGTCGTCGGCGAGGCCGGCGCCATGCACCGTGAGAATTTGTAGGAGGTAATGTGCGGGGAAGATCATAGGCTGGTCGGGTCCAGAAGCGTGGTCGCCGGCGGGAGGCCGGTGAGCTGCCGAGTGAGAGGGTTCAGCAAGCGGACGGCGAAGGTGACCTCGTCGAGTAGGACGAGGAGGCCCTCCGCGGTGGGCCCGAACACGCGGTGCCCCCGGAGCTCCGGGAGGTCCGCCTGGATGCAGAGGCCGGACGAGACGTTCAGGAAGCGGCGGCGATCGGGGACGGCGAGCTCGTCGCGGAGCATGACCCATTGCCGTGGGTGGAAGCGGCTGTCGAGCGGGGCCGTGCGCGCGAGGGTTGGTCGTCCACTGCCGCCACGAGCGGCACACGGCTCGGAAGCTCACGTAGTCCGCGACATCGCCGGCGAGCACGCGCTCGGAGATCAGCCTCGCCAGGCCATACCCAATGCTCGACCAGTCTCTCCTGCTCCCGCCGTAAAACGAATCGGGTCAAATTGAGAAAAAAAAAAGAGCAACCTTTGAAAGAGAAGCTTCGACACATACCACTCAGGCGGCAAAGATGGCGAGTAATCGGGAAACGGCCGATCACGGAGAGCGCTGTGTGCTCGCTTATCACCCCAAGAGGGAGGGATTTGGCCGCGGAAGGAGGGGCGGAGGTGATCGCCGGCGAGCGTCCTTGATCGCTTTGCCATCTGATGGCGCCGGTACACGGTTGGTTTCGGTGGGTTAGCCGGGCCCGCGCGTACAGTGTGGTCTCAGTTTTATCCTTGGGCTTTACAGTACAGGAGTCCAAGTCCAATTCGGCTTGTGTTGTTGAGAGTCACGGCTCGTCGACTCGGACCACTAGGCCGGGCGGCTGGGTGTACCACGTCCACGTGGTGTGTATACGTTAGGATTGCACTCCAAATTGGGCCACTATTAGGAATGATAGTGGCAAATTTCTCATCGGAGGATACACCACTAGACCCGCTCCCGTGGAGGAGAATTTCCCCTATCCCCATCACCGTGAAATGCAACGGGGCAACATCTTTTACCATCACCGCCTCCGCGAGGGTAATCTAACCTCGTGGAGCCTCCATTCCCGCTCTCGGGTTTTTCAGCATGTATATTTCACGGAGGGTAGAGGAGAAGGCCGACGCCCGATGCCGAGTCCTCGGCATTGCCAAGAGACCGGACGTGGTCGACGGGCAACGACTGCCTGTGAGCCATAGAGGGACTAAGGGAGGAGGCGAGGAGAGGTGGCGTGGAACTGGGACCTGGGTGGCATGGCGATGGGAATAGGACCTGGGCGGCGCAGCGCGCGACGAGCCTATGCGGGCGTGGGGCCTAGGTGCGGTTTTGGCCTTCATCCTTTGGGGGATGGCACCGCTGGGATTGGGAGTCGCGGTCGACATGGGGATAGGGACGGGAGGGAGTGGATGGATCTGGTGTGGTGGCTAGGGGTTTTTTTAGATGCTTTATATACTCTATGTTTTGGGCCTTGTTACTATGGGCCAGCTAGGCCAAAAATACCTGAAATGGAGCACATACACTATTGCATCGGGCCTCCACAGAGAGCGGGGACAGGGGACGGTGAATCATACCCGTCCCCGCTAGACCTGATGGAGGCTCTTTTTTCTTCATTTAATCTTTCATGAAGACACAATTCATATCACCCCCACCTCCTAATGGGAGGATTCACCGTTGGGAATCGGGGACAGGGAACCATTACCATCCCTAGCCAGCAGCCACTATGTTTAATGACTATGCGGCATGGGCTTTTAGTGTTGGGATTCTAGGCTGGAGATCAAGTGGGCTAACTCTTGGCCCAACAACTGTCTACTCCATATCAAACTCCAGAGAAATAAGCTCACTTTAGGTTTCTCAATTTGTCGCCGAGTCTGAAATTCATCCATGAATCGCAATACCAAATATGACGCGTCCCTCAACTCCCTAAACCAGTGCAAATAAGGTTTGGACGACGGTTTCAACTGACGTGACGCCTATGTATGACGATGACAAGTACTTAAAGTCAGGAAAAACTATGGGACCCACATGTCAGTGAGTGTCCGGTTAAAAAAATTGTAGTAGGATCCATGTCATCACCCCCTCTCTTTCCCCTCTTCTCTCTCTTTCCTCATCGTCATTAGCGAGCGCCGCCACTGCACCTACTACAACCGACCTTGCCTGCTCTCCGCTATTTCGGCTTCGAAGTGTTCTTGTGACCATGGCCGACGGAACCAGCATCATGGAGTACGCGGAGTCATCCCCGACCAGTATTTGTACCACCCCCACCTATTCCCCTCCTCCGTGGAAGCGAGGCCTGGCACGATGCCCACCCATCGACCCCGCCGCCGAGAGCTCGAGGCCTCGTCGGCGGAGTTCACCTCCCCTTTGTTCCCCGTCCACCCAACCAAGGGTGCCTTCCCTACGATGGTGCTCGCGTCAGCTTCGGCTGTGGCTGTTTCCTCTTCCGCCGTTGCGGCGCTCTTGATCTTCTTGTCGCTGCTCCTCTCGTGGCCCAACACGACGACCACCCTGTTTGATGGGACTACCCCGGAGGCATTCGCGACAGCGAGGCCGTACCTGGAGCACCTCCATGCGGCGACGACGACGAAAGGGAAGGCGGAGGCTTTGTCGTCGCCTCCGTTGTTGGCACCGACGTGCCCGACCTCGACCCCGGTGCACATGGACAAGCTACCGGGGGACGGGGTGAGGACAATGGAGCTGTCATGCGGGTGCAACGGTGGCGTGCACCAACGACGATTAGGAAAGGAAGAGAGAGGAGGAAGGGAGAAAAGAGAGGAAAGAGGTGATGACATGGGTCCCACTGTGATGACATGGTTCGGACACTCACTGACATGTAGGTTTCACGTTTTTTCTTACTTTAAGTGCCACATCAACGTCACGTAGGTGTCATGTCAACGTCACGTAGGTATCACGTCAGCCGAAACCATCATCCAAACCACCTTGAGACGTTATTTGCATTAATTTTGGAAGTTGAGGGACACGTGTATTATGGTTCAAGAATGAATTTCAGACTTAAATTGAGGGACTTAACTTAGTTCCAACTTCAGAAGCTTGCACAAACAGCAAGATAGGAAAGAATTATTATACATACTCGATACGTAGAGGGAAACAATTCTAAACTCTCGTTATTTGCATGTCATTTAAATGATTATAATTTTTTTAAAAATTCAACAAGATATATTTTTATACATGATAAATCATTTCTTAAATATGTAAGTTCAAATTAAATTACGTCCGGAGTGAGAGTCCTAAAACACTTCAAGTTGCATTTATTAATCAATGTTCCATAGAGATAGGATTATCTGAGCTCAGCGTTCCTTGGAGATAGGATAATCTGAGCTCATTCAGTCGGTTAATCTGGGTTTTAAAATGACTGCAAATATGGTGGAATCCACAAAGTCAAATAAGCTGAGGATTATAGAAGTTGCTTGCACGCAGACGCTTACAAATTTATAAGTACAGTTTTCGTCTCTAACGTGTTGTGTGCTCCAGATGAATGCGAGCTCAGCCAACATTTCAATCGCTTGTTCGATCAGATTAACAACGGTAGCTTTTTCCTTAAAAGCTGCACGAACTACATGCCAGAATCCACCAAGCTCACGGCCATGGCTGTCGACCCCAAGAAGAAGAACGCCAACTATGCATTCACCTGCGCCATCCTCGCCTCCATGGCCTCCATCATCCTCGGCTATGGTACTCGTATAATCCGTATTCACATCTTCTCAATTTGTTTTTTCTTCAGATGTGTTGTCTGAATTTTTTTTTCAGGAGTGTTGCGTACTGTCAACGACCACTGACTGTTCAAGTTCACGCCAAATTTTGCAGACATTGGGGTGATGAGCGGCGCATCGCTGTACATCAAGAAAGACCTGGAGATCACTGACGTGCAGGTGGAGATCCTGATGGGCATCCTGAACATCTACTCGCTCGTCGGCTCCTTCGCCGCGGGGAGGACGGCGGACTGGATCGGCCGGCGGTTCACCGTCGTCTTCGCGGCCGCCTTCTTCTTAGCGGGAGCTCTACTCATGGGGTTCTCCGGTGATTACGCCATGCTCATGGTCGGCCGCTTCGTGGCGGGCGTCGGCGTGGGGTACGCGATCATGATCGCGCCCGTGTACACCGCCGAGATCTCGCCGGCGTCATCGCGTGGCTTCCTCACGTCGTTCCCGGAGGTTTCCATCAACCTCGGTATTCTCCTCGGCTACGTCTCCAACTATGCTTTCGCCCGCCTGCCGCTCTCCCTCGGGTGGCGCGTCATGCTCGGCGTCGGCGCGGCGCCGTCCGTCCTGCTCGCGCTCATGGTGTTCGGCATGCCGGAGTCGCCACGGTGGCTTGTCATGAAGGGTCGCCTCGCCGACGCCAAGACTGTGCTGGAGAAGATCGCTGACACGACGGAGGAGGCGTCGGAGCGCCTCGCTGACATCAAGGCGGCGGCTGGCATCCCAGACGACCTCGACGGCGACGTGGTTACCGTGTCCAAGAAGAGAAGCGGCGAGGAGGGGCAGGTCTGGAGGGAGCTCGTCGTGTCCCCGACCCCGGCCATGCGGCGAATCCTGCTCGCGGCGGTCGGCCTCCACTTCTTCCAGCAGGCGTCGGGCGTCGACTCCGTCGTGCTCTACAGCCCGCGCGTGTTCGAGAGCGCGGGCATCACCGGCGACGACCAGCTTCTGGGCACCACCTGCGCCGTCGGCGTCGCCAAGACGCTCTTCATCCTTGTCGCCGCGTTCCTGCTCGACCGCGCCGGCCGGCGGCCGCTGCTGCTGACCAGCACGGGCGGGATGGTCGTCTCCCTCGTCGGCCTCGCGACGGGGCTCACCGTGGTGGGCCGCAGCCCGGACGCCCAGGTCCCCTGGGCCGTCGGCCTGTGCGTCGCGTCCATCCTGGCCTACGTCGCCTTCTTCTCCGTCGGCCTCGGGCCCATGTCCGGCGTGTACACCTCGGAGATCTTCCCGCTCCGGGTGCGCGCACTGGGCTTCGCGGTCGCCGTGGCGTGCAACCGCGTCACCAGCGGCGTCATCTCCATGACCTTCCTGTCGCTGTCCAAGGCTATCACCATCGGCGGCAGCTTCTTCCTCTACGCCGCCATCTCGTCGCTCGCGTGGGTGTTCTTCTTCACTCGCCTCCCGGAGACGCGCGGCCAGACGCTGGAGGAGATCGGCAAGGTGTTCGGCATGGACGACACGGCTGCGTACAGTGAAAGACTCCTGGCAACTTCTCCCTGAAAAAAAAAATCAAAGCTGGAATTATCAATTAGTATCATTGTGCATTCTTGTGAACTTCTTCATGAAACAAAAAATCAATTGGAATTGTCACTGTGCAACGTGCATGCTCACCAGCGTAATGACACATTCGTAATAGACCATTAGGTAATCTAATCAGTGAGACCGTGAGAGCTAGCGCTAATAATAAACTTCGTATCTGGCGTTGGCTGCTTATGAACCGTCACAAGATTCCGATCGATCCCGTGATTGAGTCAAACAACTTAATTTAAAGCGAAACTTCATTATTTCGCCGTGGCAACCAGCCGTGACAACATTTTATAAGGGACAGATATTTTTTTTCCTCCACACTTCTCTGTCTCTTGCTTGACTCACTCGGCAGAATCCTCGAACCACCGCCAATTTTCTAACCTCATGCTTGACCCCTTGCAGCGATCGAGGAATAACTGGCTAAGGTTGTTGATTACTGCAACAATACTGCTTAATTAACAGTTAAACATTGCTTGCTTACAAGAACAACGTGACTGACACTTCTAGTAGCTACAGACAGCCTTGCTACATACTGGTATTCATGGCATTGGTCACTACTCACTAGTACAGCTTTTACGAACGTAGCAAAGAGCAAAATAAAATTCATGTACTTGAAGATGATTTAAGAAGCCTTGAAAGTCTCGAGCTGGAGCTCAGCTTTGCCGTCGCCGGCCGTCGCTCTCCAGCAACGCCGGATCAGCGAATCTTCCCACGTTGCTACTTGCTAGCCATTGCACGGTGGCGGCTAGCTAGCTAGCCAGTACAGCACATGTTTTTGCATGAAACCCCTTAGTATTTGGTGATTTTGCGGTTAGTTTGATCAGTTAGCGGCGGCCATTTCCACCTTCTTCTCCTTGGCTGGCTCGTCTGATTCCGAGGCGGCGGCCGTGTCGCCGAACAGCTTGCTCATCTCCTCCAGCGTCCGCCCGCGGGTCTCCGGGAGGTAGGTGTAGAAGAACACCCAGGCGAGCGCGGCGATGCCGGAGTAGAGGAAGAAGCTGCCGCCGATGGTGATGGCCTTGGACAGCGACAGGAAGGTCATGGAGATGACGCCGCTGGTGACGCGGTTGGCGGCGACGCCGAGCGCGCAGCCCAGCGCGCGCACCTGGAGCGGGAAGATCTCCGAGCTGTACACCCACGTGATGGGGCCAAGGCCGATGGAGAAGAAGGCGACGTAGGCGAGGGTGGAGGCGATGCTCAGGCCGATGGCCCAAGGGATCTTGGCGTCGGGGTGCTGGCCGACGACAGTGAGCCCCGCCCCGAGGCCGATGAGGGAGAGGATCATGCCGCCCGTGCTGCTCAGCAGCAGCGGGCGCCGCCCGACGCTGTCGAGGAAGAAGGTCGCCACGAGGATGAAGAGCGTCTTGGTGACACCGACGGCGCAGGTGGTGCCGAGGAGGTGGTTGTCGTCGGTGATGCCGGCGCTCTTGAACACGCGCGGGCTGTAGAGCACGACGGAGTCGATGCCCGACGCCTGCTGGAAGAAGTGGATGCCGATCCCCGACAGCAGGATGCGCCGCATGGCCGGGGTCGGGGACAGGATGAGCTCCTTCCACACCCGCTTCTCGTCGCCGCTCCCTCTCTTGGGGACGGTCACCACGTCGCCGTCGAGCTCCTCGGGGATGCCGGCGGCGGCCTTGATGTCGGCCAGGCGCTCCGCGGCCTCCTCCGCCGTGTCGGACGTCTTCTCCAGCACCACCTTGGCGTCCGCGAGGCGGCCCTTCATGACCAGCCACCGCGGCGATTCCGGCATGCCGAGCACCATGAGCGCGAGCAGCACGGACGGCGCCGCACCGATGCCGAGCATGACGCGCCACCCAAGATTCAGCGGCAGGCGAGAGAAAGCATAGTTCGAGACGTACCCGAGCAGGATGCCGAAGTTGATGAACACCTCCGGGAACGACGTCAGGAAGCCACGCGCCGACGCCGGCGACACCTCGGCGGTGTACACCGGCGCGATCATGAGCGCGTACCCGACGCCGATACCGGCCACGAAGCGGCCGAACATGAGCATGCCGTAGTTGACGGCGAACCCCATGAGGAACGCCCCTGCAAAGAATATGACGGCGGCGAAAATGATGGTGTACCGCCGGCCGATCCAGTCCGACGTCCGGCCCGCCGCGAAGGAGCCGATGAGCGAGTAGAGGTTCAGTATGCCCATGAGGATCTCCACCTTGACGTCACTGATGTTCAAGTCCTTCTTGATGTACAGCGACGCCCCGCTCATCACCCCGATATCTGCAAAATCACATGCATCGCCATGAGCCCATGCCCGTGCAGAGCCAGCAGAGGAGGAGGAGCAGTTCGTGCTGCGCGGGAAGTGAATGCGTTTTTATTAGTTACCGTAGCCGAGGAGGATGGAGGTCATGGAGGCGAGGATGGCGCAGGCGAAGGCGAACCGGACGTTGCCCTTCTTCTTCGGCGCGACGGCCTCCGGCAGCGAGTCGGAAGCCATCTCCGGTGCAGAGGAGGAGGCGGCTCGGCTCACTATGGGCCGTGAACTCTAGTGGCGATCGAGAGCTCGTCTTCTATGTGGCAGAGGAGTCAGTGGAATCGGCCAGCATTTATAGACGCGCGAGGAGGCAGGGTCGGATCACCTCCGGGCTACAATCCGAATGGCGTGTGGGCCCAGCTTGACAGCCTCTGGTAAGGTGGGCCCAGGCATGACCTGTCCCCTGCCGTTGCATAGCCGCCGGGAATTGAGATCCTCCGACGGAACGTGCTCGCTGACATGTGGGCCCGGTGATGGGTCCCATATGGCATTGACCATGTCATGGGTAGCAGTACGTCAGAGGAATCCCCTCCTAACCACCGGTGGTGTTGCTACTCCATGCCTTTCAATTTAGTTTCATTTTATCAAATCGCACACTAAATTAGGAAGTGTTGATAAATTGCATTACTACCGTCATTAACTCTATCCTAATTAGAGCAAGTATTAATTTTTTTATGAGAGTATTAGTACTGGTATAGCTGCATGGATGAATGGTAAGGGGAAGACATATCTAAAATGTTTTAGATAAGTATCTCAACATAAATTTTGCGTGCTAGAATGATAAATAAATTAATCGGAGGGAGTACTTGCTTAGCCACCTCCTGCCTTAGAAAATTACTTGTACTGCATGATTAAGCTTCATAGGCCAAGACAAAACAAAGCTCCCTAGGCCAAGACAAAATAAAGTACTATAGTGATTACTGAATATAATGACCATTGGGTCACTCACACGTCGCTGGACCCCCTTTTTTTTTCGAGAGTAGGTGGATGTGATTATCAACTTCTTCTGGCGCCGATATGGCTGAAATGGGACAACGGCTCTTTTTGACAAGCTGCATTTGGTAATGCATCAACCATTAACAAATCATAAAGCTCTACCATTGTTTGATCAATCTGCTTGCCTTTTCATAGAGCAAGTACACAATCTTGTTCTGGGATTAGTGTCCAAGAAGAGGGGAAAAAGTCTCCCCAAAAGTGCACACTGCAAAGACTTTACATGCCCACGCATGGATTAGCATAAAGCTGAATCTTATCCTTAACCCGTATATACTTATTATCTCATTGTATTAGGATTATAGGACGATATTAGCCATCTCGAGTGCTATACCTCACCTTTTTTTTAAATGAACTGGCGCTTAAAGCATGCCAATTTTATTGCACTGTACTGATGTATATAATTTGTCTTCTTATAATGTGCGCTAGGTCAGTTCAGTACAGTACAAATTCTGAAAGTGTAGTAGCACTAAATTCAGATGCAGCTCAATTTCTTGATGTACACAGCAACAGTACCTACATTTGCATACATTGCTAGCTTCTCATGTCGGCCCTGGAGCTAGATAGATTAGTTAAGAGATTGCAACTTGCAACTACGTTCACATGTCAGATGCCTACTTGACAAGCAATGCCTGATAATTTAAAACCTTAGCCGGGGCATCACTAAAATTTGACCTACTATTTTAAAAAAAAATTAAACTGAAACTCTGCCTGCTGATTGAATTCATTCGGGCCGGGCAATGCAAGTAGGAAAGGAGAAGACATGTGACAATTCAGGTGGTGTTTAAATTTTCTGAAAATGAAGATAAATATGAAGATTAAGTGTTTCACGTAAAACGAGATGACCTTAACGTGTGATTAATTAAATTTTAATTATTACAAACTTGAAAAATGGATTTATCTGATATTTTAGAACAACTTTCATATAAAAAATTTTCGCACGAAACATACCGTTTAACAATTTAAAAAACGTGTCACGAATATCTTTATCTTTTATCCTGTTTTGTATCACATCCGAACGGGGCCTCATGAGTATGGAGTGATTAAAATTCTGCGATAATCCACATAGAATTAGTAACTCTGCTATGCTACACAGAAGGGAATTAACAGAGAGTAATATTCTCTTTTCAGGGTTTGCTGAGAATGTTTATAGAGTTGTAATCTTGTTTGGAGTACTACCTCTGTTTACTTTTGTAAGGTTTGATCATAGCATTTTGCTTCCGTTTTTATTTTTCTGATGCAGCTCCATCATACATGGATTGCATAATTGAAGCGTGATGAAAATTATAGTTATCATCTGGAGATTTTTCTATTATATATCTTTGAATGATCAAGGAATCTTTGAAAATGGGTGTAAAATAGTTGTCCTATGAGCCACTCTCTGCCAGCTTTGGGTCAACTGAACCGAGTGTTTTCCATACGGAAAACCCGCTGAATTTTTTAAATCTTGATACCATGCCCACTATTTTAGGACTTCAGATAGCATGCATGATTTCTTTAAAAAAACAGTTCAACACCTGGAATTGCTTGCTTTTCTTTTCGAGGTTATGATCAACTTGGGATATCTGGCAGCAAGACATGACAGGGTGATGAATAGATGACCTGTTACAACCTAACAAGCAGTACACTGAAGTTTGTTTGTACTAGTAGCCTTACTACAACTATTACCTGCCCTCGAGGGCATATATGAATAGTAAAAATCAAACCCATAATTAATTATTGAAATCGAAACAATTTAAAAGTACAGCTGGAGTCGTGTCGTATGAATATAGTACAGTCAAGCACTCAAGCAGATCAGCTCTGCTAAATCTCCTCCTTTCAGTGGCGGTCAATGACCGCAGCAATCGCTTACTGCACGTGTATGTACAATCTGAAGACTCGTTTATCACTTATCACTTCATCAGTCCATTTTTTTCTACACCAACCGTAGAATTGAAGGAGGTGGCAGAATTATTTGAAACTTTAATGACTCAGAGCGCCGTAAATTAATTACACCGTTGATGGATCGATCGACTACTCGATCGTCAGATTCGTCAAGCTTCCCAGGAGCAGAGGTAACGATCGCTCGTGTGCATCGGTCGTTCCTCCCGGGCGTACGTGCACGCCACCGGCAATCTCTGTCAGCTATTCAACTATGTTTATGTGACAACTAGTTTAAATACACGAAATTACGAGCTGAACAATTGTCATTTGTGCAGATTTTCGCTTAACTGAATCGGAAACTGCCGTGGAAATCGACTGCTGCCGATGAGCAATCATCACACGCAGCAGTGGTCCAGTCCAGAATGCTGCCGAGAGCCGGATCAGCTGACAGCAACAAGCAGGCAGGAGCTAGCCAGAAGTAGGCCACTGGCTCGCAGCCTCGCAGGGCAAATGCGTGCAGAAGCTGGCCGGCATGGATAGCTGCAGCCTGCAGGTTGCCGTCACGCGCGAAGACTTTCTTCCCCTTGCCGAGTTGCCTGGAGCTAGCCAAAAAAACGTTGCGCTCGATCGCCCTCGGCACCGTGCGCGGTCCCGGTGCATGGCCGCCGTTGCTCCAGCGATCAAACGCGACTATCTGCTACGCTCTCCCGGGCTCTCGGTGCAGGATGCACACGTCGCCGTCTGCGCAGCAAGAGGGGCATTGATTGATCAACTAGGCCTCGCGTTTCGCTCGTTTTTTCTACGAAAACTTTGACCGGCCAGCCCGATGGATCACGCACGCGCAGACCACCGCGCGATGCACACGGCGCGGGCGGCCGGCCGGGCCGGCGTCCCGTACGTCTCGTCTTCCTCCACCGACCACCGCCGTTCGTACGTACGCGTCGCGCTGCAACGGCGACGTTCTCCACTCGATAGCGCGCCGGTATACATGGTGATACCACTGATACGTACGTCGTCAGGGCCGACAGGGGGCCGGTCGACGGGAGAAACGCCAAGAGATCTCTCCCTATCGCGGCAGATCGGCGAATCAAAGCTAGCAGCTCACTGCTGCTGTGTTCTGACTTGTGATCGGGAGATTCAACGGGTGAGGGAGTCGTCGGGTCGACATGCACACAGACGCAACGCAAGCCTGGCACGCCGGTGACCCGGCATAGGAGTATCATCATACAATAAAAATGAGAGTAGCTGACAAGTCTAAGCATGGGCTGTCTGTGCAAGGACTGCATTTCACATCTCAGACTTTCGAGTCGACTGCAACAGTAGTAGCCATACGCCCATACCGAAATGCTACAGTATCTGTACAAGAACATATATACTATCCATAACGCCACAGATACCGTAGTGCGTGCATATTGTGACGAAATTGTCGGCAAGTAACAATACATACACACACACTACAGCATGCATGATTGTGGCTGCAACAACAAGAGTACACGATACGCATGCGGGCAGGCAGCATTAGGCGTACTATACTAGTACGTACAAAAGAAACTGTTGAACTGCTCGGCCGGCTTTACTGATGCGTGCATTACGTCCGCTATACAATACAGCATCAAATAGGTTCCATGTTACTTTCATATGCAAAATTAATTCCTCCGTACTTTGATTGAGCGAACCTACAACTTGTTTAGAAAAACATCGTTTTCAACTGCTACAGGGGTCTAGTACGTGTCAAGTCAACAAGTCAACCCAAAAAAGCTACTAAACATGTAAACTGATTGATGAGATGATGTGGCTGTGGATGGAACACCATTGTGATGGACTGATAGCATTGCCATGTACTCAACCATGGACGAAATGGAAAGATTATTTCAGGCCGCAAAAAAAAAATCCCATTTTAATTTCATCTGCTTATTTGGATCTCAGGTATCCAAGGGGAAAAAAATGGTACATTTTATGTGTATGTTATCAGATGCCGTGTAGATTCTGATGCATGACTCAGCTAATAACCGCGACAATATATCGCCATTTTTCTCATGTAGCAGTCCTTTTCATCCTCTTTCGCTCTCTGTATATATATGATCCTCTCTAGGTACGATGCCTGAATATGAAGAATACCGTAGTCGAGCCAATCTAACATTGACACACACCATGTCTTAATGGTTTGTTCGTTTATCTGTGTTACTAAAACACAGGAACACACGAAAAACAGAACGGTTCATTAGCATGTGATTAATTAATTATTAGCTAATTTTTTTAAAAAAATAAATTAATTTGATTTTTTTAAACAATTTTTGTATAAAAACTTTTTACAAAAAAATACACCGTTTAATAGTTTGAAAAACGTACGCGTAAAAAAATAGAGTGGTGAGTTGAAAAGATGAGATGAAGAACTCAGGCTAAGTGTAGTGGCTCTAACCAGTAGTCAAGATTCACCGTGGAAAACTGAAGCCATCGGGGTCCCTGAAAGAAACGAGCCAGGGCTAACCCACTGTGCGCTCGAATGGCCACTTGGCCAGTGAGGCAGTGACCTCGGGGGTTCAGGTCAAAAAGATTGCTCCAAGATTCGGAACCGATCGAGCTATCAATCAAGCTAGTATTGCTAATACTTTTGGCCCGTCGCTGGGAGAGAGTACGGCTCAAGCTGGCTTGTTCGCAAGTCAAAGGCACGCGCTGGACAAAATAATACATTTAGCAGGCCCAATGTTCAGTTGATTTCCCACTCGATCGAGACCTCGTACTGAACTGCTCAAGGCTCTCAAGCATGGCTGCTTGGATGATCCGAATAATCTTGATTGAGTAAATTTCACAACAAACCAAACTATCATATTTTATAGATTTAATATTAATGTTATCACAAAAATATAGATTTAAAAACCAAATATCATAAAACTACATATTTAATATTAAATTTATTATAAAATTATAGATTTTCGTGTTCACTGAGGTTTTGTGATGATTTGATTAAAGTATGTGTAGTTTTGTGAAATATAGGTTGTGTTTATTAGTTTTGGTTGGGAAACATTTTTACTAGCATATAAAACGAAGCGACGAATTAGCGCATGATTAATTAAGTATCAGCTTAAATACCTAAAAGATAGATTAATATGATTTTATCGACAGTGTAGACCGCGACTACGGTATTTATAGAGAATGGGGATTGTTGGTACAATGATCTACACGAAACGAGTTCAAGCACACAAAAAACAAGGATTATACTGGTTCAGGCCCCTCGAGAGATAATAACCCTACTCCAGTTTATATGAGATTATGATGAAAATCACAGAGAATACAATAGAGAACAACAGAAACGTAAAGTACCGACAAGATCCTTATCGAGAACGACTCGACGAGATCTAGGCGGTGATTATCTTCTAGTCCTCCAGATTGCTTCTGCTATGGCGGCAGCTTACGCTATAATTCGATGATCCCGTACCCCTGAGGGGCTTTATATTTATACCGCATACTGCCTTGGTCTCCAAGTAGAACTCAAAGAGTACTTTTAGCTTACGAGATCACAAAGATTGTATCTTCTCCGAATAGGACTCTAACATCTTCTATTCGAGACACAATTTCCCTATTTGATATCCGAATTTCATAATGTTAAGGCAACCTTCCCGTATACTAAGGGTATGTCGTATCCGTATACTTCATGACCCCAAAGATAGGAGATATGCCTTATCCATAACCATAACAGTAGCCCCCGACTTCAAATCAAATGAATTCACAATGTTCTTGAGCCGGAGTTCTCGAATAAATGATGTCGTGCCTACCTAACCGTTCTCGAATTATCGAGAAGGTACAAAGCCTTCGACAACACCATCAAAAAGCAACAATCCACCATAAATTTGAATTGAAGTCTAGAAAACTACCATAAATAAACTGAGAAAATTGCGACGGTCATTTCTCTTTCTTCCTCGAAATAGGAACCATCGGCCTCGACTTATAAATTTTCATCTTGAGATTCACTTTGTCTCCTTCCCACAAGTAATCCCTCATTCTCTTGAGCCCTTACAACCTTCATCAATCCAAAGCCAAACTTCACTCTTCATTTTCATCTTCATCTTCGACATCGACCAATCCAATGGATTTGAGGAAATCCAACGTCGATACTGAGGAGCTGAAGGAGCTACAAATCGAAGGATCACTCCTGGGGAAGAAAATTTTGCCCCGATCGAAAGGAGGTACGGACTCTAACCCAGCGCTTGGCCAAGTCGTTTGTATTGGGGATTTTGCGCGATGTGGGTTCCTGCCTCCTCCTTCCAAATTTCTTCTTCTTCTCTTGAACATCTACGGCATCCACCTTCTTCACTTGAACCCCAACTCCATTGCTTTCCTCAGCATTTTTACCCACCTTTGCGAGGCATACATTGGGGTATCACCTTTCTTAGATCTATTTAGGTATTTCTATGAACTTAGATGGATGGAATCCCGTAGAGTCTCTGGCTGCTGCGGCTTCCGCCTCCGAGATGGGATGAAGGCGGAATACATCCCCTTCAACTGCTCTTCCTCTCGAGAAGCGTGGAGGTCAAAGTGGTTCTACCTCCACGTCGAAGACCAATCTGTTAGCCTTGCCGTCCTAGATGAAAAGCCCACGTGCTCCCCTCTTGTTGATGCAAAAAACACACACTGGCCTGGGAGATCTGCTTAGCTCCAGTGCAGGTCCAAATCTTGGTGAGATGCAGGCATGCCAGTCAGTTTGATCCTGCAACTGACAAGATATACAAACGACAGATCAAAGAACCGATCGGCCAACATAGCCGATGTAGTAATTCCAGCCGATCCTGATAACAGCCGATAGCGATAGGGTTTTGAGCTATCGGCTATGTGTTCAATGTAGATTCTGACACTTGATGTAAATAATGACAGAGAGACAATCGGCTGATGATAATATGCATTAGATCGGCAATGACTTGATAAAGTGAAACGAAAGTTAGACATACTCGATCGGCTGTAGATATCAATGATACATAATCTAAATCTCAAAATATATTTAAACCAAGTGATTGGGACAGATCGGACAGGGCGCCGAGACAGTATAAATCACTTATGTCTAAAAACACCTCAAGAGAGAGATTATATATATTCATAGCATAGCCGATGAAGTGAATCTAACATAGATCCAATGCCATAAAATCCACAAGATTAGATTAAACAGTGAAACCTTTGTTGTCATCGGCTAAATTCAACTTATATGCAATCCTTATAAGCCGATGCAACGTCCAGTTAACTCATCGGCTGAAACCCCGATGAAACCCTTATCGGCAATCAAAAAGCAGGCTAGAGATTCATGGTTCTAAGCACGACTTAGTAGGTCAAACTTAACTGATGCAACACTAAGTATGTAAAGAAACACGGTATCTAGATGATCAAGCCCTTGACTGATTTTCAGGGTGGTAGATGCCTAAGCTAATCTAATCTAGCAAGACGATTTAGTCGATACCGGCAGAAACCCTAAAACGAGAAGCAGCCGATAAAGCTAAATCGAGATGCTAATACTAGATTAACAGAAGACATATGATAAATAGCCAGGCAAATATATTATCCAAACCAGAGCAATCCAAGAGGTCGAATGTACTGATGCAGCCTTGAACGACGCCGACGTAGATGATACAATTGCCTGAACCGATGGAACATTGGACTTACCCCTTCGCCGGAGATCGACAGCCGATGCAGCCCCGCGTCAGGTGCCAAATTCTGCCGGTTGATAAATAAACCGTAACAGAGTAAAAGGTGGCGATGCATCGAATTGTATTGATCGAGAGTTGATAGATTACAATAACCCCGGGTGTACATATTTATACCCATGGGAAGATACTAGTCCTTGTAGGATAAGAAAGAAACTTTCCTAAAGATAAAAGAAAAACATAAAGTCCTTAAGGGACACTAAACACACTTTCCTAAAGATAAAAGGAAACTAACAAATATTCTAATTAATAGATACAATTGCCTTCTTCGGACTCAATCCGCACGTGGCAATCCTCATGAAGCACACCAACCGAACCCGACAATGATCCTGCCATCTCCTCATCGGAATCGGCTACATCGGCTATCCTTGTCTGACTCTGTTTCAGCCGATGCACACAGTAGCCGATTTGGCTTGCAGCCGATTCATACTCTGTTTCTGTAATCGCTTATCTCCTCCAATCGGCTTCGGCTTTAACTCTGCATGATTTACCAAATTTCGTCGTTAACACCTCTGTGGACATCAAAACCTTCTTTAACCCTAGCCCTCTAGAGGTTCGTAGAAAAAAAATCTATGCACTCCGAGAACAAGGGTTGTTGGGGTATGAAGTCGCTGAAGACTTCAAACGTCGTCGACTTCAACCCCTGCAAGCTCGCGACCACTCCGTGTTCGAGTACACAGGGGAGCAAGACGAGATGCGGATAACGGTTTGGGGTATACATTCTCGTAACCTTCCTGACCTTATTCTGACCATAGTTGATTCTCATGACACATCATTATCTATTTCTTTTGCAGAGCTCAATGATCTCACCATGGCTACCCAAATTAGCCACCTAATCGCAGATGCTCCAGCAGGCCCAGACCACACCGTCACTCCACTTTGTGACCTCCCGTCCTCGGACCAAGACGCCGCCATCAATGTAAGTGACATAGATCACTACTTTTCTTTTTGACTTTTGTTGCCCAAAAGAGTAGTAATATAAACTTTACAGGTTCTACCTCTGACGGACGTCATTGGCCCACTCGTCGACCACTAGGTGTCGTCTTCTCTAAAAAAGAAAACAATCTTGGAGCAAGTCATTGTCGAGAATGCTCTCAGCGGCAGTGGAACTAAAACTGCCAAGAGGAAATGGGTGGCTTTAACCAAGCCATCTGGTACCGGAAGCTTGACGCCAACAAGCGGCTCAATAGTAAGTGTCGCTCCCTGTAGTCCATGACTATCATGAGGAGGAATCCTCGGTCCTAACTTACATATCTTGCAGACCACTTCCGGCACCAAGTCCTCAATCGGGAACAAGATGCTCCTGAAGCGACCCAAGCCCGGGTAAGTGACCGTTCTTGTCGATTTCTGTACTCTAACGTCTTCATGACGTTTTCTAAGACACTCGCTTCTTTTTGTTGTAGCCCTTCTCCTGTGACCTCGGCACAGAGCACCGGTCCTGGGGGAACGATCTCTGCACCTCCTCCGATTGTTGTGGCCGCGTCCCACTCCTCCTCTTTCTCCACCCGGCGCCTCCTCCGCAATCATCCCGCTCACCACGGTTGACAAACTTGCGGAAGCGAGCTGACTACTCCAGTTAGGCATGCGAGACGTCCTTGTCGAAGTCGATCAGCTCCGAACGACGACTTCGACTTCGAACAAGCGTACTGCCGAGCTAGAGGCTCAACTGGCCGAGGCGCAAAGGGACTTGAAGAAATTCAAGGACCTAGTCGCAGACCACGAGAGGCAATGACAGAGATGGGAGAAGCGGCTGGAGGAGACCTAGGAGAACTTAGCTTCCCTCCGACATGGCCTCCAGGAGAACTATGGGCGGCTTGATACGGTGGCCCATAGCCTGGGAGTGCATGAAAAGGGCCTAGAGTTCCCTGACGAGACAATCGTCCTGGGTTTTCTGGGTACTCTTATCGGTCGGTTGGAGGACACGTTGACAAGGTACGCCGAGCAGGTCGTCGAAGAAATGCGCACTGGTCTCCGGACCAGCGCATGCCATGTCCTCGCATGGCTCAAGCTCACACACCCCAAGCTAACCCTAGAGAAGGCGCTGGAGAAAGACGGGGCTAACGACACACGTGAGGACGTGATGTCGGAGTTCGTTGACCTGGGAGAGAACGTCATTTCCTTTTTGAACAGTAATTGACGTTCCCTTGTAATTCTTTTGAGAGCAGTTTATTAGGCTTGTCGTATTCTTAAGAACGATCTCCTTCTTTATTGTCTTTAATTCCTTGTCATCCTTAGATGTATCGAGGACGAGGTCGTCCTATAAGGAGGATGTCCTTGTGATTTTGACGCCACACCTCCTTCTCCTCGTGCTTTCTCAACCTCGAGCGATGACAACTAAACCCTGGTTGTCGTGAACTCAGACAACGTGTTGGATCCATAGAGATTCCAACTTAACTCCCTTCTTGAGGGGAACCAAGGTACGAGAACCAGACCCTTATAGTCCTTTCCTCCCATGCTGGTGGAGGAAGCTATCTGAGGCCATGTGTCCTATGTAGGTCTCGAGAACGATTTAGAGAAGAGGGAAAGCCGTGTAGAGTTTTAGAAGGAGAAGTTCAAGAAGGCAGACCTTGAAAAGATGGCCAGCGTCATCCGAAAAGAGCAGGTTGTGGAAGCTCTTCGAGGTAGGAAAGTATGGATCGACGCCTACCTCGAAGGCTGTTGCGAACCGCTGCAACGTCTTTGCGAAGAGCTGCGGGTGGTTCGTCCTCCTCCTGAGAAGTTCATCAACGGTCATCTATCTTGGATGCAGAGTATGTGCAACCACCTTGCGCGAATCAGGAAACGGCTCAACAAGAGCCTGAAGTAGGAGTGTCGTCGCGTCAGCCGATACATTGGTGGTGACTATCTCGCTTGCATCCGAGATGGACATCCGCAGATGAGCCTTAGTTTTCTCCGAAAAGGATTCTCGCATTCTCGCATGAAGGCAGACGAGATCGACCGCCTTGTGTAATCCTTCGCCCTGTTGGTCGAGGATGTTTTCTCGACCATCAACTGGCAGTGGCTTTCCTGGTAGTTTCTGTACCTAGGCAACACTTAATGTATATGTTAGCATTTTATATATGTATTAGAACTTAAGTAAGAACTGAAATCTATAAGTATTTGAAAAATACATAGTGTACGAGTACGCTCTCAAAGGCTGCCCTCAGCCAACGGAGTATGATACTCTCCCTAGCCCCCAGCTGTTTTCTTGGAAAAGTCGTTTTTCATGAGGACAACTTAAATCTTATAACAAACCAAGCTAAAGCTGCGAAGTCCTAGCCCCCAGCCGTGAAGTCGGAAAATCAATTCCCGGTTACACGGCTTAGTTAATACGCTCAAGTGGGTACTCTAACATGACCAGATCTAACACACTTGAGCAGAACATCGTTCGATGCTTTTTTGTATAAGTCGTTACTGATCATACAATAAACTTTTGCCTGACGAGAGAGTTTTTCTGTCTCGGTGTCTTTGTCTGAAAGTTGGTCAGCATTCAAGAAATTGATGATCGGAGTTTGCCAGTCTTCTTTGGTCTCGATGTCGACGACGATGTGGGTGACCTCTTCAGTAGTCCCCGAGCTATTCTTGGCGTTAGCTAAGGTGCCTTCATCGTCCATGGTCTTAACTGAAGGTTTTGTCAGGATGTCCAAAAAGGTTCTTGGTTCGACAAGTTCTCTTTTGGACGCACGCCGTGCTAAGTTGTCGGTGTCGGTGTTGTCCTTGCGATAGACATGATGTACTTTCAAGCCGTCAAACTTTCGCTCCAGCTTCCTGACCTCAGCGAGGTACTTGGTTAACTCTGGGTTTGAGCATTTGTAGTATTTGTGCACTTGGTTGGCAACTAACTCTGAGTCCTCTTTCACAATTAATCACTTTACCCCAAGTGCTGCTGCTGCTCGTAACCCGGCGAGTAGTCCCTCGTACTCTTCGGTGTTGTTTGTAGCTCTAAAGTTGAGGTGTATTGCATGTCTGAATTGGTCTCCTGCTGGAGATGTCAGAATGAATACTGCTCCTGCTCCCTGGCTGTTCAAGGCCCCGTCGAAGGCCATTGTTCATGTCTCGTTATTTGTCTAACCGGTTGGGGTGTTCTCGGAAACAGTCCAATCGGCAACGAAATCTGCGAGAACCTGTGACTTGATGGCTGTGTGCGGGGCAAAGTTGACATCGAATTGGCTGAGTTCGACGACCCATTTAGCAATGTATCCGATGACGTCTTTGTTTCTTACCACTTCGCCTAGAGGAAAAGAAGAGACAACCGTGATTTTATAAGCCTGGAAGTAATGGCGCAGCTTCCGTGATGTCATGACTACGACATAGAGCAAGTTCTGGATTTGAGGATATCGGGTTTTGGCAACGTGGAGGGCCTCGCTGACATAGTACACGGGATGTTGTACTTTGTCCCTCTCAACGATAATCATAGTGCTAACAGAATAAGGTGTGGCAGTAATATAGAGAAATAATTCTTCCATTGGCCTGGGGCAACGAGTACAGGGGGTTGGACAAGTACCGTTTGAGCGTGATAAACACATTCTTGGTATCCTGTGTCCACTCAAATCTATCCTGCTTTTTGAGTAAGGCAAAAAAAGGTTGTCCTCGTTCTCCCATCCTGGCCACGAACCGACATAAAAGGCTGTCATACATTCTGTAAGCTTCTACACTTCCTTGAGTCTTGTTGGTGACTTCATGTTCTCGATGGCCTTGATCTTATCGGGGTTTGCTTCGGTTCCTCGTCCGGAAACAAGGAATCCTAGCAATTTCCCTGATGGTACTCCAATCGTGCACTTCTCCGGGTTTAGCTTGAGTCGATGTCGCCGGAGATTGTTGAATGTTTCCCTCAGGTCATCGATCAGCTCATCCTTTGTCCTTGTCTTGACCACAACATCGTCGACATGTGCTTCCACGTTCTTGCCGATCTGGTCGTTGAAAGCCCCCTGGTTTTCTCGCTGATATGTGTTGCCTGCATTGATTAATACAAAGGGCATCTTGGTGTAGCAGTAAACACCAAAGGGCGTGATGAACGCAGTCTTCTCCTCGTCCTCTTTGGCCATGTTGATCTGGTGGTAGCCAGAGTAAGCGTCGAGGAAACTTAACAACTCACAACCCGCAGTTGAATCCACCAGTTGGTCAATGCGAGGGAGGGAACTGGTCCTTGGGACACGCCTTGTTAAGGTCGGTGAAGTCTACACACATCCTCTACTTGCAGTTGGCCTTGTGCACTATTATTGGATTAGCGAGCAACTCTGGATGGAGAACTTCTCTGATGAAGCCTGCTTTGAGAAGTTTGTCCAGTTCTTCTTGAAAGGATCTTGATGTCGCCTAGAGGGGGGGTGAATAGGCGTTCCTAAAAAATTATCACAACTTCATAGCATATTAGAAAGATGAGAACTTTCGGTTCAAATCAGAACTTCCAATATGGGATTGAAAGTTCCGGTCTCAACCGAAAAGTTCGGCGGACAACGGAATAAAACACTAGCTATGAAATTGTAGCTCGAACAAACAAAATATAAATGAATCAAAAGGTGACAAACAAGGTATCTAAGCAAGATATTAGGTCACTAACTATATCACTTAAGCATACAAGTAGATCGGGTTAAAACAAGCTCAAGCACAATAAGAGAGAAGGCAAGAACGAGCGAACCAAGAGAGGAGACACGTGATTTGTTTCCCGAAGTTCGGATCCACAGATCCTACGTCTCCGTTGAGGGGCCACAAAGGCCGGGTTTATTTCAACCTTTTCCTCACGAGGTTGCACAAATACACTCCTCGATTTCACTCTTGATTTCTTCCCTTGCGGAGGCGAAATCGAAGTCTTCACAAACTTTTCGAGGCACACCACAACCTTGGGTGCTCACCGGCTACGCCTAGCCATCTAGGAGACCTTAGTCCCCAAGAGTAACAAACACAATCGAAGATTTGCTTGCTATGAACTCTAGTGCTCAAAGTATGGAGTGAAGCTCACTAGCTCTCAACTTCTCAATCTCTCAATCCAACTCTCTTCCCTTCTCAAATCCCTCTCACAAAGAGGCACCACAAAGGTGGGGAAATGGAGAAGGCTATTTGGTTTTGGATGTGTCTAGTAATGCCCAAGAACAGCAGCCACTCAAAAGAGGGGTGGAGGAGTTTATATACCCGAGCCTCTCAAAACTAGCCGTTGGAGGCCAAGATTCCATTTTTCGGAATTTCCGAAATGCATTTTCGGACAAGTCCAAAAATCAACAGAAGGCAATTTCAGTTTCACAGACATTTTCGGAACTTTCAAAAATTTTTCGGACTTTCCAAAATATTTTTGGAATTTCCGATAATTTTTTTCGGAATTTCCGAAAAACACCAGGAAACACGGCCATAACTTTTTGCTCGGAAGTCCGTTTTTGATGAACTTGGACTCTATGGAAAGCTCACTCAGAGAACTACCCAACTCAACCAAAAGTAAGGTCTAAAACCACTCAAAGGATAAGTTAAAACTTAGGTTTCTCTCAAGGTAGCGCTAAGATAGGTCACTTTGAGCACCGAGACATACACAAGCATATCGACGTTGCATCCCTCTTGATAGTACGACATTCCTATATTCAAAAGTAAATAGAAAGAGAATTATACTAATAGGAATGCCTTCTTTTCATCTTCATTTCTTTGTCTTAAGAGACGCCAACGCCAAAACCGTTCACCATATATTCTTCAAATGATTGATGCGGTTACTTGTAGCTTCAAATGACCTCACACGGTGCATCATGACAAAGCCGTCACTCATCCTTCACCACCGGATTTGGTTCTTCGACGCCAAGCTTGATGCTTGCCCTTCACCACCGCATGGTCCATCGCGACCGAGCATCGCTTGCCTTTCACCGTCTTGCCATAGTAGCCACTTTGTATCCCACATATTCAATATCTTCGCTTTGTCATCCTTAGTATCTTTAGGTGTAATCATATCTTTCTTGAGTATTAACTCATTTTTCAATCTTGGGACCTATTTCTCTCATTCAATTCAATGAAATTGTTAATCCCAATAATCCGGTTGTCAACTTTTACTTGTTGACCAACCGATTACATGTATAAAAGGATATGAATAAATGATGAATATTAATCAACACCACAAGTGTCATATACTCAAATATATGCTCAAATGTAAAGATCCCAATTAAATGAAAGTGAATAACTTGGATCAATTACATGCATAACTAAGCTATAGGATTTGCTCCCCCTAAATGTATGCATACAAAATGTTTATGTGAAGCAAGAGTATGCATAAAAAGATATGAAACATTGTGAGCTTATCCTATACAAGAATAGAAGGCATTTATCAAATATAGACAATAAAATAAAGACATACCTTCATCATCTTCATGTTCTCAATGTAAAGAGACTAAACAAGATATGGCTCAAACAAAACATTAGTCTCACATGCATATGTAATCACATGAAAATGTTATATATGAATATATTAATATGTGCATAGAGAGGAGGAATGATACATATAACTTGATCTCCGTGCACTTCATCCTTGTTGTGATTTAGGTCCACCATCAACGAATATTTCTATCTCAACTCATATGAAGTCCGTGAACCATTTCTCACAATTTCCACTTCCATATCTACATGAGACTAGGACAAAGAAAATGCTTATAAAAATATTAGTCTCGTATAATTGGATTTATCATTAATCACCAAAACCAAAATAGTGACACTTGAACTTTCACTTCTCTAATAGCTTCTTTTCGATCTTGTGCGAACCGCCGTAGTTTCTGTTTTACTGGCTTGGCATCGGGACGCACCATCAGTTTGTGCTCGATCACCTCCCTAGGGACTCCAGGCATGTCGGACGGTTGCCAAGGAAACACATCTACATTCTCGCGGCGGAAGGTGATGAGCTCGAGTTCCTATTTGTTGTTGAGCGTTGCCCCGATTTTAACTGTCTTATCGGGGTTGCTGCTGGTCAGCGGGATGATCTTGATTGTGCCATCGGGCTTGGGTGCCTTGTTGGGTCTGCTCACTTTCCGAGGGGGTTCTGTAGTGGCGGGTGGCATGGGAGTATGCTCGACCATGTCAAGGCTTCTCTTGTCGCACTGTACCGCTACTTTCGCGTTCCCGGGAATTGTGATAATCCCTTTTGGGTCTGGCATCTTTAAAATTTGGTACGCATAGTAGGACACCGCCATGAACTTCGCTGCCATCCTTCCGATAATAGAATTGTAGGCCGTGTCGAATTCGGCTACATCAAAGGTGATCTGCTCTGTCCGAAAGTTATTAGCCTGGCCAAACATCACGGCTAGCGTGATCTTTCCCAACAGTTTGGATGATGATTCTGGAGTGATCCCATGGAACGGCTGGTCGAAAGAGACAAGCTCGCTTTGAGGGATGCCCATTGCATCAAGTGTGCTGGCGACGAGAAGGTTGATGGAGCTGCCGCCGTCGACGAGGACACATGCTACTCTGATATTCTGGATGGTGGGCTCGACTACTATCGGATATTGACCTGGCACAATTGTTGTTGTCGGATGGTCGTGTTCTGAGAACTTGATCTTCTGTTCAGACCACCTTATCTTGGCTGCAACTCCTTGTGATGTAGAGCAGACTTCATGTTCTACCTTCTTATACTCCCTTTTAGAGGTATACGTCGTAGAACCGCCGAAGATATGGGCTACATGCAGGTTGAAATTTGGGAACACGAGTTCGTTGTCGGACGAGGGATCATCAGTGCTCCTCTCGACCCTATGAACTCGCTTTCCTTTTTCAAGGGCTAGCTATTTTGCCAACGCTTTCTGGAAGACTTGGCACTCCTCTAGGGTATGTGTGCTGGTCATGTGAATTGGACACCATTGTTGTACTGGTTCACCGCCTTAAAGGGCCAGGCGCTTTGGGGGTGGTGTCGCTTGTTCTGTGATAAGGACCTCTGTCTCCGTCTTGCGTTTCCCTTCCATTTTGCAATTCTGTTTTTTCTTCTTCGTAGACGCTAGTGCTTCCTTGTTGTCTGGTTGCTTCTCCTCAACCACCTTGCTCTTTCCATCCTTCCTCCTGAGGGCGTCATCTGCGTGAGCGCATCTGTCGATGATCTCAAACAACTTCATAGCCGAGTTGATTCGTCTTGGCACCAATTCTTGGATAGTATACCGATCTCAGACGCCTAATTTGAACGCGCGTATGATAGAAGCATCGGTGATCTTGGGGATCGTATTCCGGCATTCGTTAAAACTCCGTATATAGTCCCTTAAGGATTCACCCGGATTCTGCCTAAGGGTGTGTAGATCGTCCTCGACCGCATGTCGCTTGTATGTTCCTTGAAAATTCGCGACGAACTGCTGCCATAAATCTTCCCAGGAAGAAATCGAGCGAGGTGGGAGATGTACCAACCATGACCGAGCAGACCCCTTCAATGCTGCCGGCAAATAGTTTGCCAACGCGTTGTCGTCTGCACCGGCCGCGTATAGAACAGTCAAGTAGACGTGCAGCAACTCCTCAAGATCAGCACTACCATCGTACTTTTCTACTGCTGCAGGACGGAACTTGCTTGGCCATCGCACCTCGCGCAAGGCAAGTACGAAAGCCCGACATCCGTCTCCTGGTATAAAGGGTGGACGACGTCCTCGTGGCCTGCGAGAACCGCCTCCTGTGGATGAAGATGATGACGAAGGATCACCATGATCGGGGGTGCGGCCCCTTAACCTACGGCCTTGTTCTTAGTCCCTCTCGGAGTTTGGGGATCGTGAGTTTTGTCATTGTCGGTTGACATGATGTTGTCGACGATCTTGATCGTTCTCGTCCCGTTGACTCTGGCGGTCCCGACGATCTCGATCGTTGTTGCGATCTTCTCGGTTGTCGTTGTCGTCCAGCCTTATGTTTTCTCTGTGAGGTGCGCGAGGTTGGCGGTGGTCGATATCGTTCCGATCTTGTCGCTCCCGCCTACGCCCATTGAAGTGATTGCAAAGATCGCGGTTATCTCGATGAGGAGGGGGCTGATTTTCCTGCCTTCTTGGCGATGTATTTCGAGGGTTACTGCCTGGATCCTGGTTGGGGTGTGGATTGAGGGCGTCCTCAGCAACGTCGCCTTCTGGTACTCGATCTCTACCTCGAGGATAAGGATCTCGAGATGGACCCTGTGGGTTAAATCCAGTCGTGGCCAGGAAGGCAGAGTTAAGATTGGCCACCGTTGACTGTAACCTTTTGACCCAGACATCTGCTTCTGGGAAGGTAACTGGGTCAAACAAAGTTTGCTTCAGTAATGAGTTGACCATGGTGAAGTGTTCGGTGGGGGTTCGAATCAGCTCCTCCGGTGGGTGTGACGCATTGGGAGCAAGCGAGTCTTCCCCTGAACGAACCTCATCCTCTTTAGGTACGTCCTCAACGACTCCCTCGATCACATTCACATCCTGCAGAGAATTGGATCCCGAAGATTCCAGGTTGTGAAGGACGGAGGGCTCACGAGGATCAATGTCGATGAACCCGACTATACGATCTGGGGTTTCTGTTACGCTATCATCCATCGACACATCCCGAGATTGGTCTCGATGTTGGTAAATTGGACAGCAAGGAACACGAACCATAGAACCGGTGATTTTCAAGAAGATCTTGCAATCTGTAAAGGGGTGACTTTTTAATTTGTGGATCGGGCACTACGCCTTGTATGGAGATGTGCGCTGGATATCTCGATCTTTGCAAGCATCGAGTTCAGCCTTCACTTGCAGTATCACCCGACATTCGACCAAAGAGTGCTGAGATGTCTTGCAGATCGAACACCAGGTGTCATAGTTTGGAGGAGATTTCCTTGTCGGCACCTGGCACTCATCAGGTGTCTGGGGTTTGGCCGCTTTAGGAGCTCTTTTGGGCGCTGAAATCGTTGTATTCCTCTTCTCTGACTAGACGGAGGAATAGCCGATGGATAATTACTTTCGGCTGTCCTCGCAGCTCCGTTCTCGATCCTAGCTGGTATAGGGAAAGACAAGGTTGGAACTGTGGCGAAGACAGAGAAGACGATGGATCCGACCTGAGCCCAAACGAACGCCGGCTGAGTAGGATCTCCCAGGCCAGGACGAACGTGGACATTGTTGTCGGAGAGTGTTGAACTTGAAGTCATCTCGGCGAGACCTTGAGCACCAAAGCCCCCTACCTAGGCGCCACTATCGACGGTGTATACCGCGACTACGGTATTTGTAGAGTATGGGAATCGTTGGTACAAAGATCTACACGAAACGAGTTCAAGCACACAAAAAACAAGGATTATACTGGTTCGTTCCCCTCGAGAGATAATAGCCCTACTTCAGTTTATATGGGATTATGATGAAAACCACAGAGAATACAATAGAGAACAACAGAAACGTAAAATACCGACGAAATCCCTATCGAGAACGACTCAACGAGATCTAGGCGGTGATTATCTTCAAGTCCTCCAGATTGCTTCTGCTATGGCGGCGGCTTGCGTTATGATTTGATGATCCCGTACCCCTGAGCGTTTTTGTATTTATACCACAGACTACCTTGATCTCCAAGTAGAACTCAGAGAGTACTTTTAGCCTACGAGAATACAGAGATTGTATCTTTCCCGAATAGGACTCTAACATCTTCTATTCAAGATACAATTTCCCTATTTGATATCTGAATTCTATAATGTTAAAGTAACCTTTTCGTATACTAAGAGTATGTCGTATCTGTATACTTTATGACCTCAAGGATAAGTGGTATGTCTTATCCATAACTCTGACAGATTTTTAAAAACATTCCTATAGATTTTTTTAAAAAAATACATCATTTAACAATTTAAAAAACATGAAAAAATGAGTAGAAGTTGAAAAAAATATAGTGTAGAACGCAGCCTTACTCTTCTTTTCTCGGAGGAAAAGTTTACAAATACGTTGATCATCGTGTTTCATGTTTGACCAAATTTATATGTAGAAAAATATAGCAATATTTTCAATCCAAATCAAATATATTATAAAACTATATTTTATGATGTTTTTAATAAAATTAATTTGATGTTATAGATTGTGTTGCTACGTTTTACTGTAAAGTTAGTATGCAAAACGTAGAATGGAGAAAGTAACGCTTTTCCAAAGATCAGATACTATAGCATGAGACAAACAACAAGTCACCGTTTGCTCAACCACTGCTTTGTAAATTAGTGATGTGATTGCAAGAGATGAAAAATCGGCCGCATTCTTAATTCACCTCTGATAGTCTAATGCAGAGGTCGTTGAATTTTCGGCACATCTTGTCCAACAGAGGAGTCAAAATGGCTATGCTATCTGAAGACAAATCGGTTCCTTAATAAATCAAATTAAGTCTCACTACTAATAATTATTTTCTTCGTCAAAAAAACAACTTAACCTAAAAAAAGAATATGACACCATCTAGAACAACAAATTTGGACAAGGTGAAGATGTGACATCACCTTAAACAACGAATCTAGACATAGGTTAATCTAGACATAGGTTGATCAGATTTGATTTGTTGTTGCAGGTAGTGTCACATCCTTTCCTAGATTAGCTTTTTTTTATGATTGAGTGAGTATTTTTTTGGTCCCAAAATAAACCAATCTTGTATAGGATATAACACATTCTATTACAATGAATCTGGATATAAGGGTGTCCAGATTCATCGTACTAAGATACGTCACATCTCGTACGAAGTTGATTTATTTTTGAACAGAGAAAATAAGTAACAAGAAGTTCTAACCAAAACGTGAGAGGAAGCTAATAATTGTGGAATACATGGCATAATCTACACATAGGTTCATTTCCAGCAATTCAGGATTTGAGAAGTTCAGCTGAAGACGGTGATAAAAACAAGGACCCGAACCCAGAAATGTCGGTCAAAATAAATCCTATGAACCGTACAAACTTGACTGCTAAATGCCAATCGGTGCAGTGTATAGATAAATAAAAGAAAAAAGTCCGAATTATCCTCCTGAATTATTTGGCGAATATGAATTAGCCTTCTAAACCCGAAAATTAGACATTTTTCACCCTCAACTATTAACACCGAACGAATTACCTCCCTAACTTAATCCGAAATGGTTTTGGTCCTACGTGGCAGTCCAGTCAGCAATTATTTTTTAAAAAAAAATCAATGAGACCCCACATGTCATACTCTCCTCTCCATCTTTTTCCCTCTCACCTCTCTATCTCCCTTCCTCAAATATATATCCCTCTCTCTTTGCGACTGGCTCTGGCAAAGCTTCGGCGGCCGACAAAGAAGTCCCCCTCCCCGGCCCCACCCCCAGCCCCCGAGCTGGGTTTGGCAAGCAGCGAGCCGGTGAGGAAGCAGTGGCCAGGCTCGGCAAGCAACGAGCCGGAGGAAGCAACGGCCAGCGAAGCAGAGGCCGATTGGGCTTCGCAAACAGTGAGTTGGAGGTGGAGGGCGACGAGGAACAGCACGAGGGTCTCAGGTGGCAATGGATCTTTAGCAGTCGACGATGCGACCCACCAGATCGACGACGAGGGACGCCTCTGCCACTCGAGTTCCTTCGTCCCACCGTTGTGCAGCGTCACCTCCGCCACTCGTCGAGCCCACCAGATCGACGACGAGGGACGCCGCTTGCCGCCTACCGGTGTCCCCTCTCCATTCTTTCTGTTGTCTCCGCCGGAGGCCGAGCCCGTGACGTCCTCCCTGCCCGTGGCCGCAGTGCCCTCGGTTTGCCCGGAGCATCGACTCGGCGATGTATTGCAGGTCATCCTCGCGGCCGTTGAGCCCGAACTCCCTTTGCAGGTCGTCCATGGTGTCCTCCTCCTCGTCTCCGGCCATCCTCGGCTCCCCCTCCGCCACCCCAAGCTGCCTCCACCCTCGCCCGCCGTCGTCCTCGGCTCCCTCCCCCCTCCCCCGCCGCTGCCTCTCGGTGATAGAGAGAGATGGAGGTGAGAGAAGGGAGGATTGGGAAAGAAATAGAGAGAGTGAGAAACTGACAGGTGGAGCCTGCCGAATTTTTTTAAAAAAGAATTACTAACTACAACCACTCAGGATTGAGTCAAGGGGGTAATTCGTCCGGTATTAATAGTTGAGGGTGAAAGATGTCTGTTTTTCGAGTTTAGGGGATAATTCATACTCACCCAATAGTTTATGAGGGTAATTTGGACTTTTTTCTAAATGAAATCACCAGCAGAGGAGAAACCGCAATACCTGATAATGAGGTGCTCAATCAGTTTGTACTTAGGCTGTGTTCGTTTGCTGGTGTTCTCAACGCGCACAGTGCACACGAAAAACGGAACAGTCCATTAGCGCGTGATTAATTAAGTATTAGCTATTTTTTTTGAAAATGGATTAATTTGATTTTTTTAAACAACTTTTGTATAGAAATTTTTTGTAAAAAAATACACCGTTTAGTATTTGAAAAGCGTGCGTGGGGAAAAATACTGTGTGCGCTGGTAACTCGGCAAACTAACTCAGCATTAGTAGCTTAATTATTACGTCCATTTCAGATCATGAAATTTATATCCTACATGGCTGCGCCAGTGCTAGATGTTAAAGTTAACGTATGTGTGCGACAATGTATACATCAAACAATAACCATATGTGAACAAAGAATCGGTGAAACAATAATCATGTGAACAAAGAACAGATCTGATGTTACTTGTTTGCACTAGAAAGTCTTCGGGTAAAACATATATAAAGAAGTTGCTATTTATCTGAGAAAGGCACGAAGGCCCCGTCCATTTTAAATTAATTATACGGGGATGGGTTATGTGCGGATTAATTGTACCATACTGATTCGAAAAGTTTGATTAATTTTCTAAAAACAAAAAAATTCGAATTATACCCCTTATCGATCTATTAGGTGAGTATGAATTACTTGCTTAGACTAAAGAACAAGAAATACAGAACCAAAGACACAGCACTGTCGCGATCGGTTTAGAGTTCGAATAGCACACACATGGACGTCCAGCATGGCAAAAGAAAGCCAAAGAAAGCCTCATCAGCCTAACAGAGCCCTTCCCCCTCTATTCTCTCACTCTCTCTCCAAATTCCCCATTCCCTCTCTCAAAGCCCTAGCCGGCGGTGAGGGTGACGACGGCGGTGCGACCGGCAGCAAGGGTGGCGCGGTCGATCCCTCCCTCTATGTATACCCCCGAAATTCCCCTTTCCCCCTCTCTCTCTCTCTGCGCCAAGAGGAGGCCAAGAACACAAGTAGTAGCGGGGGTCCGCCTTCCATGGAGCGGCAGCGGTAGACGAGCTCCCTTATCGCCTCGGTGCGGACCCACGGGAGGCAATGGCGGACCCATAGGGTATGCAGGGTGGGCCATCGCATACCTTGGGGTCCAGCCGTCACAGAGACATAACAGAAATTTTTTATGCAAAAAAAAGGAAAACGAAGCAAATTGGCCCAATTTGATCGGCTTCTGCGCTCCCGCACGCGCATATACCGCGGACGCCAGTTATTGCACAGGATTGACCGTAATTTGCTCGCGGAGATCGGGAGAATTAAGTCGAGTCTTCTGTCCGTCTACTCGTCTTCTCATCTGACGTCTACGGCAGCGGCCGCTGGCCTGGTCACCGGAATTGCGTCGCACATCGCAGCATCGGCCGTCGGCTGCCGGGCCAGCGCAAAGCGCAGCACGCCGCGTCGCATACCCTAAGGTAAAATCCTGGGTCCGCCACTGGCGGGAGGAGCCCGACGTCGTCGCCGCATGCCTCCTCGAGTCTCGGTTCTGGCACCAGCAGCGGGAGCACCGGCCACGGTGAGGAGATCGTCCCCTCAAATTCCTGTTCCGCCACCTTGGCGTGGACGCATCGAAGGAGCCCGATGCCATCGCCGTTTCCGGCGCTGGGTCAGCAAATGATGTCAAGATCAGCACCAGCACCAGTCGCGTCGATGAGATCATTGCCTCGCTGGGGGATGTCACCTCTAGGGAATGGTTGTTCGCGGATGATGACAACAGTGGGGCCGGGAGCTCCGCCGCCATAGGGAGGAAGGGGAAAGGAGAAGGCCAGGAGCTTCTCCTTCCTCGACTTTGGGACGCCATCGATCGTCGTCGACGTGGCTGGAGGGTGCTCGACCTGGTCGGGCTGGAGAGGTAGCTGCGGCGTGAGGAGGCTATCGCAGACCTTGCGTGGTTTAAGGAGTTGTGCGCTGGCGAGGACGGTGCTCCAGTGCCCTCTCGCTCGAGCTCGTCGAGTACGCGTTCCGAGCCATTCGATGAGCTCCAGATTTGAGAGAGGAACAGGGGAATTTCTAGGAGAGAGTAGAGGGGGAAGTGTTTTGTGATGCTGACGAGGCATTTTTTTGCCACGTTGGATAGCCACGTGTGCCATTTAAACCCTAAATCGCTCGGAACAATGCCGGGGNGCATCCACCAGTATTAAAAGGTCAGGGTGAACAATTTCTGGTTTCGAGTCTAGGGATGTAATTCGTACTCACACAATATTTGCAGGGATGTTATTCAGACTTTTTACTTTTTAAAAAAAATCTAATTTATCCATCCAATCGTCCATTTCAAACCAGCCGTTAGCGAGAATACTAGGTGGCCCAGATAAATTCAAGCCCATTGGACGTTCGAAGGTTAAAATTGGGCTCTTTAGTATCTCCAGGCTAATGTATTTGGTAGCCCATAAAAAGGAGCTAATCCATTTTAGCTAGTTGGGCCAAACGCACACAATCCATTATGTTAGCAGGCATGATAATAAATGAATTTATGCATCATTTTTTTAGCTTTTACAACTTTCTGAACATTTTTCTTACGTTTAAGTGGTTTAAGCCAAGCAGTGAATCATGTTCAGACTTTCCAGACCTTCAGAAATCATAGTATATATATCAGTATGTCACACTTTGGCAGTGCTGTTAGGTTGTTTGGTAAGATCAGGAAACAACAGTGTGCACCCTTCTGGTTGACGAAAGTTCCACATTATGCTTCGAGCTCTCACAATGGAAAAAAGAACATTACCCATTCGATAGCCCTTTGCTAAAGAATGGTAGGAGGGTTTCTCAGAGAAACCAGACATCACATCTCATCTCCCCTGTTGGTCATCGGTCAAGATGATTTATTAAGCATCTACTTCGAATGATATCTGATCAATCAATCCCAAATCTTCTCTCCATGTATATCTCAATCCCTGTTAGTGACTGAGAAGCATATGCTGTCCAAGCCGATGGTCCGTAAGTAACCAAGATTATTCGACTGCTTACATGGGTAAAAAAAAATCATGCGACGCATCCTTCTTCCTTGTCAAGCTGTAGTCATCACATTGTCAATGCAAATCCTCCTAATCAGGAGTAAGAATATTTGGGCTATCATTAATCGCTAGTACCTTCTTGCAACCGAAAGAGAAGCATGAGCCCTCCAGTTAACTTCTGTCGTTTGTAAGGCCGACAAAGGGTATCGTATTAGTCATATGATCAGGTCAAGTTCAAAAACCTCACCAGAGGTGCACTATGCTATAGCGTATGATCGCGCTACCACCAGCCAATCACAGAGCAACAAGTGGTGAGCTATTATTGGTGCACCGTGGCACCGCCTAGTAGTACTACTCCTACGTAACGTAGCAGTAGGTGTGCCCATTGCCCTGGCAAAATGGCAGCCCTAGCTATATCTTGTTGCGATAGAGAGCTACTAGTGCACTGTGCACACACATCCCAGCAAAGGCCTCAACTAACTTACCGTCACAAGCTGAGCGTTCCATTCCATTACCGTCACAACTGAACGCCGCAGACGGCCAGACGCTGCTGTGTACGCTTCGATCGATCAGTGCATCCGCATCTCCCGATCCAATGGAGGCTCAGAGACCAAGGAAACCGGCTTGATTCATGTGTCATTCGCGCAGCCGCGGGGGCGTGCTCACCAGCAAAAGTGAAGTCTCGTCGTGGGGAAAAAGCAGGCAAGGCAGCCAGGCAGAGGCAGGTAGCTTAGCTCCTGTATAAATCGATCGGCAGCTGAGGGCGGCGAAAGCGTCTTCCCAATGGTGGGGTGGGGCTCCCGTGCGGCCGGCCGACAGCGCGCACTGCACTGCTTGGATAAGGTGCCGGACACAACGGCCGGACGGACGAAAGGCTCGGTTCAGCCCACCACCTGACGATGGATATGCAACCTGATCATGGCGTCACGTCGCTGAGCGCAGCAGCAGGAGATGGATTGGAACTTGGAAGCCGTAGACGACAGCGTTCCACGCGGCGCACGCAGGGCGCCAGGGCCCCCCGCCGGTTGGTGTCGTCTACGCGTAACGGGCGCTCGACACCTTGCCCCCCCTACAGCGAGGGATATGCTTTTGCTAGGACGCAGGACGACCACGATATATCTCGACGACGTCGTCGCTGCCGGTGGTCGCAAGCGAAGGCGAGGGCTTTTTCGAGGGAGAGCCGGGCTTGGCTGGCTGCTGGCCGCTTTAATTTCTGTCGCTTCGTGGCCTTATCTTGCCCTCCGTCTTTGCAGGAATGGGCCGCGCGCGCGCGCGCGCTCGCTCATGATGGGCGTTTGATGAGATCGATCGTTAGGCTTTGGTTGGATCAGCGCGGGCGGTGCGTCGCTAGGCGTTTTAGGCTTTAGCCCTGCCGCGCGCACGTTCGTGAGCGCTCGTAGCGATACGTGGTTTTGTCGATGGATCGGTCGATTTCATCGTAAATCTGGTGGACGTACGTGGCCGTGGTTCTTTCTCGTAAGCTGGGTGGGGGCCGCGGCGCCCGGTCCAGTCGAAGTCGAAACCGTCAAATCGGCCGAGAGCTAGCTAACGGCCGTCGCGATCGGCAACACGTCGTTGTTTCATTCCCGTGCGCAAGGTATATATGGCGCCCGTTTTATGGTTTTCGGCATTTTCCGGCTCGTTTTGTTTACTCTGTGATGATGCGCATTCATCAGTCCGACCGACTGCATGAATAAATTTGATGGACGGTCGGACGTCCGATCCTCTGTAAATTATCAAGAATTGTTCCAACTAAAAGGGAAACCCGCGCCGATGTGTGGGCATTATTTATAAAAAAAATGTTAAAAGAATTCTCATGTTACTATATTTGCTATAAAAATTATAGATTACCTTAAATCAACAAAGAAGAAATATATATGTCATAAAATATATCATAGATTTTGATATCCTTAATGATGCCTTTTCAGATTCAAACAAAGCCACTTTGTGTCGGTTATATCTAAACTCGATAAAACTATTGTGGGTTTTGATATTCTTCTCCGTATCATAGATCTAATTTAGCTAGGTTTGTCTGTGGGTAATATACGATGAATAGTACATGTTGTCAAATTTATTTATACTCATCTTTTTTTTAATATTTGGTTACTATTTCAACTTTGAGCACTTATAACTTAAATGGAACTATTTGGACAACAAATAAAGGCCTAGAACGGGAACGTACATGCTATTTTTTAAATCAAAGCATGGTAGTTGATGTGGTTAATTTTAAGGGACATTTGACTCTTTATTCGATCACATTATCCATATTAATTATAATCCGCCTCACAAAAAATCTAATAGATTTGGTGGCTAGAACCATGTGAAAACAATATTTGTTAGAGCAATAATCTTCTGAAAACATATGAGTTAATATGGGGTTTGATTTTTTTTCTTTATTATATGTCAAATTTAGCTATTGATGTTGGATAATTTATGATGGAATAATCTATGTTTTGAAAAAAATTTTAGACTTATTGTAAGACTATTTGGATGAGAATAATTTGGAAACATATAAATTAATATGGGTTTTGACAATTTTTTTCATTTTATTATAGATCTAATTTAGTTATTGATGTTGGGTAATATATGATGGAATAGTCTATGCTTTAAATGTATTTGTAAACTAATCGTAAGACTATTTGGATGAGAATGTCATGAAAAAAGATAGAATTTGGTTTCATGTGATATTTTTAAATTTAATCAATATATTAGTTAATGTGAGGATTAGGTGTGAAGGATTAATTTTTTTTTCCAATCATACCTACGTACTTAGTTTTTCTACTGTGACTTTTTCCCGTACGTACATACGTACGCCAGATAATTTCTTTTTGGTTTTTCTCTTGTGAATAGTTACGTATTTGTTTTCTTTGGTATGTATACTCAGGAGATTACGTGGGCTTTTTTTATAGATATAATCCAACAGTTTAAAATAATATGTCCATATATAATATTATGTGAAAATCGAGGGCTATATGTTTTACTTTTTTTCAGAATTTTTTAGATTTTCTCTATTTTTATAGAGCGCCACGTGACAGACTGAGAGCGTTTGTAAGAAGTTTCATGGACTTTTAGTATATAATAGAAGATGTTTCATCACTCGATAAAAAATATTTTAACGAGATGAAACATTTACAAATATTAATTGCAACACCAATAAATCGACATGTGAAATATATAAAAAAAACCAGCTATTACTGTCAATAGCCAAATTTGGCATTAGGGTCAAATTATAACAGCTTTGAGTCAAATTTGAAAACTATCGAGCCTTTCTTGCGAAGGTCGGTCTGACTGCCGTTGTGTGCCTGGTCAGACCGTAGGTGTGTGGGCGGTTAGACCAGCAACACAGAGTCTGAATCTAATTAAAGTTTCCTCGTGTTTTTTTCTTTGATCTCAGGGTTTCCTTGATTGTAAAGCTTCCCAAAACCCAGTAGGACATGAAAACAGCCATGTAAATGCAAAACCACCCCTCATATAAATATATAGGAAGGCCAAGGTCGATTGAAACAACAATCAATCAATTGTCAAAATCAATCTATTACATTTATCCTCTATATTCTACATCTCCCTCATTCTTCATACCTCTTCCTAAGACAATTCACCCCTCAATCCCTCAATTGTTGTCGTCTCTCATCTCTACAATGTTAGAGGACGTCCTAGTTGGCCTATCGAGACTAGGACAAACCGGCGCGCGTTACCTGACAGGGTCCCACCTAAGTGTTCGTTCGATGACATCTACCCTTTCTTGCGGTGGCGCATCTTTGGGTGCCACTGCGGGTTGCACATAATGTGCTCAAGGTGTAACGACGCAATTCGGTGCCAACACCAACATAAAAAAAATATATTGTTGAGTACCATTCAAAATGGCGAAGGGCGCGACGTAAGCCTTTAATGAAGCGGTGCACATCATGTGCTAGTGTAACATTCGATCGAATAGAGTTGCACTCAAATACAATAAAGTTCAATGTAGATAAACAATGGATCACAACGAAAATTACCAACTCCAACAAGAGCCACCATATGTCTTCTTTCTCTACTCCATGATCGGATCTGCCTTCTTCATTACTCTGTTGACCAGATTTAGACTTCTCATGCTTTGCAGCTAAAGCGCACGTTGGAGGCATACTTGTGGTCGAGCACGGTATTTTATGGGTCCACGTGCAGGGGCTTCAGTTTGGCCTCGAGCCAACGGTTGACACAGTCGAGTTGAAAGGTGTGGCACCCCAAACTATATCAGTCCTAGAACAAGAACCGTCATAGATTGGAGGTCACACTATTACCTGTGATTACAGTATCAATCTCAGGATACACAAGCCGGTACTCACAAAATAATTGTGGAAATCAAAAATAACAAAACTTTATTACAATCTTGAGGGAAGTCTCATACATACTACCGTCGTGGACATACCCCAGACTGATAGAAACATAAACAGGCAAAAAAGACAATGGCGAAAGCATGGAAAATAGTGGTGGGAAACATAGGGTAAAAGACACAAAGAGAAACACAGCGAACATGAACCACAGGCTAGGTTTGGGAATTAGGCTTGAAACCCCGAGAAATCGTACTCAACTTGCTCCTGGAAATAAGCCTCAGTAGAAGAGTCGAGGTATCCTTCTTCTAACTCTATAAATATAAATATAAGTAAGCATGAGTACTCGGTGTACTTAGCAAGCTGAGGAAAAATATGACATGCAAGGCTATAAACAAGGAGGAGTAAGGCTACTTTCGAAAAACAAGGCTTTTAATTAATTTGGTTTCAAAACACTTAGTGATTTAAATTTTAGTTCGGAACGAGGCCCACGCCTCGCCCCCTTTCCCAAGTTGCTTTGCAACAACCTGTCATAGTAATCATAAGTCTCGAGTCCAAACTCAACACCATACCGTCTCGGCACAAAACCAACTTAGTCATCTCAACCAAACCCAACACGACCATCTCAGCCAAAACCAACACGACCATCTCAGCCAAACCAACATCCTGGTGCCAAAAGACACCCCAAGTCACACAGGCTCGTTCCCAACCACGAAGGCTGGCCGTTCGTCACAAAGGCGAACTTTGGTAACGGTTCCCATCCCACGAACCATTTTACTAAAGAAGTTTAAAAATAAAACTACGGTATGAGAAACACCTCACATTTGCCCATGACCGTGGACATGGCTATTTAAACAATTTTACTAAACTCTACAGAGGTTGCACACTTTACCCACACGCCATGAACTTCTCACATTACCGAACACATGTGGATCAGACATGGCCGACAAAGGAGAGCTCACTACAAGGCTTTTCCGTAACCAACCCATACATGTCCCTTGTCACACAGATGAGTGGAATCTCTCCATCAAACATCAGGCCAGGCTCAGGCCCTCATCTACTCAGGACCCATCGTATGGATCCCCAACACATCCCCATTGCAGAAGATTGCCATAAACTCCACCATATCGGTGCTCCTCACTTGCCAACATGTTAGACACCTACGTTTTAGTTACTTACTCGGCCAGGGGCATCCCATTTTACCCGTGTGGTCGCACTGTCTTATGTTTGGATGAATGTTCCAAAGGAATCGGTCCTTATGGATGATACGTAACCAAACCACCCAGGTACTGACTCCCGCACCATCAAATTTTTAAAAGCATTTTCCATCTTAAAACCAGACCGACATCCTGCCAGGTTTTTAAACAACAAAGGTGTTAAATATCCAAAAGTTTTCCATACGAGAGTACAATCGTCACCTATAGGTAATCTACTTCGGCATGGATGAATGCCGACAAAAATATGGTGGTGTTAAAAAAAAATGAGGTTTTTCAAATCCTATACAATAAAAGTACAACTACTAGAAAGGTCCGACGAGTTGCATTCGTGGCCAAATAGTATGTCCTAAAAATATGCAACTTTGCAAACAAAATAATTAGTTCAAATATAGGTGCAAAAAATAGTCAAGAAAACTTGCCTTGATCCTCTGCGAAAGCCAGAGCGTCGGCCTCCTGAACGAACCCCGCGTCGGTCCTAGACTCTACACGCAGAAAAATAAACAATACATAAAACCACTACTAAAACAAAACAAAAGTACGAAAAAGATAGTTTCATAAAATAGAGAGGAATTTTAGAAAGATTTTGAAACTCGAACATAGTCAAACAGAGTTCGAGATGAAAAGATATGAATTTTTGAAATTTAGATGATTTTCGGTGGAATTAATAGAACTGGGAGAACTATTCCAGGGAATATTCCACAAGGGGCCTGGCTGTCTGGTCAAGGTCAAAGGTCAAAGGGGAAGGATACATGTGGGGCCTGTGGGTCCCACCATTTTCTTTTCTTTCCTTTTTATTCCTCCTCTCTCTCTTCCTTATCTCTTCTTTTCTCTCATCTTCTCTTCCTTTCGTCTCTGTTTGAGAGAGCGGTAGGAGGGGCGACGGCGGCTGGGCGGCGCACGGCGCGGGGGAGGCTGCGCGGCGCGGGGGTAGCGTCGGCCGAGGCGCCGGGCGGTGGAGGCGACGCGGCGCGCCACGGCATGGCGTGTGGCCGGGGAGGGCAGTGTGGCCCCCGGCTAAGTGGCGCCGGCTCGGGCGGTGGCGGCGCCGGCTTGGAGGAGCAAGAGGAAGGGCGGCCGAGCGCCGGGAGGAGGAGGAGGGCAGCGGCCTCGGTCGGCTTGGCCGGTCAGTGGCCGAGCGCCGGTCGTTCAGGCATCGGCTCGGCCGGGAGTAGGAAGGGAGGAGAAGGCGACGCCGACTACGTACGACGACTCCGCGGCTTCGATGGCTTCCTCCAACAATGCGAACGTGTAGTGTAAAAATTATGGGGAGTAATGGGAGGGATGATATGCATAATTATGGGGGTATTTATACTTTTCTAGATCTTCAGTAATGAATCCGTGGACGAAAGCCGCCATTTTGGCGTCTGTGCGAGCGTCTCTCTCTACAGTTTCCTGTGCTGCTCTCTGCGTTGCTCAGGAGGATGTCTAACTCCAGATAATGAGAATGCAGAGCAGAGATGTTGTCTGCTGCACAGGGAGGAGGACAGGGCGGCGCCTAATTTAGCAGATGTCGTATTGTGGTTTTAAGGCAGGGAGGGATTTAGTGGGTGCAGGCATGTTGTCGACGTTTAGGAAAATTAGAGTGTGGTTCTCTCCGTGAAAAGAAAAATACATGAATGTCACTGGCAACTTGCCCACGGGCTGTCAAAGGAAAAGAAAGAAACGCCAGAAAAAGGACAATCGATTTTCGACTCGCACATGTGCGGTGAGCGAAAAGATAGAGCTCCGGGTCTAGAAAGAAAAATAAAAAAAATTTATTAAAATAGAAGGGACAGATAATCATCGGTTGGTAGGAAACTGAAAATAATAAAAATAAACGGATTGGGATGGAAGTGATTTGATACGGCCAGGAAGATTTACGAGCGAAAATTAAAATTAACTTTCAAAATTTTTGAAGACCTTGGTTAAAAAAAACGACGTTTTAATTAAATTTAATTTGAAATTTTTAGATTAAAAACGCGCACGTTACAATTATGAAAGTAGACAAAGCATGTATGCATCATCGAAGAATGCCAGGCATACGGTCGCTTCCCGGGACAGCGCGCGGAGGGCGAGGCTATTGGCCGAGGCGGCTGGAGAAGGGGCAATCGATTTTTCTATTTGGCTCGGATGCCTAGTGGAGAGCATTCTTGTAATTTGATTATACTATAATAATTGTAGAAATTTAAGAAATCTATCTAGTTACTTCTTTCTTTAATTTCATTTAAGAGATCCCGATAAAAAAGATTAGGTTTCCACTGAGCAGAACAATACGATGAAAGGATTAGGTTTCCACTGAGCAGAACAATACGATGACGTTTCTAGTAAACCAAAACTACCTTTAGTTAAGTTACTTGGCTTCCTTTTCCTTTTTCTTTAACAAAATAAGATTTAGTTACGATTGAAAATAATTTTTTTATCTTCATCCATAGATCCTTTACTCATATTTTTAAAATTGGATACTTAATCCAATGCAAAATTATGCTTTGCGACTCTGTATCCAAATCCAATATGTTTTATAGATGCAATTTCCATTAGTCTTTGGATGCAGACTTCTACAATTGCCTATCGATCGGCCGTGCAATGTAGCTGGGTGCATGCAAATTATGCTGGACTTGGTAGCTACACAACAAAAATGTAGTGTACAATCAAGCTAGAATACATGGGTAGCACTATAACAACGCAAAGCGCTATATACTAGCTTCGGAGTCTAGAGTGCCGGACTTATTTGGACCACTCACACTCACACTTGAGATGGGATATGCCTATCGGGTGACAAACTCGATAACCATCTTCCCTTGCCACCATCTCTTGCTGTCGACATACATCCAAGTCATCATCCCACACCTGCACTACTATTAGCGGTGGAGCCGCCCTGGCCTCTCCCCAAAAGCTCGGGAGGTGGTTCCGCCGTTGACTACTATCACTTCCCTACTGTCCACTCATCACAATCTACATACAATTTATGTAAAACCCTAACTTCTTTCTTGTGCACTGCTACAGCCACCTTCTTCCCATCTTAATTATAATTATTTACTAGAAACTATAAGTATTTGACTCAACTATATTCATGTCAAGATATATTAACTAAGCCATCAAAATGAAGTGCATGACCTCCCTTTTCCTCGTATGCTTGATTTTGTATTGCAGTAAATAGTTTCAAGCGCATAACTTTTGTACTTTTGAATAGAATATTAAAACATACATGTTCATTTTAGCTCTTATTAGTAAAATTTTCAATGGATCAAACTAATTAAGAATTACGCAGTGGCAAACTAGAGAACTAACAGCATAGTGGATATATCACAATGATGCACCAATGACTGATCAAATTGGCATGTGTTTTTAAATATGAACTTAATCTGGAGTTGAAATTTCTAAATTCAAAGCTTCTGTTTGAAATTTAACTTCGTCCCTTCTTTTCTGCTTGTAATTACGATATTGACACAATCACCAATTCAGTTGTTCGATAAGTGCTTTTTCTTATTATATGTTTACAAAAAAAATTTAATAATATAACCATATGAAAGCATTTTCACAATTTTAATATATTAATTAATGTCATTTTAAAACATCATCTTTCTTAAATAGAGGAAGCATCTTAGCATGACTAGTAATATGTCTGTGCTAAATGTTAGAGTGCAATTCTATTTGTCTTTAGCAAAAAAATATTTTGTTATGATATGTGTAATTGAGCTTTAGTTCAATTCATATCGTACGACAAATATATTTCACGCAAAGTACAATAATATGATATTATGTGAGCACAATAAATCTTGACCAGAATTAATTATATATAACCACTTCAGTATACAATATACGTTTAAAAATATGTTAAAAAATAGATAGCTCCATTGTTTTATGAGTAAAACTTTTATATATGTGTCTTTAACGACTCAAAAACAAATGTTGTAAAATAAACTAGGTAAAAATTAAAAAAATCAAATTCAAAATTAAGTTCTAAAATTCAAATTTTAGCATATAAGCATAAGTATAAGCCAAACAATAATGCCCAGAGAGTTATTCCATTGATTTGCTGCGGGCATAAACAAGTACAAAAATAAAACATTTAATACATATATGGAATATACCCTGCAAGTAAATAACTACCCTAATATTAGCATTTATGATACACTTAAGAAATTCTCGTGCGCCACTAGAAATGTTGTGATACTGTTGACGCAAAATTTGTTCTGTCGAGTGTGCCAAAAGATGTACTGACGTAGATCCTGTGTGTGGCACACGAACGTTTGGGAGATTTGCTTACCTCCAGTGCAGTTCCTAAAATATCGAATGCGGGCGTGCCAGTCAGTTTGATCCTGCAACTGACAAAATGGATAAATATGTTGATGACCAAAAAGCCGATCGGCTAACAAGTTGACGTTGACACTAGCCAATGTCAATAGGGTTTTAAACAATCGGCTATATGTCTGATATAGATTCTGACACTTGAATAAACAATGATATAAAAATAATCGGATAATATAATAAGATCTACCGATACGAATATGACAAAGTAAATAGCTGATGAACCAACCAGCCGATATATATATATAATGAAGCAAGTATTCAACAAATCAATCGGCCGATAACGGTATAATAGAACAGATGTTGATCTGATAATTAAAACATACATTGGCTGAAAGTCCTATGTTATTAAATCCAAATGATTAAGTAATCAATAAGACCTTTGCTACAATCGGTTAAAACTAACTTATATATAATCCTTATAAGCCAATACAACATTTAGATAATTCATCGGCTGAAACCCCGATGAAACAATAATTGATGCTTATTTACTTAAGTAAATCTAACTTACAACCACAACCCTATAGGTCGAACTCAATCGATGCAGCATAAGTTTGATAAATTTAAGCAAACCAATATGACACCGATCAAAATGATCATGCATTAAAGTTAACTAAGATAGTAAAACCATCAAAGAAAAATTTAACACATCAGATAAGATCGACTAACCCTCCGATGAATCACTAGCATGAACCTATCGGCTTAACAAGATTTAGATTATTAACAACAATCTAGTAGGTCGAACCTAACCGATGCAGTACGCGATCATATATGATAATCTAATACTCAATGAACCGATTGATTTGTCTAATGTGATGGACATAACGATTCTATATAAAACAGCATTGTAATTGTAGAGAAATACTAAGTCAGAAGATCAAACCGATGTGTCACTAAACATAATGTAATTAAAGATAGAATCGAGATATCAAGTAGGTAAAGATGCCAACTGAACCAGAGCAATCCAAGAGATCAAAGCAATACAGCCTTTAACAACATCAATATAGCCGATACGATTGATAGGGCCGACGGAACTTAAGATTTACCCCTCCGTCGGAGATCGAAGCCGATGCAGTCCCGCGTCAGGTGTCAAGTTCCGCCGATAGTAAAAAAAACTCAGAAAAAAAGTGACGATGCGTCGAAAATTATATTGATCTGAGAGAGAAATTACAAAACCACGGGTGTACATATTTATACCCATAGGCCGATAAGAGTCTTAATTAGACATGACACAAACTTTTCTAAAAATAAAAGAAAAAACATAAAGTCCTTATCGGACATAACACAAACTTTCATATATACAAAACGTGACTAATTAATAGATAAATTAAGTTGTCATGCCGTGGTCTTCACGATTCCTTCTTGAACTCGGTCTCTTCTGGATAAACTTTCCATTGACCGATTGGACTCTTTCCTTAACCGAATTCACTAAAGAATCTTATCAAATTTTAACGTTAACAGATACACATGTTTGCCACGCTTGCCAGCTGCTAGCAATAATACCACACTATATTTTCACAGAACTTCACGATCAATAAATAATACTATATGTGTGTACGCACCAAACAGACATTTGGTCGAGTGACGAAAATGACGAACAAACTACTAAGCTGTTAAAATTAACTTTCATAATTCAAATTTGCTCAAACAAGCATGCCCAAAAGTTGGTGTATGTGTCATATAGGTAAGGATTGAGATTGTGGCCCATGTGGAGTTACTGAAAAGCTAATGACACTATGCACTGTGTTTTTTAAGTAAAATGCACGAGATTATTGTGTGGAATGCAGTTAGTATTCTCTTGTTAGAAAAGGTAAGTTAACTATTTGGAACTTCATCTCGAAAGTCGAAATGCATGTGCCTCCTTCCAATCTACTACTCCCCATCTACATCTTGGGGTAACTAAGATTATCGCCGACTAGTACATGCATCATATACAGTACAACTCTCAGTTCGCATCAAGAGTCAAGACTACATACTACACTAAATTCTGAAGCAAGACGCAAAATGATATAAACACACATCTGATCTTTTCTAAGCGAACTGCTAATACATTACTAGCAAGCTGGCCAGGTTTTGCCATTAATCACTTTATGTACATAATTAAACACACACTTAGAGCTGACCATCAGTTCGATCGATCATCACAGCTTAATTAACAGTTTAACACTATGACTAGCTAAATTCTCCGCACATGCCATCATCAGTTTGATCTTTCTTAGATCAATCCATACAGGCTGAACCACTCAACCACACTGTTATCAGCGTAGCCATACTCCGGGACATACACCAGGTCATCGTCTCCGAGGTGATCACCGCCGCCGCCGCCGACGCCCGGCGGCTGGCAAGTGCCCGTCGAGAACGACGAGCTCGGGCTCCCGGCGACGCAGGCGCCGCCGCCTAAGCCCACGATGTCTCCGCCTTCTCCGGAGATCGTGTGGCTCCCCGCCGCTGATCTGAGCCGCCTCACTTCCTCCTCGGCGACCACCAGCCTCTCCTTCAGCCTCAGCACCTGCATGTACGAACGCCGGCCATGCCGCCATGGATGGATCAGTGGGATTGAGGCAGCAAGTATACATGTGTACATGCAACTATATGCAAGGACGATGTGTTGTTGTTACCTCGTTCTCGAGGTGGCATTTGTGGAGGATGGCGGCGTCGTGGGCGTGCTTGAGCTTGGAGAACTCCTCCTCGAGCAGCTTGCTCTTGTGGCGGGCGCGGCGGTTCTGGAACCAGACGGCCACCTGCTTGGGGTCGAGCCCGAGCTCGGAGGCCAGGTGCACCTTCCGCCCGGTCTCCAGCTTCCGCTCCTCCCGGAAGCTCAGCTCCAGCATCTCCACCTGCTCGTCGCTCAGCCGCCGCTTCTTCGGGTCCCCTCCGTCCACCTCGCCACCACCGCCACCGCCGCCGCACCTCGCCCCACGCCTCCTCCTCCTCCGCGCTCTCGGCCTCTCCCCCTGCACCGCACCTGACAAAGATCGATCGATCGTGGTAGCAGCATGATCAGTACAAATTAACATATGCCATGATGAAGACGAAAATGGCGGCAGCAAGCAAGAAGTAGCACGAACCGCTGGCTGCTAGGAGGGAGGCGTCCACGTAGGAGGCAAACATCTGCTGCTGCTGCTGCTGCTGCTTCTCGCCGTATCGGTCCATGCCGACTCGCACACTAGCTCAGCTCAGCCTTTCTCTCTCGCACTCTCTTGTCAAGCGTGAGGTGAGGACAGGAGGGAGAAGAAACTGAACTGAACTGGGTTGTCTGGACGGAGAAGAGGACCACCACCACCACAGCCACTGCAAAGACACACCAGTTGATGTTTAAGTAAGGCCGGGTGCGTGTCTCGAGAGAGAGACCTACGAGTAATATATATAGATAGGAGCGGTACACACGCAGCCGCTGCTGCAGCATGCCTCCTTTGTTGCTTTCTCATCCAGATCACCCAAAAGTTAGCAATACACGATCAAATTCTGATCCATCGATCGCTAAAAAAGACATACGTTCTGCTAATTGCTGAACGTATATACTCCTATGTCTCAAAATATAAAAAAATTATCTAATTACATGATTAAATTCTCTTATATTTTAAGAAAGAGGAAATACCAGGCCAGTTGATGACTGGGCATTGCTGTTTATCTGGTTCTGATCATGAGCACTAGTACTGCTAGTGTTACCGTAGTCATGCCGACCGACAAAAAGTTAGCTTGTTATCCCCTTGGAATGGATACTCTGTTTGACACTGTCACACGCACACTTACTTTGGTGAAGTAGGGGCCGGATGGGTGCATGCATGAATGCATGTGTCAGTGCATAATTTTGGGATTAGTGGGGGTAGAGAATGCACGACGTTCTAGGCCAGCAAGAGCACAAAGAGCGGCCGGCCGGATCGACAAGGTGGCACTTGCCCCTGGAAAGGGCTCTCGCTTTCTTTGAAAAGATCGGGGAGAGGAGGAGCTTTGGCTATAGCTAGATGAGATTCTCGCCTGAGTCGGTAGCATGTTAATTGTTCGATCCATGGCTGACTGTACTAGTACTACTAGTACTAGCTAACTAGCCAACTGTTTATCCTCTTTTGAATTTTAGAAAGCTTGCTGCTCCATCGATAATCGGATCTACCGTCGCATATAAGCACTGTTGTTTTGATAGAGAGAGAGAGAACTGCTGAATTATCTGAGTTCGAGCATGTACATACGCAGCTTGATCTGAAACATCTGTTCAGAAAAATCGTACTGTTCCTGACGTGCAATCATAATAACCATACGCAGCGGTGCGTGCACTGTATCTGAATTTCGACCGATCAGCAGTCTGCACGTACGGTTTACCGCGTCGTCATGTGTGGCGTAGCACACTGCAGATAAGGAATACTCCGAGATGAACATGTGTGTCATACGATGATCCGATCCCATGCACCGAGAACCAGTAGTAGATATAAAAACTGTACTGGATCGGTCAGAATGTACGCGCACACTTGCAGTAAAGATAGCTGGCCATGCCATGCCATATTGCCATGCATGCAGAGAGATGAGATGAGAATGAGATGGTCCTGGATAGGGTTCGGATCGTGCGTTTTCCAGGTAGCCGGAAAGAAAGCAACAGTGGATAAGCCTCTGCCTAGCAAAGGAGGGGAGGGCGGCAAGCAAAGGCAGCAGCCGCGCGAGGAGAAGGGCGGGGCGTTGGTGGTGGCGCGTCGCTGTGGCTGTGGCCTGTGGGGAGTAGCTAGCCCGGGAGACAAGGGGACGAGGCACATGGGCTGCACCCGCGCGGGCGCGCGCGCGCGGGAGGAGCGCACACGCGTCGAGCGGCGCGGGGCTTCACACCCGCGGGACCGCATGCACACGCGCCGTTACGTGTCGCCCGCACCGGCACCGCCCCCGGGCGCCTCTCCCACACGACCCGGATCGCGAGGCGACGAAGAAGAATACCACCGCGCTCGGCTCTCGGCTCGATCTCGCGGCGCGGCCACCACGCACGCAGCGCCTCCGCTCCGGGGTGGGATTCCGCAGGCGCTACCTGCTCTACTAGCTGACGAAAACAGTCCGAAAATTCCAAACTAACCGATAATCGTTTTTTCGTGTAAATAATATATTTCCGACCATTTTTATTTTTTTTTAAATGCAGTACAAAGGCATGTGCTTATAATGTGTGTATACTCATCCCTATAAATACATACGCAAACCCTATTCACATGAGTACCTTTGAAAAAGTAGGTTAACATATCTTAAGATTGACGAAATCATCATAAACGTCATTGATATGTTATCTATCACTGAAAAATAATTAATCATAAATTTTAACCATATATTAAATTTTGCGTGTTTTCAGTTTCTTTCAATGTCGTATCATTGTCACTACTAAATGTTTGAATTGATGTATATGGTTGATTTTCCAAGCGACCAACCGAGAATTGTTTCGAAGAAGCGCTACCATTTCCAGCGGCGAATCCAGGATACAAATTGAGGAAGTGCTTATGTACAAACATAGTATTATAAGTAAATAAAATTGAGATACAACAACTCAATATTTTCCCATGAAACCTAAATACACATACAATCAAAAGAATATAAGTTGCTTTCTTCATTTTAATTTGCACCTATATTAATATATCCATAAAAATCTATGAACATGTAGACCAGTCTACCTAGAGAAGATTCAAACAGGCTTTAAGCAGCCAACGCTTCAGCTAGCGGCCTGAGTGCTTGCCGTATGGCCAATTTTACATTAACTGCTAATTAAACTCCCTAATAGCTAATTAGAGGCATGCATTGGAGCTGTGCCCAAACAAGCGTCAACAGTGGATCCCTGCCTATTGTTGCATGCTCACCGTTAGTGGATCCCACTGTCAGCAGGGACCATAGAAAAAAATCATAACAAAATTTTAATTTTTAGGGCTCCTTTGATCGCAAGATTCTGAAATCACATAAATACAAAAACGCAGAATTAGAATGTCATCGCATAAATCCTAAGGAATGAAAAATGTACACAGAAAACCATTTGAATGGAGAAAAAAAAATAAAATTTACAAGAGAGAGATAGACACGAAAAAAAAATTCTACGAGCTTGGAGCTCATGCTAGAAATTCTCTAAAATTCCAGGAAACATGCAATTCCCTAGAAAATTTAAAGAAATTATAGAGACCCAATCCTTTGTTTCAAAAGGGCTTACAGGAGTTTTTCCTCCAGGATTTAAATCCTTTCAAATTAATTTTCTCAATTTTTCCTTTATTTTGAAGGAGCTGACATGTAGGTCCATCTTAACGAACTACTCCTCATCGAGGATGGCAATATGGCATCGTCGTGTGAGACAGTATCGGATCGAAGGTCAGTACGTGTAAAGGCACTGTCCCCTGTGAACGTAACTGCACGCTGAAGGTATTGTCTTATTGGAGTTTCAGGCCATGCAGTGCATTTTGGTCATGACACTGATCAGACTTTTCTCCGCACAGGAGATCGACCAAAGATTACTTGTAAAAGCTCCAGGCTTATCGTCGATTCGATCGCAACCAGAGCCCGGCCGGTTGCTTATCTACTCAGCAACTAGTCGCCGCCGGCCTATTTACGGTCTCAGCCGATGCCAAATTCTCCAATCTGAACTGTAAAGGTTACAGTCACAACTAGGCCGGATCTTGGTTGATCTGTTCGAATCCAACTCATCCCCAGGCCGACGGACATGCGATCTGCTCATTCATGCACATGCCACGAAGCATTTCTCGCAGCGTTTTCCCCTGATTTGTGTCTGAATCCTATCAGCTGTCGACGTTACATGCACTGACGCGATGAGTCATCTACTCCCGTATTAGGAAGCTCGCAGCACTGTTCATCCGAATTTTGACCCTGGCTTTGTGCATTTCTGGTAAGAGTTATCCAGTTGCTCCCTGTTTACTTTGTTTAGCAGCTCGGGTCAGCTGAGCTGTGCAAAAGATTAGCCGCCATTGGTGTTCTTGGCAAAATGTGTAGGGGCCTAGCTTGTTTGTTGATGTGTATAGCTAGCTATAGCAGCTACTGGTCCACGAGAAGAAACCGGAGTTGTTGGGTGCAAGCAACACACAGCATGTACACGTTCTAGAGTCGTAGCTTGACTGACTTTTCGATCCAACGATATCGATCTATGCATGTGCAGTGTTGTCAAACCGTCTTGGCAGTGTACAGTGAACTGCACCAGTGAAGGTGTATTTGGTGAAGAGAAGAAGAAGCGAAGAAAACTTTGACTCAGCTAGCTTAGCTAGTATTTTGATCACACATGATGTTACACGAACGACATGTGAGATAATGCTGAGAAAACTAACTTACCCAATCTGGCTAGTCCCTTTTAAATTAGCTGTTGACATCCTTGCAAGAAAGATCTGTTCTGCATCTTCAGAAATTTTATTGTGTCCTGCATTGTGAATTTGTAATCCTAATTTAATGTTGTTAAATTAATGTAATTAGTTAAAATGTAGTGTGTATATCTATCTAGCCATCCTGTGCTGCACTTCGGTGCTCACATGGGTCATTCTGATAGAAAGCTAGCTGCAATTGTCAGTGGATATACATGCATGGTTAGCTGCTGGGGTTAAGGAGGGAAAAGTTATTAATAGACCTCATTAGCTGAGCCTAGCTGTATTAAGGCTGTATAATCATGATCCTTTACACTCACATCTAGGCTGGTTTCAATTAAGTAGAGCAATAGTACTAATATTAATTAGTTAACTAGAGATCAAAGCTAAGTAAGGACACCGTTGTCCAAGTCAGAGAGATCAACATGATGGCTAGGAGATAAACCCAAATTCTGATGATCATGTGCTCGATTCCTTCGCATGCTCCATGATCTCCACTTGCTTTATGTTAGTGCACTTACTAACTACAAAAGTTGATTAAACAAATGGAAGAACCCTTACTCCCGGACAAGCCACGCCCCTGCTTCCCAACTTCCAACTAATCTCCTTGGATCTGCCCAAAACCTGCAATGATCGTCTTAAATGATTGTATAAAAAAGACTAGACATGAGATTAATCTATGGCAAAATTTGCTGTTAAGCACAAATTAATGGCCGTCTTTGTATCACTTTATTCATCAAGAATTTTATGTATGCTCCCCTGGAAGTTGCCTTAATGCAGTCTTGGACACACATGGAAAAAGAAAAAGTTAGCACACATTAATCTGCTCGTAACAAAAGGTCATTAGTTTCTCCTCCTAGTAACAGCGCAAGTCAAAGTTCCATGACAAGAACATAGTTTTTCACCCACAACTTTAATCTTTAATTACTACCCTTACGAAGAACTCATCACCTTTTATCCAAACTAATCTTTCACCTTTCCTTGAAATACGCCACTAACCATGTGACATGACCCACTAAAATAACACCATTTTAATGTCTAAGCTTGATAGGATGCCTGCTAAGAAAGATGATTAGCCACTAGCCTGCAGGTAGTACTCAGTAGTAGTACACAGTACGTTGCCCATGGCACGGCGAAACGTGGCAGTCATGTAGCCATTCCCTGCAATCTTTTTGCTTGAGCCGTAAGGATGATGGAGCAATTGATTTACTTTACTCTCCGTACATTTTGATGTTGTCTAGACCAATGGTTCAGCGATAAGCAAGCGAATCAATCGATTAATTAAGTAATTAGTTACACTGATCCACGCATACCTGGTGCCAATTGGAAACCTAGCAAATAAAGTTGTGTACTTGTAGAATCTCTCCAATAAATAATTATGTAAGAATTAACCGTCTACAGAGCTGGAGGGCACGCTGACATTTGCAATGTTTAAATTTAAAGGACCATGGGTGCTTTTTGAAGTGTTAGGCTAGCTAGCTCTTTGGAGTAAAGATCAGCCGGTGCAATAAAAAGGACAGGTTAATTATGTTTTTGTTGAATAAAGTTGTTTGCTTTTAGTATGGCATATTGCAAATAATATTATGATAGCATTGGATGCTATAAATTAAACAAGATTGCTTTTGTTAGGAAAAAGACCCTCCAAAGTTAAAACATAGTTCTCACCTTTCATCACCATCTCAATTTTTTTGTGAACTACTTATTCCCAAAAAAAAAAGATTTTTGTGAACTGTTCAATTAATTGAGTTGATCTGCTACCCAACACATTTTTAGATAGAGTTGTTTTCTAATGGTATACTGTTCAATACATGCATGAAAGTAGGGAGAAAACATTTCACATATAATTACTTTGATATTAATTCAATTCATCACGTATCCCCATTAAGATTTTTTACACGGTTTTGGAACATCATATCATCTCATATACATGGTTTTTGATAGGGTTTACATGATTTTCACCTACGTTAGGTTTCCACTGTATATTTACCCAAAATCGAATCACTTCTTCCTTTATTATATTGTACTGAGGAACATACATATACAAGCACACACCTTTTTTTTTAATGAAATTAGGCACATTGCTAGCTGGTAAGTTCACACTACACCCACCCATCTGGCCATCTACATGTTGATGAACATGCTGAAAAGAAACTGCAGGACCACACATGAATTAAGCTGCATGATGCTACTAATTTGCACCAAACCACCGCCAAGAAAACAGATCAAGGAACACGCACAACTTGCGGCCATCAATCCACATCGTCACCAATAGTAAAGACGAACAACAGAAGAAGCTATTAAGATAAGCGAGTTGCAAACCTGAGGATAACATTGATTAATCCGGGAGCTTAGCTGTGGTCGCCACGCGATTGATTCCCTAACCACCGAATCTTTTTCCAAATCCTAATGGGTTTAGTTAATTTGAAGACAACCGTGACAGAATCCATACATGGGAGTGGTTAAACTGACATATGTCAGGACACCGTCACAGCTCTCAGAGCTCTGGGCTACTTTGAGCCCAAAACTAACACGGCTAATTTCGTTTTTTTTTAGCTGCAGCATGGGCTGGAGACTGGGAGAAGTTTAAAGCCTGTGGGCTCCAAGGTCCATGTGAAGATGCCAGTGCATTACTACTTACCATTTTTTTTTAGTGTAGTGTAGTTTGGGCCACGTTTTGTTGCTAAAGTTTCACCTTGGACTATTTCTAAACCAATCTTTTTTACTTTGGACCAGACAATTTTATCATTTTTACAGTTTAAACCACTAACTCTCTTTTTTATCCATGTCTAACCTTCACTCTGGTAAAGATATGTCCTACACATAATATGGAAGTTAGTCGGTATACCATAGCTGAGCTGATTTGCTTGATGCCGTTGATGTGCACTGAAAAAGTTATTTGAGGTGGTCTCAACTATAAAAATTATCGGTACAAAGTGAAATATTAGTTTAAGTATGGTACAAAGTGAAACTTGGATAATAAAATATGGCCAAATTTACAATTTTTTTTAATCTAATGCATTACTTCTTTCAGTAAAAAAACAAGTTGATTTAGATTTTTTAAAGTTAATATTATACAACCTTAACTACTTAGAGTAGTTATTTAACATAAACTTGAATATATTATTTTTATGTAAATAAAACATATATTTACCATGATTTTTATGGTCAAAGTTAACTTGATGCGTTGACCGTACGTATTTTAAAAGGACTTGTTTTTTGAGATCAGAGACAAGTGTTTCTTTTTAAAAAAAAACTGATTATTCAGCCTCAACCGGTGACGCAATTGGTGGGTGAGGCGAGAAACCACAGGTGCACAGAGCCTGAATATTCAGGCTCATTCAGGTTCAGCGTAGGCAGATTGGCAGAAACCACAATTGCAGTCACTGCTTAAGTGGAAGGGATGAGATGACGACTGGATCGGATAAGATGTGCGAAGTGGATTGCTGGGAAAATGGCTGCGCAAATGGCCAATGTGCATGGCAAATGTGCATGCATGCACAAGGAACGGCATTCAGACAGTCACGATCAGATGGTTCCGGTCACAAGGAGTAGCTACAGTACATGTGTGCTCTTGGTTGGCTGCTCCGCTGGCCAGCTTGTGTTTTCAGCTATAGCTCGTCTTCAATACTGGGCCAACGTACTTATTTCTAGATAAGATGGTGATATTACTTCATTAAATACAGCATCTGACCAGCAAGACAGAAATGTACTCCCTCCATAAAAAAACAACTTTTATATATGTACAAAAATTTTCTGAATACATAACTTGTCTAGATTCATGTATAAAAATTTCCTTTTCCTACGATGGAGAGAGTATGTAGAAGTGAGAACGGTTCTACGTCGAATTCGCTGTACAACAGGGGCCCGGTTCCTGGATGCATAATAAAGTTCATCTTTTCTTTAAGATAATGCACAGCAAGTTCATGATGCATGGGGTACACAAAATTTAAGATAAGCATATGATACCTTTCTGCTTTATTTGGTCAAAATCAGTTCGAAGATACTGAAACAGCATGGCTATATCACTATTGACGTGGTATCAAATCCCCTTCTATTTGGACAGCAAGAACGACTGTTCGTAATAGATCGTAAAGCCTAAAACTTTTTCAGAAGCAAAGCTTGTGATTTGTTAGATTGCTACTCGTTAATCTTGGAGATGCTTAGCAAAGCACTATCTTTTAGTACAAGGTGACATGGGGCCATTGCAAACCACAGATCCATGCAACCCTAATGAGTACTGACTTTTAAGTCTGTGACTACGAATGTAATCTACTTATGTTGTTTTCTTATGTGACAGGTTTAATCAACCCTAATGTGAATACAAAGGTATAACATGACAAACGTATTTTGTGCAAAACTACTTGTATAGTTTTCTTATATGACAGGTTTAAACATGTAACGTGATGTTGAATGTTACATGAAGACATCATGCTTTTACTCCACACTTGCTAGCTACTCCTTCCATCCAAAATGTAACTATCTGTAGGAATTCAAATTTATCCTAACAGGAGTAGCTATTTTTCTATCTAACCTTCTATCTCAACCAATCACAATCATTCTCATTTAATTTTTTCACATATTTTTTTCAACTAATCACAATATTACATCATTCAATCTCACATACTTCCTTAATTCGTGTAAAAACCTTTAAAAATGCTTTAAAAAATTGAAACGGAGGTAGTAGTCCCTCTAAAAAAAGAAAAAAAAAACTTCTAACAGTTAAACTCATAAGTTGATTTTTTTTCCCCAGGAGCACACCCTACACTACTCCTAAGTGGCAAGGATTTCCTCTCTGAATTTATTTTTCACCAAACTTTACATGAGTGATGTGATGAATCATAGTTTTTGCAATGTCTCCAATGTTAACTTTTCAGTTGTGCAGATTACACTGTGTTCATTCTGTCAGACAAACGATGAAACAAACCTGTAGTAGGTCTGTACGATCAGTCCCAGTAGAAACTCGACACGTTCGTTCTCTCCGTTTCCTTTCCAGAGGACGTCGACATGTTCAGTGGATAGAACACCGAACTCTGCCACAATGTATACTATCCACCAGTTTGCAATTGTAGGACAAGACTGCAGCCAAAAAAATGGTGAATAATCAAAAGAACACCCGATGCTAGACAAACACATATTCCGCTCGAAGTATATGTTGTCTTGGATATGTTTGAAGAAAACTTTATAAGCTTTAACCATTTTTCTGAATATTTAGATTGGATGCATGTTTAAAGCTTATAATTTATCTATCTTGAGAAGTACTTGTACAATATATAGTTTTGTGGGGAGTTTGCAAATATTTTACAATAGAAATTACTAGTTAGAGTTGCATCTTGAAACCCTGATGGAAGTAGATGATGGTGGCCTTAGAAAAGATGCACTTTTAGGCCCCAAAAATTCCATATGAAATTTAGAGAAAACAGTTTAATATATGTAGAAAGATAGAAATTTTCCCTATTCCTAACGCCTTATTGGTTGTCTAGAACACATAAATTTATGTTTAACGTAAATTGCACAAAACTACAAAATTTAGCACCTAATTTATTATGAAACTACATATTTGAGACGAAGCACTGCAAAACTACAGATTTTGTAATCAAGTTATAACAGAACTATAAATTTTGCGTTAATTTAGTCACAAAACTACAATGTTTAGAACTCCAACAAAACAATGATACTAGAGATTTAAACTTTAAAATATGTAGTTTTACGATACTCCACATAAAAACTATAGTTTTGTGATAAAATTGATATTAAATCGTTAGTTTTGTGACATATTATCTTAAATCTATAGTTTTGTGATAATTGGATCAAAAGTATATGTAGTTTTATGATATTTACTCTTATATTTAAATCACCTTAAGAAAAAAAAAGAAAATAGATTTGAATTGGAAATTTGCCGGTTTCTCATTATTTCAAAATCTGTTTGGTCAAGACCACCCCAGGACCCAGGAAATATTGCTATGCTAGTGGACTGGTCATCTCTCTGTGGAAAGCTCTGTTGTAGTTCTACTGTTTATATTCGAGGAAAGGGACGGAGGATAATGGAGGATGTGATTCCATTGTTAAGGTTGGCATGCCTACTAACTCACTGATCCAAGAAAAAAAATCTATGTCATTAGCCGTGGATATCTTTAGTTCCGGACACAGCGCTAGCTCCTACTAGATCTCTGTCTTCGCTTTGGAATCAGGCACACTTGTGTCTGCGCATCTAAAAGCCTGTTAGAAATGTACTAACCCCAGTACTAACTGTGTGCTACTGGTAGGCTGCTAACAATACAAATGTCGTTGTCACGGGCGAGGAACAAGAGGGATCCAACCTTGGAAAAACATTTGACTGATCACTACTCTTTCCGTCGTAGTGAAAATCAACTTCTGATGACGATGACGAATTTTACATATAACCTATATCCAGATTTATAGATAGAAATTGTTTTTTAAACGCCAGATTTATAGATAGAAATTATTATTTTTTAAACGCAGAGAGTACAAAGCATAATAATAACATAATACTAGCACACATTTACACAACCTTGAAAAAACATTTGACTGGTCAATATAAAGCATAGCAATAACATAATACTACAAGGCAAAGAAGAGAGAGTGTTTTTTAAAAAAAAAACAAAGCACAAAAGAGATGGTTAGTAACCATCAAACGGTGATCCAATCATAGAACGCAGGGTGAAAAGTAGTAGTAGTAGGGAGTAGTAAAAGACCACAAAAGTAGTTTTTTTGGGGGCAAGGATATTGACCCAGCTGATAGAAACAGTAAAGACATCTTTCCCATGTCAACCTCGCCGTCGCAATCTCACCTTATCTTTTCCGAAACAATCTCGCATTCGAGCCACAGGTCTCTCAGTTAAGATAACAGCAACTACTTACTGCCCATGTTACCTTCATACAGTTTGAAAGGAACAGGAGCAAAGGTCAGGTTCCAAATGACCAGCAGATTTTTCCCTCTATAACAACAATAAGCCCTTTTAATAATTCTAGACAGAAGAAGGCAGAGGAGGAGAGGGGAGAAAGCACCGATGTATTTACAAGTCTGCATCTTACATTGTTCTAGGTTTCTCTCTACCAATACAGGCAGGGGGCTGAAAGAATGATGCTAGCCACAGCACAAAACCCAAGGTTATTGCAAAAAGAAAACCTCACAGGATTGTGCGGCCGTTGGTTTTCCTCTTGGCCTCCTCCCATGGCGCCTGTGCAGACCCCATGTCCAGCTCTCCTCCAACCATCAATGCCGGGAGGCCACCATTGGCAGTGGAGCCACCCATGGTCCCTCCAATGCCAAGCCCAAGGAAGTCCAGAGTAGCAGGCTTGGGACCGTACAGTGCCGATGGTCCCATCATCAAGTCCGGCAACCCTGAATTCCCACTGTCATAGGTGAGACCAAGGCCAAGACCGCCAGGTAGCATCGGCCCAGGCTCCATTTCCATTTGCTGGTTGCTCCTATGGTGCCACTGTTGTACACTGTTATCGGTGAACATTCGATGTGGCAGCTTGGCTAGCCGTGGCGGCTGCGGGGCATTATCCATGAACCTTCCTTGAGGCAGATGTGGATATGGATGTGGATGAGATGTTGTTGGTGTGTTACCAGTAGTGAACCTCCCTTGGGATAGCTTGGATGGGGGAGACGAGGAGGTGGACGCGGCGAGACCAAACTCCTTCAGGAAAGATGAGCTTGATTGCGAAGCACCAACCTCAGCAGCCTTCTGCAGGAGAGCGGTTGCGGACATGTGCGGTGCTGGAGGTGGAGCAAAGGAGCAGGGGTCACTTGCATTTGTCTGAGGGAAGAGAGAAGACGGCGCACCAATCGCAAGGCAGAGGAATGTGGGATCGACGCCGATGAGATCACGGAGGGATCTGCTCTGGGGAGTGCTGCTTGTTGTGACTGATGCAAACAGACCAGCGAATGTGCTCGTCGTCGTAGCTGGAGCAATAGAATTGGTAACGGTGCTTCCTGTGCCGCAGCTGGTGCTGCTGCCATCTGTGCCAATGGCCTCCGAGGGCGAGGGAAGGAAACAAGGCAGCATCGGAGTGTCGTTATCCAGCAGGTTTGAGTCCTCCAGTTCAGCATCTTTGAATCGATCCGCTTCCTGAAAGCAAATGTCCTCATCTCGCTCATCTTCCACCTCTTGCTTGGCAATCACGGCTGGCTCAGCAACCACCTCTTGATCTGCAAATAGATACACCACAACATGACAGAACATGTCACTCCTCATTGTTCAGCGAACCGATCAAATGACCAAACTGAATCGGGAAAGAAACAAAGATACATGCATTGCTTTCTTGTTACAGTAGTAAGATTGACTAAATGAGCTCCAATTTGCCATAAATCTCATCTAGTCTATCTATGGGCAATATGACAAACAAACAACAAAAATGTGAAAGAAGCATACCATCCACATTTGGTACCACTGCCACCACCGGCTGTGGATGCTCCTGTAGTATCGGAGGCGGCGTCGGCGGTGATGGAGCGCACTGCTGCGGCACCTCCGCCACCGCCTGGCTGGGCTGCGGCTCGTCGACCTCGGCAACAGGTGAATCCTCGTTCTCCTCCAGCTCCTCCTTCTCCTTCTCCTTCTCCTTCTCCTTCACCTCCTCCTCCTTATCCTTTTCCACATTCTCCTCGGCCTCCAAATCAGGCGGGCGAGGCGACGGCGGCGCTGGCACGGCGAGCACCCTGCCTGTCTCCTCCACGAGCGCGCCGCAGAAGGCGCGATGCGTCACGAAGCTGTCCCTCCTGAACCCGACCAATGAATCAAGGCAAGCAAGAATGGAAATTTTTGTTGCCCCCAAGGGACCATTGGGATTTGGGGGGGAAAGGGGAGGGAGGGAGCTAGCTACCTGGTGAAGAGGGTGCCGCAGTCGCAGCGGTACTCTCGGGTGCCGCAGGTCTTGGCGTGCGCCTTGAGGTCGGCCTGGACGGCGTAGCGCTTGCCGCAGCGCTGGCAGGCCCAGCGCTTCTCGCCGTGCTTGCGGCAGAAGTGCTTCTTGATGCCGGTGAGGTCGCCGAGGGCGCGGGCGGGGGAGTGGTGCACGCAGGTGGGCTCGGGGCAGACATACACGCGCCGCCGCGGCGGCGCCGCCCCGGGCCCGCGTTGCCGCAGCCGCCACGGCAAGTTGTGGCCGCGGCGGTGCAGCTGCAGGTTCTGGTCCCGCTGGAACCCCTTCCCGCACACCTCGCACACGAACCTGTTCGTCGCCAGCAGCGTCCCCGGCGACAGCGCGATCACCTCCGCGTCCGGATCTGCCCGCGCACGGCGCACCACACGCAAACCCACCATCAGACGAGACACAGCGAAAGAAACCACCGTGAAGCAGGAGCAGGCGCCCACCGGAACCCGATAAAGAAGCGACCGCGCTCTCACCTGGCGTCCCGGGGAGATTCCTCTTCTTCTTGACCACCGGCGCCGCCGCCTCCACCGCCGGTCCGGGCTCCCCCTCAGCCACCTCCGTCCCCGTCGGATTGGGCGGCATCTCCTCTCGATCTGCCGCCGCCGCCACAGCTCCACACCCTCAGCCGCAGCTCTCCCTTCCCCTCCCCTCCCCTCCCCTCCCCTCGGAAACTGGGCTACTGCGAGGCTGCGCGGCGGCGGGCGGTGGACGGGGCGAAGAGGAAGGAAGAAAAAAAAAACTTTTTTCCCCTCTCGCAGTCTCGCTTCCCTTCCCACTTTGCTTCTCTCTTCTCTCTCCAATTTTCGCTGCCTTTCTATTGGGGGAGATGCGGTGGGAGTCAGAGAGGCATCGGGATGATGAGGCGGATGCCGCGCCACTGTGTGGGTCACTCCCCCCTCTCTCGCTCGCTGGTGCCAATCCGGCACGTTGCCCTTTCCGCTGCTGGGGTGGGTGGGTTAGCGTCTTAGCGAGCGCCCCGCCACCTCTCCCCCTCCGTCCGATCCCGCCCCGCGATTCGTGCCCACGTGCCACGCCTTTTTTACACCACACGCCGTGTGCTTTTCCTCCGTCGTTTCTACGTCTCCCACGCGAGAAATACGTACAAAAACTGCGTGGCGAGTGGACAACACGGCCAGGCACGGAGCGGCGGTGGGATTGGATTGGATCTCCGGTGTGGCCGAGTTGATAAGGCCGGCCGCGGGAAGAAAAGGCAGCGGCGGATGGCCCAGCCAACGCAGCGCAACGCTTCTGATCGGACTGGGACTCATCAGGGCACGGGCGAGCGATCGATCGGCGTCGCCGTGAGTTATCCATCGAGCCACGCCACGGTGCGAGCGTTGCTGCTACTGGTTTTGTACAGGGAACAGCGTGAGTTCTCTCGTGCGAAGTCGGCGGCGAGCTGCTTTGCGGACTCGTCGACTCTCTCGCGGCGGGGACTGGGAGATGAGTTGACACGGGGGTAGAGAAAGCGATTTTTTTACAGTTTGTTGACGTGTCGTCGGTGTTGTGGTTGGGGATGACTTGAATCCTGGGTTTTTTTACTTCTGCTGCTGCTGCCCCGGTTTGGTTTGGTTTGGTTTGGTTCCGTGAGAACGGTTTACTTTGGGTGTGTGCTGTGCAGAACACGTCGCTGGTGAGGTAGAGTATCGTGGGGTCGCATGTAGACCCGCGTCTTATATTGTGCTGGATCTATCAGCGTGTACGGGAAGAGAGCGCAGTAAGCAACGACGATTGCCAGCTGGGATGTGGACATGGATGGGTTGTGGATATGGTGACCATCTCTCTTCCTTTCTTCCTTTTTATTCCATTTTTTATTACGTTTTCTAGTCGGGGATCTGGAGGTTTTTCCTCCTCGTTTTGTAGTATATAATCGTGTTTTTGTCCTCCAATGCACTACGACCTAGATACCACTTCAAGAGTTGTTGCTACTGATACGTGGGTTCCGAGGTGAATGGATCCACGTGTCAGCGGTAAGTAACTGCCGTTCTAATGACTGCATCGGATCGTATCGTTCCTTATCCTCTGACCTTCTTACTTGAGGGTCAGCGTGTTGACGCCAAATCCGTACCGCCGATGAGGATCCGGCGTGCGAACACACGAAGGCCTGGGAGATCTACTTAGCTCCAGTGCAGGTTCTAAAATTGATGAAGCGCGGGTGTGCCAATCAGTTTGATCCTGCCACTGACAAGATATGCAAAATAGCAAAACAGAAAGTAAAAACGTATCGGCCGATAGGCCGATAGCCAAAACGACCGATCAGCCGATGGGCCGATGGCACAGTCCCAGCCGATGCCGGTACCAGCCGATGTAGTTAGGGTTTCGAACCATCGGCTGTGTACTACGCAAACATTTATATAGAGGCGATTGGCCGACAGTAGCAATGTGATATAGCATAATCCAAATATAAAATAAACATTGATCTGAAGATTAAAGCACACATCGGCCGGAGGTCCGATGGCATAAACTCTCAATAAGCAGATAAACAATAAATACTCTGTTGTCATCGGCCTGATCCAATCTATATGTAGAACTCTTGGGCCGATGCAACGTCCAGATAACTCACCGGCTGAAACCCCGATGAAACCCTTATTGGCAGCCAACAAGCAGGCTAGAGATTACGGTTCTAATCACGACTTAGTAGGTCAAACCGAACTGATGCAGCACTAAGTATGAAAAGAAACGCAAGACCTAGACAATCAAGCCCTTGACTGATTTTCAGGGTGGTGGATACCTTTGCCAATCTAATCTAGCAAGGTGATTTAGTCAATACCGGCATAAACCCTAAAGCGAATCTCAGCCGATAAGACTAAATCAAGAAGCCGAACCAGATTGACTAAGATATATGATAGTAGGTGCTTACGTTGACGAGATCAGAACGTTGAAGCCCTAGCCCCGACAGCGCAGGCAGTCATAACGAGACTTACCCTTCGTGTGAAGGGCATGAACTCGCCGAAGAAGACGAAAGTAAAAAGGTTGGCGATGCACCGAAGTTGATTGATCGTGAGATGATTTACATGAACCTTGGGCTTACATATTTATACCCATAAACTAACAAAGATCCTAACAGATTAGGACTCAAACTTTCCTAAAGATAAAAGGAAAAAGATAAAGTCCTTGTCGGACACTAACACACTTTCCTAAAGATAAAACAAAAAACTAACAAACTTTTTCTAATTAAGAGATACAAGCCGCATCTTCCTCAAACTCGGTCTTCTCTGGGTAAGATCTTTCCGAATCTAACAAAAATCCGACTGCTATTGGTGGTTGGTTTGAGATAATCCTCATCGGCCGATGTAGAACTCTAGGCCGATACTAGCTTTGAGCCGATATAGATCCTGGGCCGATGAGGACTTCGGGGCTTACCAAATTCTGATGTTAACACAGCGAAAGCGCTGCTATGAGCCACGATTGTCAAGTTCGAGTACCATTCATATATCTGGAAAGAAGGAACAATTTTTTTTTATTTCATTTTACAGTTCACTTAATATCATGTGCTCACGTAGATGGTGGACTAACAACAGTGCCATATAAGGACAAAAAAGTTATCTCAGTGCTATATAAGTCAATGCATGTTTTCAATGGCATATAAAGAAATTTAACAATTTTAAATTCTATTCAAGGAATTTTCTCTAATAAAAAAATACCACCTCTCTAGGAAAGAAATACAGCCCTTGTCTATACTAGGGTTCGTCTTTCCGATGGACTGTCAAATCCCAACCCTGGCAGTACGACGTTTTTTACCAAATTTTGATGAAATTCCACTTGGGTTTACTGTAGCATCGAATTTCTCAAATACCATGAAATTCGCTTTCCTCCTTTGTTGAAACCTTGAAATTTCGTGGTTTTTGAAACGATCTGTACAAAGGGGTCCTCAAGACACAATGCACTCGGAAGTAGGAAGTAGGTCACGGAGAACTGGATACCAAAAGACGGACAGACAGTACACGCGAAGAAAAAAACGGATTTCTTAAGATTACAATCCATTTATTAACTTGACTTTTGTTGTCCTTGAGCTCTGTTTTCTTGCCCGATCGGCCTCTAACGTAAAGGATTTTCAGGCATGCTTTTTATAACTAGACATGTAAGTACCAAAATCGGAGACACTTCTAATGAACATGGGGTGATGATGCGGTAAAAAGGTTACACACTTCCATCTCGGTTGCATACTTTCATGGTTGGATGTGGTCGGTTCTAGCTCTCAAACTCCCTAACAGTGTCACGTACCCCGTTGTGCCTGTGGTCCTCCTCTCCACGGAGATCTTTTCTGTTCCTCGTGTGGGGGTGGTGTTGTCATTGCCAACTTGCCACGAAGATAAAAAGGTGGCAATAGCCAATGGGAATTATAGGGTGAAAAGTCCCAATCTGCACGTTTGGAATGCTAAAAATTAATGGCAAGTACTTAACTAAAGTTGCATCTCAGTAGCCACCAAAGCAACTGTGCATTGAGGGTAGCTGTATTATTAATTGAAAAAAGAAAGTAGGAGTAGATCTTAACTCACTCTAATTTAGCATATATTTTTTGAGCTCAGGGGGGTGTATTAAAAAAATCGGCTCCGGAACAAAAGGGGAAGGATAAATGCTACCGCCAAGCAGAAGGAGACAAATGGAGCATATGCAGCATTTCAATCATTCAGTGGGAGGCGATCATTGTGCCCCTTGGAGTCATTTTCAGGCAACGAAAAACATAAGCAACATTCTGGCCAGAGTTACCGGCACCTGTAGATCATACTAGTACAGGTTTAGCGAGAGAAGCGTTGCACTTGCACATGCCCGGAATCATTTCAATGTCATGTATATCTCCAAATCCTTCTGCTCGTACCTCATTCAGGAGAGCTAACTCTGGTTCCATTTCATCATAATCATATACCATTCACCATCCACCATAAATCTTCTTTTTGGATTAATTAGATCATATAATTACAAATTCCACACTTTATAACCATGTCATTGCAATATATGTAAAATCGGATCCTTACCTCTTTGTACGCTTTAGACACATTTAGAATTGTATTTTTCTACCTTATTCTTGTATAGACTAAAATACCTCTGCCCCGATCCCCACTGTGGGACCCACGTGCCATTCACCATCAACCATAATCTTTTCTGATACGTGCAAATGCAGGGAGCTGAGTGAAGAAACTGATGAAAGGAAAAAAAAAAGAGCTACAGTCACAAAACTGTACCGAAATACCCCTCGTCAGTTTTGGTTGGACCAGGGAAATCCGAACAACAGCAGTCCAAATGCCCGTGAAGAGTAGACTAGACTGCAGACTCCGTGGCCGACCAGAGTATATATCGTTTGCTCAGTGAGATCAAGCTATCAACGGGCGGCCGTGCCGCCACCACTGCAAGCCATCCTCGCTCCTGATCTCCCAGGATCAGCTGGAGATTGGAAACGCACAGATACGTGTATCTCCCAAGATTGCATTCTGAAAGAAGGAATTGCTCCAGTGGCTGTTATTAAGCTGCTAATGGTCAATGACTTGTAGTATACCTGAATTACACAAGCATAGGCTGTCTAGTACGCTATCAGCTGGTCAATGGTAACAGAGTTTTTTTCTTATTAAAGAAAGGCAAAAGGAGTGTCTCGGATAATCGGATGAAAATTTTGGATTAACGTCTGCACGAAGGAAGCATGTTGTGATTCTTGACCTGAAAAGACAAGACCAATAATCACTATAAACATGTAATAGCATCACGTATGTCGGCTAGGTCTGATTGGTTGTTTTTCTTGAAGCTTCTGAGGTAGGAGTATATGAATAAGGCAAGAAGGAAGAACAATGGAGATGTCGGAGATCTTTCGGAATTACTACGGGATTCAATGACAATGACCTTCCACTTGTGCTGTAAGCGGCCTCTTTTTCTGGATGGCAACCTGTGATAAATTCCTTAAGGATAACATATAATAGCTAGATCCTGAAATAGCCATGGTGACATCCACATCAGGCGATAAAGCTACCAGATTCTGAAGGGACAGGGCACCATAATGTCCCTTCTGAAATAAGGATCGACACCGTGAGAGACGAATAAAATACAGTTCGTGTGCTGCAGTCACACGCTGGCAGCATCATAGGTATACCGTAGAATGGAGTGTTAACAGGTGAGCGTGAAAACGGTGCTTTGATGGGTTCATCAATAAGTATTTGCTGCTCGCAACTCCCAGTACATGAGAAATCATATGTACAACAACAGGATGGATGCTACAGTGAAACACCAGAAGTTGATAGCTCTGCCCTAAGACCTGCAAGTGCGGTATACCTCACCACGCATCACATCAATTGGTCCATGGTCAAGTGCATAACGATCTGGGCCAAGATACACGCCTGTCTTCTCAAGGAGAGCTAAACCTTCCTCCCTGCCGTACCTTGACGAATAAAGCTTCAGGTATTCGATGTCCTGCGTTAGAACATCAGTAAGGAACAACTGTGAGCAGAGTCAACCGTGAGCAAATTGCTCACTGATGGAGAGTTTCAGATTTTGTACTATCCACAGCCGAGAACTGTGGTTTGGCAACCAAAATTAACAATAAGGCTGAAAGTTTCATTTGGTATATTCAATGAAATTTTCTGCTATATTCAATGAAATTGGCACACGCTAAGTGCCGGTTCGTTCAAAACAGAAAGTTTCATTTGGTCGTGCAATATTCCAAATGTCATTGGCTTCACAGTTTCTAATATGGTGTACTGCGTACAATCAAAGGCAAAGTGGGATTTAAATGACAGCTTAAGTGATTAAGCCATGAAGCCTATTTCAGAATAAGTACTCTGCGCCTAATTTCAATCTGAATAGTTCCAACTTAGCAAATATATACTAGCATTGTGGACGAATTCATATTTCATATAGAGGCTGGATTTACTTCAATTACTTAAAAAAACATATACTAGCATTTTAACAGAGGCAAAGCATTCCAAAAAACCTCACCTGCATGCCACTGAGAATGCGCTCTAGCCTAGTGGACGCAACCGGTTCATGTGATGAAGAAAACACTTCACCAGGATAGAACAGAACCCCATCGCCAGGAGGAAGACCACGTCGGAAACAAATCTGCAGTCACGCCAAGTATGACAATCAGATGAGTGAATGGATGTAGATTGTAGAGGCCAATCTATCAAGTTGAATTTTACTTTAATTTTCAATGTAATACTACTATTCAGGAAACACCTTCATAGACATTGGTATCACATTGTATCAAATGGTTCCCAATGCCACACATCATACCTCAGCACTTGGAATCATAGCCTTCTCGTAGCAGTTGGTACCCCAATAAAGGAATCCTGTTCCACCTTCCTTCCACACTCTCCACATCACTGCCCTGTGCTGGGTTCCACGCATCCCAAGGTGCCAATTTGGTTGAGGATCAGAAGGCCCCATACACACATATGTCCACCATTCCTAGATAGGATTGAAATTACTTCACTTCATCAAGATAGAAAAACAGTAAACTACAAAGGGCTCCCTAAGTCCATATGCATGTACAACAGTAAACGGATGGCGCACCAGAGAACAGTACTGTTTACATAGAGAGCCCACTACCCATTTTTATAAGGCGCAGGTGCTACTCAAGATTCAAACATTTGTAACTTTTTGCCCACACCTGGTCTCATCATATGTAGATGTATGGAAATGGTAGCACTGGATTTATATTTGATAATATTTCGTGTGATTTTTCCATTTTGGGTAGTTATGACAATATATTTAACGGAAATAATAATCGGAGTTCAATTTTAAAGATAGTGTCAAGTCAAATTGTGCCTTAGAAAAAAAAATAAAAGGAGAGAGTAACAGGAAAACATGCACAACATTTCATAAGATTACCGATTACGAAACGTTATGTGTTGTTATCCAACTAATATATATTTTTTAATTCTGACCAATACTAATCTTAGACCAAAATACCAATAGATTCAAATCACCATTATTCAGAAAATAAATGCTCTAAGTCATGAGCTCTTTCAAGCATGGCAACATCCACACTATAACTTAAAGCACAAATTCATTGCAAGTACAGATGCTGTAGAAAGAAAGTGAATGTTTTCCATACTATTTAAAAGAACATAATTTGCTCTTACTTCACCAAGATCAGGTTGTAGTTCAGCAACAATATCCTTCACTAAGTCCTCTCTTGTGCCAAGAACCCATTCACTGTATAAAAAGAACACTAGATCAACTGGATATACTACATCTGATATTGAACAATGTATGACATTGATTTTATGCACCAAGCTACCAATACTTCTACTAGCCTCCATGTCGCATATCCAAGATCCACACAGTGCCAAACATTTCCAACATGTATCAGAGTTGTGAATTCCATCAAATTGCCAATGCCGTATCATCATAATGTCAGTGCCTTGTGAGAATGGAAAAAATTCTCTCAGACCGGCATTGATAATTGTGTATATCTTGTTTATGTTACAAATTAGGACTAGTTTCTAAATTTTTGCATTTGATACAGAACCTAGCTCTGAATTTATATGACAAGATAATGAAAGATATAGACAACACAGTAAAACTTAAAAGTTTTGAACCTTATGCTTTTTCTGTGTAGAATAGAGCATTACAAGTCCCATCATTTTAGCATCAGTATTGAGCAGCTATCAGAGTGAGTCCACAAATGGGTACCCATTGACCCACTAGTTCAACTAAAAACCTTTTTTTTTCTTCCTTGATAGTGAAAAAAAGGTGCTTTTTTAGTTCAACTAGTGCAAGTCAATGGGTACCTGTGGATTAGCCCACTCCCATTCCTAGTATAGATCTATGCTGTTGTATCAGTTTTTGGGAAAAATTATAAACGTAGCATGCTATGTCGGTGTGAAACATGCGTACATATTGTAAACAGGGATATGAACACCATATGCCCACACTATTTTAGCTGTTTAGAACAAATAAGAAATACCAGCAGAAGTGCAAACCTTGTGCAAAATATCTGCGTATGTGGACGTAGAACATTTGGAACTTTCACAAAGGCCTCAAATGTAGAAGGAGCCAGTTCAGAACCACTTGGGCCTACATGAGCCATTTGCATTTTTTTAAAAACAAAGATATATGCTTAAAAGAAACTCAAGACTTGCCAAGTGTGATCAGCTTCCGTAGGTACATAAATGCTATCCTGACTTCAAGAAAAACTAGGACCAAACAGGGAGATAGAAGATTTTTGCATCATAAGCAGGTAATCCATATGGTCATTCCATACAAGATATAAAAAACACACCATACCTAATGGCTAAACGATAAAGGGAAATATTTTATGGTACACGAATGACCAATCTACATATTTTATTCAAGTAGGGAAGGATGTTGTTTAACACACAACGTCACTAAGGGAGATTAGATTGTCTTACTCACCACAGTAATAAGTTGTCAAAATACGCACATCAGATGCATATGAACGTAACTCATTAGAGATGCTGCAGATTACATCATACTGTTCCATATTCAGTGGCTGAGAAAAATAAAAATAACTGTTAGATGATCATAAGGTAGCTCTTTTTTAATACTGAAATGAACAGTATAAATTGATGTGTAGAGTGGCCCAAAGAGTACCCACGGGTTGGTCCGCGCCCATCCCTGTGTTCTATGGAGAACACAAATAGCTATTTTGGTTATTTCAGGTGTCATGCTTTATTGAGCAGTGCATACACTGGTTGGTCTCGTCATTACCTTGCTCACTATTACATGTATCTACAATATTCTTGCATGTTAAAGATGCAGTTACAGTTATACTTGCTGGATTGCCAATGTTATGTGTGTATTTACGATATAAGAATATACTGGACATTTTTCATATATGCTATAGCACTGCATGTGGATGTTGGTAACATGAGACGTTTAATGTACTCTGTATCAATTTATTGTTCATGATATGTCACATCAGGCCGCATTATATTACAACAGAAGTTGCCCTCATCCGATTAAGACAAAATAGATCTAAATATCAGTAAGAATTAACCATCTTTTTCTATTCAACATAGATGTATAATTAAACCTGATTATCTAAGACTGGTACTATTATTCATAGAAATAATGTAGGTCCAACTGCATGTAGCTAGGCAGGTCATAATGGAGCCCAAAAATTGATATGGCATCATAAAGCACACTACAACTAAGGAGACACTTGCACTTTGTGTTGTAGAGCCATGTAACTGAGCAATGACACACCTCATCCCACAAATAGAAGTAAGATTTCGACCAATGAGCCTCTGATTTCAAGATTTCAACCTCTCTTCGCAGGGAATTTTTCGCAGCATCAGTGCTGTTGTGAATAAAAAAGTGAGCCAAAAATATATATAGCAAATTGGTATAAAACTTGACAGAAATTTGAGCAATACCTTGATAGGATAGGTGCATATGGTACAGCATATGCTGCTAGTCTTGGATCAGAGTAATATTCTTTCGCCTTTGGATGGTCAGCTAAAATGATAATAAACAAGTGAGAAAAAAATCACACTTCCATAGCAGCACATTGTTTTACCAATAAAGATGAAGTGTTACCAGGCCAAGGGCATGTGTATGCTAGAATGCGCATGCTATCTCCCCATCTGCAGAAAAATGGACTGATTCTGTATTGGAGGAGCCACCTGAAGTGATGATCGAGTGCATCATACCAACCTTTGGTCCCATGCTCCAAGCAAAACCGATCTTCAATCACAGTTTCAGATATCTGACTATAGTCAATGAAGAACAAATCCATAAAAGTACAGTGAAAATGCAAATTAATGATGACTACAACGCAAGGACAGCATAGACAATTTAGTCACAAATTCTCAACTGTAGGTCTACAAAGTATGTGGTGCACACCAGAAACTATTGAATCCTTATTATATCTTAAATTATCCAAACATAACAGAATGAAAGAGAATATTGCCAGGATACGCCAAAAACAGCAGGTAAAGAAGGTGTCAGTGGGAGAGTAAAATCCCAAACAGTAAGGCTCAACTTCAAACGAACTGCCACATTGTTCATAACATCTTCATCCATCATATCTCCTGATCCATTATTCTCTTGGCAGTCCTGGAATGATGGAAGAGCTAGCATCCTCCTCAGTGTGGTTGAAGCAGATGTAAGTCTTTGTACCTAAAAGTTGTAGAAAGAATATTTATATAAGTATGTAACATAGCATGTCCCTGAAAATATAGCATCAGAGTAAAATACCATTTCCTCTGATGATGAGTAGTCTCTGGGTTCAGTGATGTCGATGCAACTTCTTAATTCTTTGTAAAGCTGGTACCTCTCAGATTTTGTCAAGGATTCTCCTCTGGACCTGCCACCATAGTTAAAAGATAAATGACAGTCAAACACAGATGAACATATGGCTAGAAATAAAAGAAAAATATCACATGGACAGTTGTGACCACCTCCAAGCATCAGAGTATACACTGGACAGGGATCCTGAATATCGATGTTTGTAACTTAAGCTGTCTTGTTTCAGGATGAGTGTCTAAGATAAAATGAATGTTTCATAACCCAAAACACTTGTAATTTTTGCAAAGTATTTGAAGTTATATAAGAAGATTACACTAGTTTGCTCACACTAAACTCTGAATTTAGCAGCTCAAGTCATACAGTAACATGGAAAGTTCAATGACTTGGGCAAATAAAAGAATCTCAGATTTCAGGACACAATAGGAAATATAAATATAAAGCCTCTTATTATTACATAGTTTTCATGGGAAACATGAAAAAAAACATTGGTTTTAACTCTTTATACAATGGTGCACATTACTTCGAATATATGCTGTGCTCCATTATATCAACCAGAGATACACAAAGTATGCAATATGAACACCGGTGTCAGTAATAGAATCTGATGTTATTTTTCATGCCCAAATAATACTAAATACTAATCAGATTATACTATCACTTGTGACAGAGGCACTGAACCAACTTAAAGCATGCAAACAGCATAGTCAAGCTTACTCTGCTTCTGCCCTCACAGCACTAATAAATATTTCACCCTCATATAGACCCGGCTGTTGTCCGCAAGGAACATTTAGTGAGACCCATATTGCACTTGTCTCTCTGTATGAACAACAGTAAATTAGCAATTATGAAAGATAGAAAATGTTGCTGTGCATGAATCATAGTTATCTAAATCACAGAGGCAATACCCTGGAAGCAGGTTTATTTGCGAATTCAGTGGATCAATTGGCACAAGAGCATCTGGTACACCTAACATAGGCACCACACGTCGCAAGGTTACAGATTGACCAACCACTAACCTGGTACAGCACTGTCATAATCATCCAATGTAGAAGTGTACAAATGAAGGTATCTCTCAAAGAATGAATTCCAGATTTAAACAAACAAACCTGTCTCCAGCGGAAGAGCAAAGATCAGTGCACTGAACCTGCACAGATCCCGCAATACCAGAGGTGGCCCATGATACCTTTGGACGTAAAGCAATTTGAAAACTTTCCCTTTCATTTCTTGCTGCCAAAAGGTTAACCTAAACGAAAGTAACTTATAAATATTTTTGGAATGAACTGTGATTGACAAATATGATAAAATCATGTTTACATCAGCCTATAACGAGTAAATGCTGGAAGAAAAAAAACACTGCATATCTGACAGAACAGAGAAGTGGTATGGCCCTAAAACATTCTGCATATTGAAGTGTCAAGGCAAGAGAGTTCTTGCCCTTCTAGCAGTGCAAATAAATGCAAGTATAACTTACATGTTCCAGAGGTCGAGGTGCTTCTTGTTGGCTAATATTTGCTGTGCTGGGCATAGACCAGACATGCAAAAGATCTGTTGAGTGTACCTTTGTAGGGTCAATTGCACCATTACCTAAACTCGACGCCTGTAATCCTCCATCCACCCATCCATAACTAGTCCCTCCTCCAGCTACACCTTCCACAGGTGGTACAGAACTGTTCTGTGTCTTATCTCCTGTGGTCAGGGGAAGGAAAAGGATTAACTCACATAAATGGAACTTAAGCTCCAAAGATTTTTATCTCTGTTGTATGTCAAGTCGAAAACTCAAAATCCCAATATATAAATAAAATATTTTTCTCTGGATACAAGAAATCTGTATGTTAATTGCTATCGACCAGCAATTCTAAGATGTAAAGGGCTTTTCCACTCAAGTCATGTGATGTGCTGGATTCACAAACAGTCCTGATTCTTCTAGCCTGACCGATCTCTTATTTTGCAACTGTCTTCTTATTATGCATTTTCTCACACCTGATCCATCATCCTGTGTGTATGTAGATATGGCTTCCAGGCAGACGCAGTCACTGCAGAAACTACCTGAAAAGTCTCTCCCCTTGGCTCAGAACTGAAACTAGGGATGGGCTCAATCAATTCCATCCATGGGTGAGCTTGAGCATCTCCATCCAAGTTGTGCTCACTCTACAGTTTTACAACACAGAATTGCCAGACCAAAAATCTCTGAACCCTCTATATATATACCCGATTGCCAAATGACAGTCACATATTCCACCGATGACTGTAACCCCCTACAAGCAAAGGGCGAGCAGACTGGCCACATTGGCCCCGAGAACCGCACAGCACGAGCTCAGCTGGAGCTTCCGGCGGCAGTAGAATCCAGCACCAGCCAGAGCTCACCCACGACGCAAGCCGCACCCATACCCCCACCTGCCCCCTACATAACCCGAGGGAGAGCAGCACTACCGCTCAGCATCGGCTCAATCAGCAGTACGCGCAGCAGCTCAAGCGGAAAAATGGTGATCCGGGAGGATCCAATTCCACCCCGGGTTAGAGCGATCGGGCGCTGTTCCGGACGGCAACCCAGTTCGATCGGGCGGGGAAAGCAACGAGCACGCACCTGCGGCGGCGGAGTTGGATTTGCCGGATTCCATGGCCACGGCGGCTGCCTCTGCGGCGGCGCAGGAGGAGGAGAGCGATCGATCGGGGAGGGCGGAGGCGACGACGACGGCGAGGGGAGCAGCGCTGGGAGTGGGAGAGGAGAGGAGAGGACGATGAGGCGAGGGGAGAGAGGCCGTTTTCTGTGCGCGGCCCAAGTCCCGAGAACCTCACACCTCGCGCCTCGCGGGGGCCGCACCGGTGAAAGGCGAAGGCGATCGAGTTGGGGACCCCCCCCCCCCCCCCGACCCGGCCGGTCCTCGCACGCCGCAGGATCACGGTGATCAACCCGGCGAGCCCGTGTCGTGCACTCGTGCGGCCGTACGTGGTCGTTGCACCGTGGGAACTATTAAAGAGGAGAAAAAGAAATCGCAGGGGCGCAAGACGTGTTCGCCTCTCCAGAAAACTCATCCGGTTCGAGTGTTTGGTTTGGTTCAGAGTTCTTTCTCACATGCGTGCTGGAGTATAAACATTGCAAGTACAGTGTACAGCTAGAAGATCACAGTCGACACGCGGCTGCTGCATCGCAAGGACACCTGCTGAACACCTGTTGTGACCTTGTGACTTCGTAACAAACGTAGCCAAACTGCAGTTTGTCAGGAACGTTACCTTGGTCCGCTCAATAAACAACATTGTTTAGTGCTTACCTAGGGTACCTTTTCAACTGATTACTCAATCTCATGAGTAACGAAGATATTAGCAGAACAAATACCCAGCCATCCAGGACACATACTCTGTAGTGCCACAAAGATTATACTTAGCGAACGACTGCTCCAAATCGGGATGAAACAACAAGGATACATTCAATTCAGAAATCTAGCTACAGCACTAACACACTTCACTGCACCCACAGAGCAATGTTTGTCAGGGTAACTCATCTTACGCTTACCACTATTCATCTAGAAGAGCAATGAGTATCCATAATGAACCGTAAAACCAACCCAACTGTAAGTCTGTAACAATATCCGTCTAAGACTGCATGGCATCATCTCCTTCTGCTTCCCCTGGCACTTCATTGAACATGTACTGGCTCTGATACTCCATCAAGTACTGCGTCGATCTCTTCACGTCCAGGAAGAGCTGGTAGACCCTGCTTATATCCTCCATCTCCACGATCTTACCCTTGCGTTTCTGGCAAGCTAATGCAGCCGAAGTGATCAGGTGGATTGCATACCTCAAGGACGTCTCCACTCCAATCTTTGTGAGCAATACCTTGGCATCTGCAGACATTTCCACATCTTCTTCATCGGACCTGATGTCTAGGATCTTCCGGATATCATCCTCGGTGTAAGGCTGTGTCGTGATGATTAGGAGCCGATCAAGGAAATCAGGTGGTATCCCATGTGGTGATCGGTAGTTTGTCCCACGTATGGATGTGATCCCTCGGTTGGTTGCAATGACTAGGATTGGAGCCATGTCATTTTCCAATGCACGGTTTAGGAAGGAGAAGCATTCGATATCTAGCATGTGGACTTCATCAATAAACAGAACACCAGGGACAATCTCAGCCTTCCCTTCCTCCCTCCACTCAGCAACTTTTGTATCAATCTGCTCCCGAACCTCTGCACGAATTTCACCAGTGTCACCAGTGAAAAGTGCAAGAAAACCCTGTGTCCTGGACAGCAATAACAAAAAACAAAAATGAGTTTGTACAAAGATAGGCTCATTTTTGTTATGGTAGGTAGAAGACCACATCTGAAAGCCAATAATCCTTGTCTAATGACCAAAAAACTACCAAGCCAGTTATAAGTACCCCATCTGTCCCAAATTATAAGGCCTATATTTTCTTTACACGGTCTTTAATGTCATACTTTGACCATTAATTTATTCTATGTTATATTTTCATTAAATATGAAATTAGCATCACATGAAAGTACTTCAAAATAAGAATCTAGTGATATAACATGTATAATACTTAACATAGATATGATTAGTATGATCATTAGTCAAATTTACCGAGTTTGATTTTCCTAAAAAATTGGGCACCCTATAATTTGGGACAGAGGGAGTAAAATTTTTGGTGATTAAGAAATGGAATGTTCAAAAAGATTCACCAAAGAATACTATTTAAAAGTTAAAACACATCAGATAGTTGTTTGGTTGATAAGATACTTAGAAAGAGAGAGAGAGACACACACACACACACAGAGCACATCACAATCACAATCAGTTCATGTCAAACTAGTTGAAGCATATTCATGTACCTTGTCTTGGAACATGGTTCATTTATGTGCACATAATAATTGCTAAGCTGATCAAAGTACCTAGGCTTGACTAATTTTCATCAAATTATGCCCTTAGCAACATCGTGTGGGTCCTTTTTTTAACAAGAATTACAAGAGGAGGCTGCTCTCTATCATTATTTCTCTATGGGCCAAAAGAAAATTTAGATCCGGTTTGGACGGCTGAATTGTATTTCAGCTCCAAGCCCAACAAGATCATATATGCCATCCAGTAGACCATCTTTTCTTATTATTGGCTAACTGTGTGGATGTGGCACTTAGTTGGGAGAAACTGATCCAGCTAGGGCTGTCCAAATCCAGTTTAACCGATTTTTGTCAACCCGCCTTTAACATGTCTGCAGTGAATGAATGAGATGGCTAGGTGTGATGCAGTCGCTGGAACACTATGGCTAGCTATCGTTTGGCCAGTTTTGCTGATGCAGGAATGCTCACCGCTTTCGATCTAGTTCTAGCGCCATTCAATAGGATTTGGGTGGGGCTGAGAATGGGTCAGGGGTTGTACAATATAACACAAGGACTCCAGTGCAAAGAGTAGTCAATGTAAGGCAGCTAGGCAAGATTAACCAATTTCAAATTTATTATTTGATTCTCATCACTGCAAATACACATGACACAAAAATTATTTTCCATTCAGGCTCGGAAGCAAAATACAAGATTATAAGACAGTCCTTAATTTGGATTTTGGAGCGACAAGCTGACAAGTGATCCTTTGTTCAGATAGCAAGATCTAGCAAACGTTAGAACAGATTTTTCAAGACTGAAAAAAAAAACTTTGGTGGCTAAGCTATCACAATGGTAATTAACATACAAGCAAGCACACAGCACATATGTCCAGGGTAGCTGAAAGTCAATGTGAAATACCAGAGCTGATAGAATTTGAAATACTTAAGTTGATTATTTCAGTTGTATCTATTTTTCAGTTGAGTAATATGTGATAGCAAAGCTGACAGAGATTTCACTTTTGTCCGTTTACTCGTTGCAGTAAGATGTGATAACAAGCACTCTTTAATCTCTAGTTCTCTACTATGTCAAAATGGTTCAATACTTCCTTGTCAGGTATGAAATATTGCTTCATTGTATGAGATATCTACTCAGTTATGGAGGAATTTTTGGGAAGGGAATGTGAATTTACCGGCTATTGATGACATCAATTTCATGTAAGGTGACACAATGCACGACCTCCTTGCGCTTCTGGAGCTCGCCCTCAGGGCACTTGACGAACTTGGTGTGAGGACCAACAGCATCATAATCCCGCGACCTCCCAATTGAGCGGCCAAGCTTGGTCACCTTCCCGGAGGCCTTGTCAAGCGCAACCACATCCCCACTCTGCACCTTCTCTTTCCCCAGGGCCTCAATCATCTTGCCGCCGAGCTCGTACACGGTCTCCATGTCCGTCGTCTTCAGCGTGAGCCGCCCAGTCTTCCCAGCCGCGGCAACACCGGAAGGCGCGGAGCTGCCGCCGGCAGCTGCGGCAGAGACGGGGCGATCGATTGAGATTTCAACGACCTCGCCCTCGATTATCTCCGCCTCCTCCTTGATGCGGACGCCGATGGAGCGGCGGAAGGCCTGGGTGAGCGCCTCGGTCTTGGAGAGGTCGAGGGAGAAGAGCTCGGACGCGGCGACGGAGGCGAAGGGCGTCTCGGCGCCGAGGGACTTAGCGATGCCCATGGCGAGGGCGGTCTTCCCGGTGCCGGGCTGCCCGGCGAGGAGCACGGCGCGGCCGGCGATCTTCCCCTGGCGGATGAGCTGCAGGATGAGCCCCGCAGCGCGCCGCGCGGGGAGCTGCCCGACCATCCCCTCCGACGAGTCGCGGGCCTCCAGCGAGGAGTCCAGCCCCAGCCCCCGGATGTGGGAGTGCGCGCCGATGCGCTCGATCCGCGTCAGGTCGCGGCTCTCCGACAGCCGCTTCAGCTCCGCCATGGCAACCACCACCCGCCGCCGCCGCCGAGGTGGTTTTGGCTTCTGAGGGGTACTATAAGAGAAAAAGGTTTAAGGCGAAAGGGGGGAAACGAGCGCTAGGGTTTTGTCAGCCAGCTGGGTGGGGTTGAGTGGATGGATATATGAAGACGACGACGAAGGGGGGAACACGGAGAGGTGTTGCGCACTTGCACTTGTGACATAATGGGCCGTACTAGTTGGGCCATATGCAATTCCAATTCTCTTTTTAGGCCTGTTTGGAAACAAGGTTTTTCTTTTTTGGAGGATTCTTGGAGTTGATGGACTGCAATCTTTTGGTATTTTGGGCTATTTTGGATTTGTTTGGTTTGATGCCTAAGCTAGCCGTACCTTAGAATTGGCAATGCCAATAGAATCGGATGGCATTTTGTTTGCTATAAAAAGGACTAGCATCGCCAAAATTTTGGCAAGAAAATCAAGCAAGAACGTAAGCACTTCTAAAAATTTGGCGTCAAACAAAACCACTGCCGAAAAAGATGGTAGGGTTTAAAATGGCCATGAACCAAATAGGCACTAGCTTTAGAGGAATGGAATTATTGGATTTGGATTCCTTTGTAAAGGAAGCAATTCCTCGTTTTCATATGAAAATGAACATCTGTTTTGACAAGGAATTCTTTTGTGAGTGGGGACAAAGTAAATCATTTTCCTGTGAGATTCAAATAGCCCAAATTCCATCCTTCCTGTGTTTTTTATCTTGAACCACCGATATTTGATTAGCGTCGATACGCAGCATGTGCGTACACGGTAACTATACAAATGCAATTAGTGGAGAATGCATCTATTTAAGCATGTATAGAAGAGATGGTTGACGATGTTGGTACATTGCATTAAGCACATGTACAATAGCGCCATGATCAGTAGGTAAGACGGGAGTATTCACTGCAAAAAAGAAAAGCAAATGGTACTACTAATTGTTAGAAAGGTTACGGTTTAAATGGTTCAGACTTTCAGTACATCCTTTACATGTTTAGGCCGCCCTAGTTGTTGAGATCATTAGTTGGTTAGGTTACTGATCATTAATTAGTTGATAATCAAACTTCTCGGCGTCGTGTTCATGGACGAAACCCAGCTTGAGTGAGTACGATATTCAGTGCATGCAATTTAACTATCATCTTCTATTGGTCAGTACAAATTGTACCAACCATTGTCATCAGTACGCACCTCTGCTCCTAATAAATATCGGCCCATCACATGCACTATGTTACAATATAATTTTGGCACCATATTACTACAAATCATTAACTAGCCAAAGAGTAAGCATATACCAGTATGAAACAACCATTTCCTTCAGTTTCCATGAAGCTGAATCGTAAATCCTTTTTCCCTCACAAACATTATTCTTTGTGATCATATACCATACTCCAAGCGATTACAAGTCAATCACCCATTTCCTCGGCAGACGGCTCGCAGGTCGCAGCCCATCAATGATCGGTTGAGTAGCCAACGGAGTTGTGTTTGCTAGCTGATTGGTGTTCGGCCCAAGCCGTGCGCACAAAATCTTATCAAACTCGCCCGGCGTCTCTTCGCCGTGCCCGACGGGAAAAAAAAACAGAGAAAAGGCGCACCAACGCACCATGCACCGACGCGACACATCTTTGCCACGGTGTGACCAGGGCCGGCGCCCGGGCGTGCATGCCCTTCCAAGATTTGTAACGTGACGAGACGAGACAAAATCCGCTTGTCCGCTCCGCGCGAGAACCCCCCACCCACCATGTCCCGCGCCACGCGCGCGCCGCGGCACACGCTACTTCCGCCGACGGCGCGGGGGGGGGCGCCTGGCCCCCCGGTGCCCCCATCACCATCACCGTCATCCACGTCCCCTCCGGCGTCCGTCGGTGCCGTGGATTGTACTACTGGCTACGGCGAGGACGTACCGCATCACCGCGGCATCGTTAATCACGGCGGCATCGCGGGCGAGAGCTAGCACCTGTCCTTAACGACAGGTCGTACTACAACCAAGCAAAGCTACCGATGGCTAAGAGCTTTTGGGAGAGGGAATTATTATTTTTTCATATCAGATATACGGACTATTAAACGTAGATTAAAAATAAAACACATTTCATAACCTTGAACTAATTCGCGAGACGAATTTATTGAGCCTAATTAATCCATGATTAGCCTATGTGATGCTACAGTAAATATATGTTAATTATGAATTAATTAGGCTTAATAGGTTTATCTCGTGAATTAGCCTCTAGTTGTGTAATTAATTTTATAATTAGCCTATATTTAATATTTTAAATTAATATCCGTATATCCGATATGACATGGACTAATAAATAAGTCCCTCAAACAAACATCATCCCCTAAGGTTAGATTTTTTTCTGCTCGTGATTGGGACATTGTACATACCGATATCTGAAAGTGACGGGTGGTGCATGGTTGGGAGGGACCTTCTCCTCCTCTTCTTTCTCTCGTTTTTTAATATTTGGGCCATTGACTCTTTCCGTTTTATAGAGACAAAAACCTAAGAGACTAGATGGGTCACCAACCACCGAGCGTGTAACTATGAATAAACTGATACCTACCACTGGTATATTCCATTGCCGACGTTGATTATGTAAACTTGGTGAAGTAAAAACCCTGTTGTGCTGGAAATGCGGCTATATATCGGAAAAGTATATTTATATAACCTATATAGTCTTGTGTGGCAAAGATCCGTGTAGATGCAATTTTTTCTCTGAATTTTTACTGGTTGGAATCAACTCTTATAAACTAGTATAAATAATCGGGGGTAGGCACTTTTGTTACGGCAAGACATGCACTCGACATGTATCCCTTAATCTACCGTCATTTCAGTTCTGTATATGTGCAACATGCATGTGAGCTTTTGCTTGATTAAGGAATGTGCTTGCCAAGTCAAATGAACTGGCCACTACCACACGTTGATTAAGCTAAATCTGGTCAAAAGGCTCACGGAAATGGGACTCGATCCGAACGAATTCCAAAGACTTTGCTTTCGCAGGTTCTGTAACTCTTGCTACCGTGTACACGGTCACCGGCCTAACAATTGGTGAAGTGTAACGTGCCAGAACTCTCTTGCCGTGAGCCCGTGATGGTGGGCCACCACCGTGTCTAGAATTCAATCATGTTGCCCATGCATGTACCTGTCAGCTTGCCTGTTGCCTGACAGAGTGACAGGTGCTCCCAAACGCAGATAATTCCAGTACTTTGATCTCGAAAGCCATGTTTGAATTGTCGCTCCAACCAGTCCATTCGTTTGATTGGGTTAGATCGCATGACGAGGCTTATTGTTTCGCTTATTTATTTTGATTCGTTTATTAGTAAATAAAAAAATAATTATAAGTATATATATATATATCCTTAGCATAACAGCTCAAAAATAAATGTTATAAAATAAACTAGAAAAAAACCAAAAAATCAAATTTGAAATTAATTTTTAAAATTTAAATTTTGGCTTATAAACATAAATATAAGCCAAACAATAAGATCCGAGATCTTTTCACGGATTAGAACGCACACCCAGCATCCAAGTTCAGAGCCCAATTTGCACACTTTGTTAAACTGAGGAAGCAGTCGAGCAGAGCACCGGGATCTCGAGGGGCGTAGGGCTCACTGTGAGCAAATGCTAAGTAACTGAACTGTCTAATACGAGTATCATATGTGATGCCACCTTGACAAGAAAAGACTCGAGTTCTTTCAAGCCTTGCTTGCCATGGCAGGAAAGGTTATTCAGTGGCGTAGTCCTAAGCTTCTTGCGGACTACTATGTGCTACTACTACACAAGTGTATTATATGGCACACAAGTGCACGATGAATGGTACAACATGTACAAGTCATGCATGACCATGACGATGAGCGGTTTTGTCGATAATCGTAATTACCGCTTGGTTGCTGGTGAAATTTAGTCAAATATATGTTGAAAATTTTAATTTAGTTCAGTTTTTAACCTGATCGGTTAAAAACTAGCTTGCTAAATCCTTGATCCTTAGCGGTATAAATTTTGATCAAATTTTAGTTGGATTTTACTGTTTCAAATTTAAATTCTCGAAAACCATCTGAATTTTTACTCCGAATCTATTTTCGTCCCACGTGGAAGCTTTAAAATTTCACGGTTTTCTATCTATTTTCGTCGTAAATCCGAAGTTGCATTTGTCAACATGCGTCAGATGCCGGTGGAACGCACAAATAGTCTGCAATTGCACCGCGTAACTGATATGACGAAGAGAGGAGAGCTTTGGGCGTTTTCACCTTTAACCCCAGCCAGCACTAGCAGAACCTGTCGCGGGGACTCGCGGCGCTTTGAATTGAACTGGCCACGGAGCGAAATCGACGAAATCCTCAATCCTGCACGGCAGAACGCGCAAAAAGAGGGGAAACTGCAAGGAAAAGGGGCAGCACGCACAGCATCCGCCAAGATCCCGCTCTGTCGCCGTCGCCGCTGGGCGCTGGCTGCCATCCTCCCCTTCCCCTTCCCCTCCCCCGCGTCGTCTTCTCTAATCTCTCCTTCTCTTAACCCCGCCTCCCCTTCTCCCGCAGATCGCAGATTTTTCACCGCCCTCCGCCCGTGCAGTTGACGCTTCCGCCACTGCGACTGCGTGCGCACACAGCACAATTCGAAACCCCTCCGCGCACTCCCTCCCCTCCCCTTCCTTCCTTCCTTGCCTAGGCGGCAACGCCTCCGTCCTTTATAACCCAGCGGCTCCTCCCGCGAGAGGCACCGAGGCCGGGGTGGTAGACCGCAGCCGAGCCGTGCCCTGCCCTTCCTCCGCCCAGGGTCGCAGCCAGGTCGTCGTCGTCGTCGGAGGAGGAGGAGGAGGGCGAGATGGAGGCGGAGAAGAAGCCACCGGCGGTGTCCGACGTCGGGGCGTGGGCGATGAACGTCGTCAGCTCCGTCGGCATCATCATGGCCAACAAGCAGCTCATGTCCTCCTCCGGCTACGCCTTCTCCTTCGGTACCCTTCGCGCCTTCGCGCGCTCCCCCCCCCCCCCCCCCTCTCCTCCCCCTTCCCTCTCCGCAGATCTGGATCCGTAGGTTCGGGTTTGTTCGTGGTGACGCCGCCGCGGATCTGATTTTTTTTTTCGTTTCCTCCTTTGCGAAATGCAGCCACGACACTGACCGGGTTCCACTTCACGGTCACGGCGCTCGTCGGATGGATCTCCAACGCCACCGGCTACTCCGTCTCCAAGCACGTCCCGCTCTGGGAGCTCGTCTGGTTCTCCCTCGTCGCCAACACGTCCATCACCGGGATGAACCTTAGTCTCATGCTCAACTCCGTCGGTTTCTATCAGGTATTGTATTTACTAGGTTGGCCATTTGGCTGGAATGCATGGTTTGGTCATGTGGCTGAAGGTGCGAAACCTCTGCAAACCTGTTGTAGATCTCGAAATTGAGCATGATCCCGGTGGTTTGCTTGATGGAATGGGTGCTGAACAGCAAGCACTACACCACCAAGGTTATATCGGCCGTGGTTGTCGTGGCGGCGGGTGTTGGGATTTGCACTGTCACGGATGTGGAGGTCAATGCCAAGGGATTCATCTGCGCTTGCGTGGCTGTCTTCTGCACGTCGCTTCAACAGATTGTGAGTTCTTCTCCTCCCCCTAATCCTGATACTGGACTTGTGCTGTTGTGCATTTCAAAATCCCCTTTAGGATGTTAAAAATACTAGTTGTGGATACTGTAATTGCCAACCGCTCAGTGTTTTTTTTGTTAACACTATAGGTTTGATACTCTTTGAAACTGAATTATGTTGCTGAGGATGAACAAAATCAGATTTTTGATTGAACAATGGTGTAGCAATCTTTTTGTGGTGTCACTTATTTTTCAATCTTCTGTTGATTTACTTTGGACATTCTGTTGCAACACTATTCTGACTTGTGATAGCATTTAAACTAAAATGTGGATGCTAGAACCTTGCCAATGATTCCTCAAAATACAGAAAACTCAGAAACAGCCAATCTGAACTGTAGAAATAGTAATGCTGGCCATAGAATTACACATAGAATGTTTATTTTCGCATCATAAACTGTAGATTTGCAGTTCTCACGAGTTGTGATAAGACTACTTTTATGTACCCCCTCAGCCTTGATACTTTACATCGTGGAATTTCCATGCTAGCTATGAATCACTTTGAAGATTTATGACCAAACTGAAGCAACTTTTGGACTATATACCTGCTTCTAAAACTTGGATCAGGCTAGTGGTCCAACTGAGAAAAGAGGGCAACCGGGGCCAGCTCCTTTTAGGATACCACTAGAGATATTTTTTTGGGGGAAATGGACTATAAATTATTTTATTAGATTGTCCAGCTCAGGATTTGACTTAGAATACGACCTGCAAGGTGCAACATCCATCATGGGAACGTGTCAATAGGCAAAAACCAAGCTGGGCCATTACCTCTCTTGTTGCTAGGATGAGGCTATGGGAACTAAATCTTATATGAGTTTTAAACAGGATTGTATAACTATAAGTCAAGATTGGAATTAACATAACTCAAATGATAATAACTATAATATCATTGAACCATAGACTGACAGTTTGAAGTGGCAGTCGGACCAGTTAACTGGTTTGGCAAGCGGTGCACCAGCCATCTTTCAAAAACTATGCCTATGCTGTTTACATCACTTGAGTCTTATTACATTGAACAGTGGTAAATATTTATGGTCTTTGGAAGATGATTACTTTGAGATATGTTGATGTAGATTTGTGCTTTTTTAATCTGATTGCTGATGTATCCTTCTTTGTAAATTGTTTTCTTTGGTAATGCCTATGCAGTTTGATAAATTCTATCATGTGCTGAGTTCTGACAATGCGTTACTTGTCCTTGTCCCAGACAATTGGCTCCTTTCAGAAGAAGTACAACATTGGTTCCTTTGAACTTCTCAGCAAGACTGCACCAATACAGGCCGTGTCTCTTATTATACTTGGTCCCTTTGCTGACTATTACCTCAATGGGCGATGGCTATTAAACTACAACTTTTCAACAGGGGCAACTGTAAGTTCTCTCGCATGTGCATGTCACAATTTTCAATTCATGACAGCACTCTTTCCAAATGAATGATACCATTGCCATGTTATTGTATCTTCCACTCTAGATTTGTGCCAGCGTTATTAAGTAAGTATTTTATTGGTATGTTTCATCTATGATTTCTCCCATTCTTCATGTGGAGTGGACATATCCACATCAGTTACCTAGTAGTATATTGTCAACTTCCTTTCCCATTCAAATACAATATGTTTTGCCCAATGTTCTTGTAAGCACGGTGAAATTGAAATTTACTGCTAACCAAACAGAATAGTTACTATCATGCAGTTTTCATGCTGCTGTCTGTTTTAATCATTATGCGGTTCTCCTTGTTGCTTTAATAATCCTACTGTGCTAGTGGGAACTCTTAACACATGTTCTAACAACTTGCTATGTTAATCATTCTGCAGTTCTTCATATTGCTTTCTTGCTCCTTGGCTGTCTTCTGCAACATGAGCCAGTACCTCTGCATCGGCCGGTTCTCTGCAACCTCGTTCCAGGTCCTGGGCCACATGAAGACCGTGTGCGTGTTGATTCTTGGCTGGGTCCTGTTCGACTCGGCCCTCACCGTGAAAAACATCCTCGGGATGCTGCTCGCCGTGATGGGCATGGTGGTCTACAGCTGGGCCGTGGAGACCGAGAAGAAGGCCTCCGCCCCAATCCCCCGGAACAAGAGCGACATGCTGGACGACTCCGAGGAAGTTCCCCTCAAGGCCAGGGTGAGCGGCCTCCCCTCGTCTGACCTCGAGGAAGGCGAGATGAAGAGCTAGCTTATGACAGATAACTTATTCATTCTTCTTGTTCTTTTTTTTGTACGTGTTCAAATCCATATTGCCCCCATTCTGGGGAAGTTCTTGAAGCTATCGGCACTTGTGTTAATTTTGCCTCCTCCCTTGTTCCTGGGGCCCATAGATGATGATGATGGTGATGACACCCCAGCCGGTCTCGACGTAGATGACCATTTTAGAAGCCATGTTCAAATCCTTGATGGCGTGTTGTTATTATAGATGACAAGACTTATAATGGAATACAGATGTTTCTCCGTTGTAGGATGATCCAGTTGATGCTATCGATTTTTTTCTCTTTTCTCGAGGTTTGGCTACCTGTCAGCTTGTGCTGCCGTGGTTGTGGACTTGTGGTATCTTTCGCCATGGCTAATGCGCATCGGCATCGTGCATTTTGTCGGGGTTGCCTGCCTCACATGGGAGATGGTGCGGGCTTGACAGTGGCACGTGGCGATGGCCGGCAACGGGGATGTCGACGGCGGCCGGCTGCCGGCCCAGGGAGGAAAAGCCCCGCCCAATGACGGGAATACCTGTCCCTGCATGTGACGTGCGAATAGTTTTGAGCTTTTGATGTTTTTGTTCTCTCGGTTTTTGGTAGTTCTTTGTCCAATCAACTTTGTGGATATAATTGGAGAATATTCGTAATTGGATGGGTAATGGATTCTGTAGAGTTCGAATCTGTTGGCTTCTTGCAAAGTTGTAATTCCGCCTTTGGAGTTTGGGCGTGACAAGTGGCGTAATCATCAACATTAAAACGTGTAAGACTGCGTTCAGCATACGAGGTTGAGAACTAATTTCTCACGTACGTAAAACGAAGTGACTTTTTAACGTATGATTAATTAAATATTAACTATTTTTTTAAAAATAAATTAATATAATTTTTTAAAACAACTTTTTTTTATAAAAATTAGGAAGGTAGCCCACGCATTCACGTGGACATGCATATTATTTAGTCTCGGAAATAGTTCTAACAAAATAAGTTGAAAATAAAGTAAGGTGTTTTTCGTTTTTAATTGAATTTTCATTGTTTACTTTTTTCCTAAGAAATCTCGAGAAATTTTTATTGCTCATAAATTTATTTTTTACCATCCTGCTAGTCCTCTTTTTAATTGATCAAATATTAGATAGTGTTTCTCTATAATATGTGGGACCCTATGGTATTTTTTAAAAAATTCCTAGCCAACGTGAATCTTAAAAAAGCAATTTATTAGGAAAAAACATTTAATTGTATTTTTATAAGAAAGGCTATTGATTTTGCTTGTATTACGCTCTTAGAGGCTTATACATGCAGGTTGTGGAGAAACCCATGGAACTACTTTAAATGATAGGAATTTACTGAGTTCGTTAATTTATCATTGACCTTCGTCTCTTGGTGTGTTTAATATGACTTGTATGAAGAGAAATATAAAAAATTTAAAAGAACAAAATATCGTTAGGATGCAAAATGAGCTTTGTTTTTCTATAACGAAGAGAGTAGATTGTTTCAATACTACCTTACGGGTTCGGGTTGAGTGCTCCACTAAAATAGTTCTAAAATAGTTCTATGTGTAAAAGCTTCAACGCTATATCGCGGGTTAAGTACTCCACTAAAATAGTTCTGTGTAAAAGGATTACAAAAGTTATTTCCAAAGACGACCCATGAGTTTGAGACAAGAGGCTCATCACATAGGAGGCTGCACATTTGAGCCACATGTGAAAAGAATGCTTGCAAAAATTATTTGTGTAGTAGTGCGACAAAAATAATTGTTCATACAATTAAAAAGCTGGAAATTCCTTTCTATATGCTGCATTTTCATGTTGTTGATTAATGGATGCATCTGTGCATGTGACACTATATATATTCCAAATAAAAAGGCTTATGGAGTCCAAATTGATTTCGGATTGCGGGAGACAACTTGTTGTTTCGTGCAAAGTGCGTGAGACTTCACATAGCCTAGGATATAATTTAATAGCTAAAAATAACTCTGCAAGCATGATTATTATTGTAGTATGGATTTTTCATGATTGCCGACATGATTTAAATATTTTTACTCTGAAATTTATAATTAAACATTAGGAATTTATATACTCCAAATGATCACTCTTCGTAACTTTCTTTTAGCTAACATGCATTAGGCATTTAGTATTACATTTATGTGTAAAGTGTTACCCTAAAATTTATTATATTTTAGAAATAACAAAAAGAATAACAATTATGATGGTCTTAAGAGTATAAATGTCTTAGAATTTTGTTTTTTGTTGCTCCCTATATGTGATGAATTTGAAATCTTCAATGTGAAGCCTGCAATGCCTACCCTATTTTATCTTCTTTGTTTGAAAGAATTAGGCATTCAAACAATCATGGTAGTTTATTATGTCTGTTGCTATAAGATGGCCCAGGAGCATTTGTAGAGATATACCGAAAGTAAAAGTTTTATTCATGATGACGCCAGTAAATCTTAAACTTCTATTCTTATATCTTGCGATAGTTTTTAGCTTTATAATATATGTGATTTACACTACATATTTTTCCCTCTAATTAAACCTCCGTTTATATGCATCGCACCGCCATCGGTTACACACGTAAAATCGGTTTGCTCGAACTCGCTGAAAAAAAACCACTCCAATTGTTGGTTGCTCATGTATGGTACTCTGTAGTATACACCTATGGGCTATGGCCTGTTTTATGAGTATGCTCAAGTACATATCAATTGTTGGTGTACTCTAGCCTTCTAGGCAACGAACGATTTAGCACATTACAGTTACAATATGAATCGGGGACAGATCCATCTTCATCAAGTTGGGTTGTGTACGATATACAACCCAACTTCATCAATCAAGTTGGGTTTTATGATCCATCGATCAAGTTGGGCAGATCCATCTTCATCAAGTGTAGCTCATTAGAGAAAATTGACACGGTGACGGCGATCTCCTGCAACCACCGAAGGTGCCGTAGAAAAAAACTTTCCGCCGTCCATCGCACGCACAGGGGAGGCGAGGTGGGCTTGACCGCTTCAGGCTCTGGATAGATCAATCTAATCTAACGGTGGAGGCTTCGGTTGTTCTCTTTCGATGAGATAAATCCAATGACCTAAAATAACAGGTCACCAATTCAAATAAAAATTAAGTGTGAGATGTTTTTTATCAGAATTTATACGATTTTTGTTAATATATTAGAGCGTCATGTGATGGTATAGAAACGTTTGTAGGATGTCATGTAGCGGTTTATGAGCGTTCGTAGCGATTTTAATGGACTTTTATATAAAGTCATGTGTTTGTGCAATTATATTACATCCCTTTCTATTAAATTTACAATAAAAATGAACAATGTACATATGTGTTCGTAGAACATATTTTCACTGTAGCTATACCGTTATCAGATTTACATTTTTTTAACTAACAATATTATCATGGTATCTAATAAGTTATCATACGTTGGTGCGACTTGATACATCTAATTGTTATGTGTCATAATGCCACACGGGCACACGGAGTGAGGTTCACGATGTTTTTTAGAAAAAGATAGATCTAACGACCTATAATCGATTTAAGTAGAAATCGATGGTCAAATATTTTTTTGATTTTCTAACGACCTATAATCGATTTAAGTAGAAATAGATGGTCAGATATTTTTTTTGGATTTTCTCTAATTTAAGAGTGCCACGTAGTTGTTTAGAAATGTTAGTATGATGTTTAGTGTACTGTAAAGAGAGGATAGAGAGGATAGTGGAAGAACTGGCCAGATTAGTATGTTGATGTCTATCTAAAAAATAATTTTATTTATCATGAGAATAAAAAAAGAAATGAACCGTACATGCGTGAGAATGCTGCAGGGAGGCGTGGATGGAGGATGATTTTTTTTAAAAAGATAGATCTAATGATCTAAAATAATAGGCCCATCGATTTTTTTTAAAGATATATCTAATGATCCAAAATAATAGATCCATCGATTGAAATGAAAATCGATAGTCAGATTTTTTATTTTATTAGAGTGCCACGTGGCGATTCGAGAGTGTTTATAGGGTGTCATGTGGTGGTTTAGGAGCGTTTATAGGGAGTTTAATGGACTTTTAGTATAGAGTAAATTACACCAACGGTCCTTAAACTTGTCATGAGGTTTCACCTAGGTCCATGAACTTGTAAAGCAATACATCAAGGCCCCTAACCTTGGATTATTGTATCATCTCAGTCCAAAACCTCGTTTGACCATAGTCTTGCCTACGTGGCATGACACGTGGATGATGACATGGTATTTTTTTTCCTTTTCCACCTTCTCCTTTTCCTCCTCTTCTTTTATCTTCTTCCTCCGCCAGAGCCACCTCAAGCTCCTCCGCCCCGATCGCCACCGTCGACAAGCGTCGTTGCTGCTAAAGCTGCCTAGAGCTTCTCCGTCCCGATCGCCGCCATCGCTGATGCTAGAGCCGCGGCGACCATAGTTGCCGCCGTATGTTGGCCGTGCTGTCTGTCCGACTTCCGTTGGATGATGAGCCCGAGCTCGCTCATGCCGACCTGAGCTTCTCCGCCGCCGTTGCCACTCTGGGTTGTAGTCGCTCTAGGCTACCGCCACCACGCCAAGCCTTCAGTTCAAGATCGAGCTCAGCCACCATCGTCGTCGCTCCAGGCTGCAACCACCACTCTCGAGCCACCGATTCAACCTCCGCCCATGCCATCTCAAGCTCGAGCTCAGCCGCAGCTGCCGTTGTTGCTCAGGCTCTGCTTGCACCATCTCGAGCTCAACCTCGCCTAAATTCTATGAAGCTTACCACGACGCCAACAGAGTTGACAGCTGAAGGGGGAAGAGTCGGCGCCATGGGAAAGGAAGGGGGCGACGCCATGGCTGTGGCATCTTGAGGCCCTCGATGACCTCCGCTCCTCTTTCGTGGATCTGTGTCTCCTCCTCTCCTCTGCCTCTTCGTCGGATCTGCGTCCCTTCCCCTTATCCAACCGAAGTGCCTGGTGTGGCCCTATATTCGAAGGCGATGTAGTTGCCGGCGGCCACAGGAGGGCGGAGAAGGCGTCGATGGCTGCGGAGGACCTCTCCCTCGTCCTTGACTTTCCTGAAGCAGCAACAGGCAACAACGAAGGAGAGGAAGCGGCGAAGACGATGTTGGCGGCGTCGAAGAAGAAGCAACAGTGGGCGATGGTTGTAGCGGTGAGGGAGAGGATGCTATGGCGGCAGCGCCGAAGCAGCAGCTGGCGGCGGTTGGAAGGTTAGAGAGGAGGAAGAGGCCAAAGAAGAGTGAAAAGAAAGAGGAAAAATAATAAAACCGTGCCATGTCGTCGTCCACGTGGCATGCCACGTAGGAAAGACCAAGGTCAAACGAGGCTTTGGACCGGAATGATACAATAAATCAAGTTTAGAGACCTCGATACACGCTTTGCAAGTTCGTGAATCTAGGTGAAACATGCTAATGCAATTTACTCTTTAGTATATAATAGATATATTTTTTTAAAAAATATATATATTTTAGCAGTTTGAAAAATATACGTGTGAAAAAGAGGAAGTAGAGTTAGCAAGATGGACCAACGAACACAACCTAAATGAGTTCAACCTCATGGATAATTTTCCAGTCGAGTTGCCTAATTTTCCAGTCAGGGTACTGGGTGACCCACCTTGTGCCGTATCCCTCTTCATAAACACCATGATAAAAAGGGTACTAATCACAAGAATACACAATCTCACACCAGTCCATGCACGCTTTGCACCGGACGATATCACCACATATATGTCCCTCTCTTTTGTTTGGCATCAACTTATTCTTGTTGACTCCAATCACCTGGCTGTCTGGACACGGAACTCGGATCAAGCTGCTGATTCCGAACATAATTAACTTTTCTTTAGCGAAAAGAGCTTAATGAAACGAGAACATATTTAGCGCACTTAAGTTTTGTACGCACGTATCGTATACACCAGCTAACAAATATTATTGAGTTTTTTTTAAAAAATATACATGTACTTTAATAGTATTACACCTACGAGTAAATTCGTGGTTTGATAAAAATACTACTAAAAATATTTCAATAGTGCTATACCTATATGAACGGTACTTATGTGCATAGGATACATTTCCTAATTAAACATGTTGCTAGTTTACGAAATTATAGACTAGAGAAATTCTTTTAATACAAATCTTCACATACTAATTTTAATTTTTCAAACTAATTACTCCTAGTTTAAAATATGTTGATAGTCAAAGTTTCAAAATACAGCTGAAAGATATATATGTTTGATTGAAAATAAGGTTAAATCATCCTATTGAAAATACCAAAATAAAAAAAACTTTTCCAAATTAATTAATTTTTATTTATCTTTCATTCAAAATAGACCCCACCCAAAAAAACAAAACAAAAACAAAAAAATCAATTTCATTATTACTTTACTCAATTGATAGATTTCATAGCAAATATCTTGGTTTGAAATTAGGGACTGATCCCCAATATGATGAATCGATTTTCTTTTTTTTTTTAAAAGGGCAAAAGCTTTTTCTTATATATATTGATAGAGCAGGTGAAACAAAGCTTAGGAAATACTTTACAGGGTTATGTCAAGGTCACAGCCTGCAAAACAATCGATTTTCTTTTACACTTATGTATGTTTTGTTTTTCAGGATTATCTGAAATAACCAATGAATAATAAATTTTTCATAACTTAAGTGTTGTACCAACATAGGTAGTGTAGTAAAAAAAAATTTTAACCTATTCATACTCTCTAACTAGTTATTTTGGTTTTTTATTGGTCACTTTAACTCTAAGCATCCCATCCTTCTTTTCTCTACGCCAAGTTCCCCGGCACAGAAAGACCCCTTTTTGTCAGCTTCCTTCCTTACCGTTCCTTGAATGTTCTCCTCTACTGCTCCTACAGTTGTACTACTACTACATACTGGAGTATCATACTAGTACTTCCACCCTTTTGCCTGCATGTGTTTTGAAATTCTTCATTTCTTCCCGGGCTCGTGGTCTCTGTAGTCAAACTCGATCGCTTATCATTCGCCTGATCTCTTAAACACTAGTTGGTCCACGCATGTATCCCTTTTAACTTGCGCAGTCGTGGCACATGATGTACCCACTGGGACTTCCAAATGCACACACACACATACATGTGCTTTGAAAACGAATAGGCGAATAACTAACTCTCCACGACCACGTCGACCAGTACGTACTACTTGATGTTTTTTTGCTTTATATTTTCTCGTGTGTGAATTGTGATAGGATACTCCTTGGACTTGATCGTGCAGTACGGTACGGTGATCCCAAAGGGAAATTTTACCGTCGGATCTTTGCAATCTAGGACAATAGAGCAGTCTCATCGTCGGATCTTTTGCAAAAATAACACTATATCTTGTAGGCAATCTACACGCCGTGTCGTACCCAATTGCTGCCGAATAAAATCGTTGGCAATATCATAAATCGACAGTACTCGAAAATGCGTGATTGGTGGTTAGTGGCTTTGGTGCTAGGATGAGGCCAAAAAGTACCCTTTTTTTGGGAAATCTACTGTTCTATATCTGACAAATCGGATTAAAGCAATATAAATTTATTTTCCGACAAGTATCACATCCCATTGAATTTCAACTATCTTGCAAATAACATTGCAAAGTTTAGCATCTCTTACATTGTTTCTTCGATATTAAAGTTTTGGCCCTTAATATTTTTTTTATGTTTAGTGGTTTGGGGTTTTATGCTATTGTGCCACGCCATTAACCTTTTTTACATATAACATCAATGTTACTCAGCTCATTTGAAATTTTTCTTATAATGATTTTGTGCCATATGTATGCTACATCATTAACCTTTTTTAACGACATCAATGTTAGCTCATCTCAAATTCTTTTTAAATGTCATCTAACTTTTGTAACAAGTGTATATAATACCACATCAACAAAAACCACAATCAAAACCATCCATCCGTTGAACATGGTTTAATGGTTTAAATATCTCACGGCCATTTTAACGTTTCTTAAACAACACTACCGTTCACAATGCAAAAAATCACAAATAAAACCCAACCATATAAATCTGTTACAATGCCCAAACATGTGTGGGGCACTCGCATACGTCTCAGCTCAGCAACTGAACTTTCGTCATTTCATTTCCCTACAGTTCGTGACTTGTTCGGCGAAGGCGACTGAATGCAAAATGAAACGCACACGCCTCGCACGCACTCATCATGCGCCGCTGCTCCCCCTCTATAAATCGAGCTCAAAAAGCCTCCTCCCCCACAGGTAGTGGAACGGAGCCACCGCCCAATTCGCGCAAAGTTGGCCGTCTCCCCTCGCCAATTCGCCCATCTAGATAAGAAAGAGATCGCAACACACGGCCACACTGCCACGCCCCCCTCCCCCAAAACTGAACCAAAAAAAAAAACTCCTCTCCTCGAAGCCATGGCCGCCTTCCACCCGCTCGCCGCCTCCCGCGTCCGCATCTCCCCTCTCCTCCCCGCCGCCGCGATGGCAGGGACAGCAGGGGTGGCGTCTTACGCGCACCATCGGCGGAGGTTCTGCGCCATCGTGGCGACCGCGGCGGCGTCACCGGTGCCAGCTGCGACGGCGGCGGCGACGGAGTTCGACTTCAAGGCGTACATGGGGGAGAGGGCGGCGGCGGTGAACAGGGCGTTGGACGCGTCGATCCCGGCGGACGAGCCGCCCGCGGCGCTCCACGAGGCGATGCGGTACGCGCTGCTGGCGGGCGGGAAGCGGGTTCGGCCCGCGCTGTGCCTGGCGGCGTGCGCGGTGGTCGGAGGGCGGGAGGCCTGGGCGATGCCCGCCGCCGCCGCGGTCGAGATGGTGCACACCATGTCGCTCGTCCACGACGACCTCCCCTGCATGGACGACGACGACCTCCGCCGCGGGAAGCCCACCTGCCACGTCGTGTACGGGGAGCCCATCGCGGTGCTCACCGGCGACGCGCTGCTCTCCCTCTCCTTCCACCACATGGCCAGGGTCGACTCCTACCCTCCGGACATCGATGCTGACAAGCACCCCGCCCGCGTCGTCCGCGCCATTGGCGAGCTCGCGCGCTGCATCGGCTCCGAGGGCCTAGTCGCCGGCCAGGTCATCATCTTCCATTCGATTCCTTATCTGAGCTAATTAAGAGAATACAAATTAAGCAATGCACTAATTATGTGAATCATACGCCTTCCTAATTGCGATGTTTTGTGTTATTATCTGCATCGTTTTAATTAGATGTTGTAAATACTCTTAACATAGAATGTGACTTCGAGTTGTGTCGTTTCTGAAAAATGGTTGTTAAATTTTGGACAGGTTGTTGATCTTGAGATGACTGGATCGACCGAAACCGTACCTCTTGATCGCCTTGAGTACATCCATCTCCACAAAACTGCTGCATTGCTTGAGGCATCAGTGGTTATTGGGGCAATCTTGGGAGGTGGCTCCGATGAGCAGATTGAACGGCTGCGCAAGTATGCAAGGTCGATAGGATTGTTGTTCCAGGTTGTTGATGATATACTTGATGTGACCAAGTCTTCTGAGGAGCTTGGCAAGACAGCGGGGAAGGACTTGGCTAGTGACAAGACAACATACCCGAAATTACTTGGGCTGGAGAAATCACGGGAGTTTGCAGAAAAGTTGCTTTCTGATGCAAGGGAACAACTTTCGGGATTTGATCAAGAGAAGGCGGCACCACTTCTGCACCTGGCCAATTATATTGCCTATCGGCAGAACTGAGGTGATGGTTACTCCGTTGATTATTGTTTATTTGTAACTTTGTAAGCTCATTAAGATTCAGATTTGAGGAATATCTGAATTATCTTGTGATACGTACTAGTTTTAGTTTCTTATCTTGGTGTAAGGAGAATATCTGGTTGACAAATGTCAATGTCCCAGTTAGTCAGTCAAAACGGAATAATGAAAATCAGCCTCTGGCCCTATACTCTGCTTGCTTAATTCTTGACAATTGCACACATCATGTCATAAAGGAAGAAAATATTTTATGACCATATATATGAATGTGTTCTTCAGTGTTTTGATTGATTTTCATAGTTCATGTTCATACCTGTTTCAGTGTTTATCCTGTACAACTGATTTTATTTTATGTGATTGTATCAGGTTCGTTTTACCATGAATGTCAGTGTAAGCTTTGATTGAGGGATGAGCTTGTCTTGGAATATGTTCTGTTGAACATGTGCGTCAGTGATGTTCCGCTTACAGCAATGGGGATCAATGTTTCTCTAACAGCTATATGTATATTCTTGGTTTCAAGGATTCAGGAAACTTCAATCAGAGAAAGTGTTTAGTTACAGAAATGTAGTAAATGTTTTTTTTTTACTACCTGATGCAAGGGTTAGCTTATTGAAAGGCAGGAACATTATATTGTTATGACATTCTGCATTCTCTTATTGCATTGCCAAATGGTATTGGAAATTGATTCCTGTCTAGGGGTGGGTATTCGGTCTTTTAGTTAATTCGGTTTCTAGCGAAATTCGGTTAGTCAAAACTCAAGACCGAATTGTTGTTGGGAAAAGGCAAGACCAAAATTCGGTTAATCCTGTCTATTGCTCAAAACCTATACAGCGTTCCATAGCGAGTGTAAACCCTGCATAAGGTTTCCTGTACAGGTACAGCAGGACCTTGACTAAATGTTTTTCATTGGAATAATGGAATGGCTATAAGCTGCACCATTCTTGTTCTTTTCTAGCTTCTTGCGCAGACTTGTTGCTATCTTCTTATCTTTGATCTCATTGTTTTACTGAAACTTCTGGGATTCAGGTGATATGGAAAGCACACATGGGGCTAAATTTGGTTCCCCGGTCCAGTTTGGCTGTCCATATTTGGTTTCAGTTTCCAAATTGTTGGAATTGAAAAGGTAGTCTGAAAAATTTCCCCATCATGTATAGAAGTTGAGCTGCAAGTCAAGTGGTCATTGGTCAGTTTGAACGTGGTATTATTTTTCCCATCATGTGCTGTGGTGGTCTTCTGGTCACTTTGCCAGTGACCGCTGTAATTTGTAATTTTGTATCATGAGCTCCTTGGCATCCCAGTCTGAGTTCGCTTTCAAGACTTTCCAGTATCTTGGGTGGAAGAAGAAAACAAAATCATGTGTTTTGACGTTTCCTAGTACTGTATTCTGAATTTAGTAACGTGATGGATGGAAAAATATGAATCATGTGTTTTGACGTCGAATCATGAGTCCTCGGCACCCCAAGACTGAGATTATTAGTATCTCGATGGGATGAAAAACGGGATCATGTGTTTTGACATTTCCTAATTGCTGTACTTCTAATTTCGTAATGTGATGGATGGACAATATGAATCATATGTTTTGGCATTTCGCCAATGATGTTTCGTGGAAAGGGCAGCGTGGTTAGAGAACACGTTGTTTCCAATGGGAAGAGAGGTAGAAGCAGGCAACTAACACTTGATTAAACATTCTTGACAATTGACACCCTGAGTATGTAGTCTGAAACTTGTTCGAGGGCTGTATTCTGAACTCTGAAATTAGATGAACACCAGAACATGTAACCACCTGAAACTATTTCATGGTACCATTCTCTGGTCGTTTAGTGAAGTTGATCTGCTGCTGCAGCTGCAGCAATTCTGGTGAATCACCGGAGGGGGGCAGCAGATCTGCGGATAGAACCGTATCAAGGTTAGCAATCAGGTTCCAAAAGAAAACAAGTTCAGTGACGAAGGTAACAAACCATTTCTGTTCAGCAGCAGTTCGGAACTGGATCAACTTTATGTAATCCTTGGAAATAATGTGGCCACTAGAAAATGTTGATATCAAAGGGTTGATGACTGAATCACGGAAAGTCTTTTTTTCACCTAAGTGGACATACACCCGTTTTATTTATGTCAACTAAAACATCATAACATCATTATAACTTTTTTTAAAAAAATGGTAAGACAGATTAATGTGTGTGATATTATACCACAATCTAACATGCAAGTTCAAATTCGTTTCTCAAAACCAATATATTCCGATACTGACAAAAGCTCCACTTCATACAACACAAAGACCTCAAATGAGTGTGAAGTACGCAGGCTAGTACTAGCTGTTATTGTCACTTAAGTCAGGCGATCAGGTGATACGTTGAATTGTACTGCCAGAGGACTTCTGAAGTTTGGTATATAATGGAGAGCCACAGGAGATCACAGCACATCAGTATCATGCTTTCTGTTTAACTAGCATGTAGCATGGTGACTCGCGCAGATTACGTAGCTAGCATTGTTATTTTTTTTTCATATAATAGCATATATATATTATTATTAAAATATATTAAAATGACAACATAATTTTAAATTATGTATTAACTTGACCAAAATATGTATATAAGTAATAATTATTACTTATTTTTAATTCATAATTTCTAAATTGTATTGCTATATGAACTCTAGACTCATCTTCCAATATTTCTTATTTTTTAACTCTGAAGTTCTGTTACTTATAAATTTTATTCTTATATGGATTCTAAACCTTTCTTTTAATAGTTATTATTGTAAAATTCTGAATTTTAGTTATTTCTAAATTATATTCTATATGGACTCTAGACTCCTCTTTCAATATTTTTTATTTTTTTATTTTTGAATTTTCGTTATTTGTAAATTATATTTTTCTATGGACTCTAAACTCTTCCTTCATATTCCTTTTTTTAATTTCAAATTTCAGTTACTTCTTAATTGTATTTCTATATGGACTTTACATTCTTTTTTCAATATTTTTTATTTTTAATTTCAAATTTTAGTTATCTATAAATTATATTCCTATATGAACTCTAGACTCTTCTCCTAATCTTCCTTATTTTTTTTAATTTCGAATTTTCGTTACTTCTAAATTTATATTTATATATGGACTCTACACTTTACTTTTAAATTTTGAATTTCAAATAGTTTTAAATTCTATATGAACTCTAGACTCTTCTTTCTATATTCCTTATTTTCTAATTCTGAATTTTTATTATCTATAATTGTATTTATGTATGGACCCTAAACTTATCTTTCAATATTCCTTAATTTTAATTCCGAATTTTTGTTTGTATTCCTATATGGACTCTATACTCTTCCATCAATATTCCTTATTTATTTTAATTTAAGTTTTAGTTATTTCTAAATGTATTTCTATACGAACTCTAAACTCTAGTTTTGATTTGTTTTCTGAATTTCAATTAGTTCTAAATTCCTATATGGACTCTAGGCTATTCTTTCAACATTCCTTGTTTTTTAATTATGTATTTCTGTTATTTCTAAACTATATTTCTATATAGACTCTAATCAAAAAATGAGTTATTATACACCCCAACCCCATCCCTTGGAAAAAAAAGGGTAGCACCGAAGAAAGGAAAGAGCGAGATGGTGGTTTTTGTTGTTCCCGTGAAGCGAAGATCATTCGCTCGGCGAATGAAGTGGATCAACCTTTTTTGCCTCGGGCTAAACACTTTTTCTCTGGTAAAGCTTTCTACAAAAAAAGTGATGCGAGAGTGTATTCTCTTATCTAAGCTTCCTCCCTTCGCTCCCCCTATCGTAGATGGTTCAGCCACACCTAGTGCCACCAAATGATTGAGAACTATGACGGGGTCGAAATGCATTTTGTTCTTTGTATTAAAAAAGTATTGCATGACCAAATAATTCAAGCCAAGAGTTCCCATATGACATAAGCGCTCTTGGGTGGGGATATTTATTTTTTATTTCAAATTTATTATTTTTAAATTATATTCTATATGAACTCTAGACTCTTCTTTCAATATTTCTTATTTTTTAATTTTGAATTTTAGTTATTTCTAAATTGTATCTCTATATGGACTATAACCTCTACTTTTAATTTTCTTATTTTTTTATTCTAAATTTCAATTAGTACTAAATTGTATATATATGTATGGACTCTAGTTTTCTCTTCCAATATTCCTTATTTTAAATTCCAAATTTTATTTTAAATTGTATTTTTATATGGACTATATTTTTTTCTCTGATTAATATGAGAATTTATAGGCCGTGAGAGTGAGAGTGAACGTGAAGACTCCTTTTTCTATTACTCTAATAAGTTAATAGATTATATCAGCTGCTATCTTTGAAGATCTTTTGGCTTTCTTAGTTTTATCTTTCGAGTCGTTAAGTCAAGTTTGGTGGGCGGATTTATTGCTTTTTATCTTGGGGCTTGTTTGATTTGATGCCAAATTTTGCCCTACCAAAATTTTGGTAACTTCAATAGTGACATATATATGTTTTGTTTGATATCAAATTTTGGCTACAATAGTTCAAATTCAATGCTATAAAATTTGGCAGTGCCAAAACTTGTCAAGGTTTTGACACTGTCAAGATTTTGGTAAGGTAAAAATTGGCTTCAAACCAAATGAGCCCTTGATCTGAACACATTTCATCTGTGTCTGAATGTCTGATTCGATTCGGGAGATACGCTGGGCAGTGGGCACCGGCGGGATGCCCTCCAAGACGACTCCAACATGCACATGCGCACATGCCGGCTGATTTTGCCGATCAACTCCTTGACTTCGAATCGTACGGCCATCGAATATTGTTCATAGCCACTGACCACTTCAGTTCTTCCCTAAGTCAAATGCCAGCAAGTCCAATCCTGGTCGTAGGGTAAGAGAAAATGATGGAACCCCAGCTATGTTGCTCATGTTACTTCACTTATCAGATATGAGTTAAGACAAGTGACTCATTGCAGAATCGTTGCGTTTCACACACAAAGGAGTGCAGGAAAAATAAAATTCTTGGTTTTAAGGTAAGCTGATTGGAGTTACAAAATGGCTACGAAACGATGCAGTTTGATCATTTTTTTCCCATGCATTTTGCACAAAGTGGATGACTTGTTTTAATTTTCCTTTCTGACAGCTGAAATCTCCAGCAGGTTTGGCAGCAATGGCGGCTTCCAAGGTGCTCTCCAACTTGCAAATTCTTGGCCTGTGTTTGCTCCGTCTCTGCCTCGCCGCGTGCGCCGCCGCGTACTATCCAGACATGTTGACGGAGACGTCGTTCATCCCTCACAACTACGTCCGCTACGTCGACGTCGCGCGGCGATGCCGGTCGGCGCTCGCCTCGGCCGACGAGCTGTCACTGTTCGATCCCGTCAGCGCCGGCGTGCTGGCGCGCGATCTGTCCTTCGCCAATGGCGACTGGGACCAGGACGCCGGCAACGCGCCGTTGATGCCGTCGCATGGCGGCGACTCGCCGTTCCTCCGCCTCGCGACCTTCGCCCTCACGCACATCGACGCCGACACGTCGCGGCGACGGCGCGCCATAGCCGCCGTCAACGTCAGCGGGGTGCTCACCTTCACCATCACCCGCAACTGCTGCTGTTCGTCGGAGTATGCGGTGCCGCACCGGCAAGTGTCGCCGGAGTTCAAGCTGTTTCCCGGCGCAGCGAGGCTCAGTATACTGTTCGAGGGCGTGTACACCGAGACGGGGTCGTCGGGTAACGACGACGACATCGGCGGCAGCGAGAAGGTGCTGTGCATGGTCGGGAATGGTGTTCTCCCCATGCGCGGTGGAGACAGCGCGGACCCGTGGGCCTGGGCGAGGAATGCCGGCGACGGCAGCTTCGAGCCGCCGGTCATGGCCGACGGCAACATGGTGCTCATGCTCCGGTACCCTAAGGTGCACACGTTGACGAACCGAGCGGTGCGTGGCGAGATGACGAGCACGAGCGCCGCCTCGGACAATGCTTACTTCGACGCGGTCCGGCTGGTGTCGCGGATTGGCCGGTACTCCAGCTACCTGTTCCAGCCAGAGAACGGCGAGCTCGCCGCCACCAAGTGCAGCACGACGCTTCCCTTCGTCTGTGACGACGGAGTAGAGGGCAACTGCGCCGGCGACCTGCACGGAGGCGCCTCGTTCTGTGACATCCTGACCGAGTTCTCTCCCGGTGACCAAGGCGTGCTCGCCGTCGTCCCAAACTGGAACTGCAACTCCACCGACGAGTTCTGCAGCCGGCTAGGGCCGTTCCAGACCGGCGGCGGAGCCACGAACACGACGGACAGGATGCTCACCGGCTTCGCCATCGCGATGCAGGAACTCCGGTGCGAGCCGGCGAGCGACCCCGGCGGCAAGCCGGCCGCCAGGGTGTCGGCCGTGTTCCGCGCCGTGTCGCCGTGGGAAGACCAGCAGCTGGCGGTGAGGCGGACCGGTCTGGGCGGCGCGACCCTGTCGGCGGAGGGAGTGTGGAGGGCTTCGACAGGACAGCTCTGCATGACGGGGTGCCTCGGCGTCGCTGCCGCCGTCGGCGACGAGGCGTGCCACTACCGCGTCTCGCTCTACATCCCGACGACGTTCTCGATCCGCCGCCGCAGCATCATCGTGGGACAGATCACAGCCGGCGACGGCAGCCACTTCCCACTGTCGTTCCACCAGAGCGTGCCTCCCAAACATCCATGGAACCGGTTCGGCCGCTCCGAGGCGTCCGTGCGCGTGGCGTACGACTACACGAAGGTCGAGAACGCCGGCGAGCTCCTCCGGAGGAGCGAGCCGTCCGGATTCCGGAGCAGCTCCATGGCAAAGGCACTAGTAAGCTATCCAAGGCAAGCCGCCGCCGCCGCCGATGAGATGATGAGCCTCTCCGACCTCGCCGACGACCTGAGCCTTCGCTTCCAACCCGGCCCGAAGCTGCCGTTCTTGCCGGAGCAGAAAGTGTGGCCGCAATGGCCGATGTTACACCTCGATATGCTCTCTGTCGGGCCGCTCGTCGGAAGCTACTCGCCGCCGTTGCGGACATTGCCTAGTACGCCGGAGGCACGGACTGGGATTGAGATTGACGGCGGCGTGGAGAAGCCGCAGCTGCTGAACGTGTCCGCCGTGTTCACATTGTCCGGGAAGGTGTTCGGCTGGAGTCCGGTGATGTCGCTGGAGGGCGTGTACAGCCAGGAGGACGGCCGAATGTACCTGATCGGCTGCCGGAACGTCGAGGCGCCATGGCGAATCGTGTCAACGAGCAGAGACCTCGAAGAGGGGATGGACTGTTCGATCGAGGTGAGGGTGGAGTACCCGCCGAAGACGACGCGGTGGGTGTTCAGCCCAACGGCGACGGTGTACATCTCCAGCACGAGGGACGCCGGCGACCCGCTGCATTTCAACACGACCGAGCTGTACACGACGCCGATCTCGTATCGCGGCGGGCGCCGCGATGCGCCGCCGGACACACTCTCGGAGCAGACCATCGAGGGGCTCGTCTGCATCGCCATGCTGTCGGGCACCATCGCCGCCGCCATCAGCCAGCTGCGCTACATCGAGTCCCACCCGGACGTCGCGCCGTACGTCTCCCTCGTCGCGCTCGGCGTCCAGGCCGTCGGCTACACCGCGACGCTGGTCACCGACGCCAAGATGCTGCCGGCGTGGCCGACGTACAACTACCGGATGTACGTCGGCCACCTCCACTGGAACATGGACTCCACCGTGAAGGCCCTCACCCTCGCGTCGCTCCTCCTCACGCTGCGGCTCGCGCAGAAGGTGCGGCGGTCGAGGGCCCGGGCGCGCGCGAGGTCGCCGGTCGAGCCGGGACGCGTTCCGAGCGACGGCGCCGTGCTCCTGCACAGCTCCGGCGTCTACCTTGCCGGCCTCGTCTTCGTCCTCGCCGTCCACGCCGTGGCCACGTACACCAGCTCGCCGTCGCAGGAGATGCTCTACGATGTACAGAAGGCGGCGGCGGCGGCGGCATCGCACGCGCCGCCGTCGTGCATGCGCACGCGGGGCGCCGTCGTGGAGCGGTACGTCGGGCTCGTGAAGGAGTGGTTCCTGCTGCCGCAGGTTATCGGCAACGCCGTGTGGCGCGTCAACTGCAAGCCCCTCAGGAACACGTACTACGGCGGCGTCACCACCGTGTGGCTGCTGCCACATGTCTACCGCTACCTCCGGCCGCCGGTGGTGTACATCTATCCCGAGGTGCAGGACGACGCCATGGCCTTCTACGCGAAGGCGACCGACGTGGTGGTGCCGGTCATTGCAGTGGCGCTCGCCTTGTCAATCTACGTGCAGCAGCGCTGGAACTACAAGATTGTTGGTTGGTTGCTGAGAACGGAACATACAAAAGTGCAGCACGTCTACTGATGCGACAAGAACAGTGGTTTTTATCACTAAAATTCTCTTCTACTGTAGGTTGTTTTAAAAATCATCCAGAAATAAAAGAATTAGTGACTGTCCAGATTTCACTCACTTTACCAACAAATTTCAGTCATTTTTACCTTGGCTAGTTTTGCCAAAGGTAACACGGTGCCCGTGCTATGGTACCAAAGGCACTTACGTCGAGCACGGTGAGCACGTGCCACGTCGGAAGCCACCTGCTTAGGCACCGTGGTGCAGCTTGGGCCTATTTAGGAAGGCTTCTCGTAGCTGTAACTATTTATCTATCTATCTATCTATCTATCTATCTATCTATCTATCTATCTATTATTATATTATTAAGACAGCTCGAAAAGAAGACATCACATTGATCGTGGAGGTTAGAAATTCTCACATTAATCGGAGAAAAAGAAAAGAAGAGTCCATGTAGAAATACAATCTAAAAATAACCAAAATTCGGAATTAAAAATAAGCAATATTGAAAAAAGAGTCCATATAAGAACTCAATACGTAATTAATTAAAATTCAAAATAAAAAATAAAAAAAAATCTAAAATTAAAAAAAAAGAGTTCAAGTAGGAATACAATCTAAAAATAACTAAAATTCAGAATTAGAAATAAGCAATATTGGAAAAAAAAGTCCATATAAGAACCCAATACATGATTAATTAAAATTCGAAATAAAAAATAAAAAATTCTGAAATTGAAAAAAGAAAAAAGAGAGTTCAAGTAAGAATACAATCTAAGAGTCCACATAAAAACCCAATACGTGATTAATTAAAATTCGAAATAAAAAATAAAAAAATCTAAAATTAAAAAAGAAAAAAGAGAGTTCAAGTAGGAATACAATCTAAAAATAACTGAAATTCAGAATTAGAAATAAGAAATATTGGGAAAAAAGTCCATATAAGAACCCAATACATGATTAATTAAAATTCGGAATAAAAAATAAAAAATTCTGAAATTAAAAAAAGAAAATAGAGAGTTCAAGTAAGAATACAATCTAAAGAATAACTGAAATTCAAAATTCAAAATAAATAATGTTAGAAAAAGAGTCCATATAAGAACCTAATATGTGATTAATTAAATTCAAAATAAAAAATTCCAAAATCAGAAAAAAGGAGTTCGAGAAGGAATAAATTTTAAAATGGCTGATATTCGAAAAAAAAAGAATATTGAAAGAAAAATCCATGTCAAACCCAACATGAGTTTAATTAAAATTCAAAATAAAAAATAAAATAAATTTCTAAATTAGAAAACGAAAAAAGTTCAAGTAACAGTACAAATAAAATGCAGTACGAGGTAAAATTTTAAAAAATAAATTTTAAAAAATAAAAAAATTCAAGTAGGAATACAATTCATAAATAACAAAAAACAAATCATAATAAAAAATATTGAATGTTGAAAAAACAATCCATCTAAAACACAATGGTAGTAAATGAAAATAAAGTGGGGAGAAGTAACAGACCCATGAAGGAGTATGGTGACAGTGATTGATGGGATATCTAGAACTATAAACGAAACCCCAAAATTGATTATATTCGATTTTTAGAATCCCAATGACGATAAAAAAGATGGATAGCAGACATGTTATTAAGCAGCTCAGCCACAAACAGTTGGTGGGACTTTTAGAAGTAAAAAAATAAACCCCAATGATAATTATTTTTAATTTTTAAAATTCCCAATGACACTAAAGAGGGGAGATAGCGGACGGGCTATAGAGGAGTATAGCAACGACATTTGACGGAACTTTCAAAAATTATAAAAACAAAACCCGACAAAACAATAAACTCTATAAACTAAAAGGTTTATTTTTTTAAGGTTCTAAGGATAATGAATAGAAACTGTGGTAGGTCAGGCAAACAAATAAAGGAGTAAGGGGTAATGACTGATATGACTTTTAAAAAACTATAAAATTAGAAATCTCGGGATGATAAGATTCGATCTTTGAAAGTCATAAAACAACGAGATGGTTATTTTACAAATTTTAAGTAAAATCATGTCAAAAGATATATAATTTTGTGGGTGCTAGCCGCGCAATTGCGCGGGCCATCCAGCTAGTTCCTAGAATCACAATATTTTTGAAACTGTCCAGCATTTTATCTAGATTTCGAGAAGTCATAGTTGTAGAATCTAGAAAAATAATCTAGAATATCAGCTTCTCTAGATTCTCATTGTCAAAGGGATGAGTTCCTACGGTTGTGAGAAACCACGGTTCGAGATTGTGGAGAGGTTCTGAAGTGTCTCAGCATGCTCGGAGCTGGTTGAAAAATCTAGAACAACCCACTAAGACGTGTGGGTGGTTTGGCATTTTGTTGGATAATAGCCCTACTCATGTGTTTTTATTATTCTGATGGAGAAGCAAGCTCTCAAACCGTAGAGTTTTCTCTTTCGGAAACTATCGCTCAAAAGTCCTCTACTAAGAGTTTTCTTTGGGCTTTTATACCCTATCGTACTTATCTCGCATTCTTCGTTGGGAAACATCAAACACTATTTACAATCATGAGTCTGCCTTGAGTTCTTCGAGCCCAACGCTTATGCAGCCGCCGACGGAAAAACTATCATAGGATATCGTGTCGGGCCCACCTGCAATTTCTTGCAACTTAAGAGGCGGTGATGTGAAAAATTGACTTAGAGGTTTGGCAAAAAGACAGCCCGAGGGAATCTGTAATTAATGTGATGGACATGCTCAGCAGCCGATGTAACACATTAACTTGGATGAGACCTATAAGCCATGTACTCATGTTGAGGCTAGTCGAGAACGCCACGATAACCCTCCACGGATGAATGAGGGGTTATCGCGGTTGGTCAAATGGACTGTAAGTTCGTTTCGCTTGCTCGGAGGAGGATACATGTCCAACCCTAAGATGGGGTGATTCACTTGGTTCGAGCAACTATATCCTTGTTAACAGCAGATTTTCGTAATCTACTCAGAGAGAAAAGAGAAAACCGATGCAGAGAGGAGGGGCCAAGTTGGAGTCGGACCAAGTTTCATATCGGACTCTGTAAGCTTATCGGACTGGAAGGAGTGCTAGCAGAAAGGCTGTATCGGCCGATTCAGATTCAATATGGCCATCGGCCAATAGAGCCAGGAAGTTGATAGAGTTAGCATGGGTTTGGTTTGGGCTCGAGATAAGCTTCAAGGAAGTTACCAACTAGAGATAAGGCTCGGTTTTAGGCAATTGTATCTTGTAAATCAAGTAGATTTAGATCTAATCTTTGGCAAGAGTCTGCCGCAAAGACTTGTTTGTTAGTTAGAGATAAGATCGTGTCCTACACGGACCATGTTGTAATCTCGGGTATAAATATCCCGGTAGTCTGTACATAGAGAATCTCTCACAATCAGTCAAACACAAATCAATCTACTTTCGGCGCATCGCCAACCCTCGCAAGAGGTTAGCTTCCGGCGGCACCTGGCCGATTTACGCAAGGTACTAGAAAGAGCAAGAAAATATGGTTTAAAGATGAACCCTAATAAATGTGCCTTTGGCGTATCGGCCGGTCAATTTTTGGGTTTCTTGGTCCACGAAAGAGGAATTGAGATCACACAGAAGAATATCGACGCTATAAAAAAGATCAAGCCTCCAACTAACAAGACCAAGTTACAATCTCTGCTCGGCAAGATCAAATTTGTCCGGCGCTTTATATCGAACCTGTCAGGCAGGATAGAGCCGTTCACTCCATTGTTGAAGACAAAGGAGTTTACATGGGGTGACAAGCAGCAAAAGGCGCTGGACGATATCAAAGAGTATTTGAGCTCCCCGTCAGTTCTAATTCCTCCACAAAAGGAAGTTCCTTTCAGGCTGTACCTATCGGCTGATGAGAAGTCTATCGGCTCAGTTTTGGTTCAGGACATTAACGGCAAAGAAAGGGCTATTTTCTATCTCAGCAGGAGGTACACGCCAGTGGAGAAGTTATGTCTGTGCTTATATTTTTCATGTACTAAATTGAGGCATTATTTGCTTTCCAATGAATGCATTGTGGTAAGCAAGGCTGATGTAATGAAATACATGTTATCGGCCCCCGGGTTGAAAGGGAGAATTGGGAAGTGGATTTTTGCCTTAACAGAGTTTGACCTACGGTATGAATCGGCCAAAGCTATCAAGGGACAAGTCCTGGCCGATTTTATTGTTCAACATAGAGATGATTCAACTGCATATTCAGACATTGTGCCATGGTGTTGGCGCAGAATTTCGACCCGCCTTGCAACCAAACGGGTTCCACGTTTCCACGGCGGCCTGGGAGGTTTGCTTTACTCCAGTGTAGGTCCAAATGACTTGCCTAGTTATACGCAGAGTGTGCCAGTTGATTTGATCTGCAATCAACAAGAAACAAGTAAACCATGTCAGAAAACAATGGCCGATCGGCCGATAGGCCGATGACACATTGTCATAGCCCAACCGATAGGGCAAAGCTATATCGGCTTACTCATGATAAAATAAGATTAAAGCATGAATCCAAACTTATCGGCCTTCATCAACATGTTAATGTCAATCAACGGCATCGGCCGATAAGGGATAATAAAGATTACCGCACTAGCTAGAACTCTAGTGCAAATCTACATGAGCCAACCAATCAATATAAACACATCCATCACAAATAAACCCAAAAGATTAACCTATAACAGACACATCTATATTCATCGGTCTATTCATGGAGATGGCAGATACATATAAAAACCTAGTGATAATCATATGCATCAGGTAAGACTGGCTGAAACCCCAGTGCTATCCTTAATTACAACCGAAAACAGGCTTTGTGTTAGATCTCAAAACACGATAACAACTCAAAGTGTGAATCAAGACTTAACACAAAGAAAATCAAGTCGCCGATTGCTTTTGGGGATGGTAGATGCACTGAACAATCTAGCCAAGCATAATAATTAAACCGTCACCAGCAACGAACCCTAAAATGAGTAGATCGCTGGCGAAGCATAATTAAAACGCCTGTCAAGATTATCCAATACATGATAAACGACGATCACATCATCGAGGCTTAACGTGTCTAAAGCGACACGCTAGCCCCGACGATGCGGATCGTCGGGAACGAGTTCTTACCTCTGCTCCGGGAAGCAAGAACTCGTCGAAATCAACCTCTTGCGAGGGTTGGCGATGCGCCGAAGTAGATTGAAACTGGTTTGTTGTATTGAGTTGTGAGAGTTTCTATGTACAAACTATCGGGATATTTATACCCGAGATTACAACAGGGTCCATGTAGGACACGATCTTATCTCTAACAAACAACAAGTCTTTGCGGCAGACTTTTGCCACAGATTAAATCTAAACCTACTTGATTTACAAGATACAATTGCCTAAAACCGAACCTTATCTCTATTTGGCAACTTCCTTGAAGCTTATCCTGAGCCCAAACCAAGCCCACGCTAACTTTGTCAACTTCCAACCTCTATCGGCCAATAACCATACAAATCCGAATCGGCCGATACAGCCTTTCTGCCAGCGCCTCATTGAGTCCGATACGCTGACCGTGTCCGATACGAGACCTGGTTCGACTCCAACTTAGCTATTTGTCTCTGCTTCGGTTTCCTCTTCCTTCTCCGGGTCGATTACGAAAATCCGCTGTTAACACATGCCCCCCAATTCCGCTTCATTATATAATGTGGCGGAATTAGCCCCGAAGAACCCATCGACTTCCTCGTTAGGGTTTGTCTGAAAACCGCGTAGATCCAGATTCGCAACTCTCCGCCGCCGATTTGGCAACCACCCACGCTCTTCAACTTCGGCGACCCCTCGGCATCCCATCGGCATCAACCCTTTCCACGGCAATTTTGTCGACGACAACAATGGCTTCCGCTCCTTTCTACGCCTCCGAAATCCCCGTGGTAAGTTAATCCCCCCACATTTTCGTTTTCTTGCCAAGTTCTTCAAATTATGGTTTCCGCTTTCTGCCCCCCGGGTCTTATGCTTTCATTGTTGTTCTTACGCCATAGGTTTTCAAAAACCAAATCTTGATCCCCACCAACGACAAATCACACAGATTCCTGCTAGGCCCCATGGGCGACTGTGACCCGACTTGGCTAATAAACGCAGAGATAGACAGAATACCTTTCAGGTAGGCCAAACCCAACGTCTCTTCGTGGAAGCATACTTTCAGATCCTGGCCGTCGAGACTCAATGGGTACAGAACCTGGCACAAGAGAATCGCTGCAGCCAAACAAGTCCATTGGGACGAAATAGGAATCGGCCAATGTATCACTTTATCCCTGGCCGATACCAAGAAAAACGAGCCACTCATGTCAGCAGCCACTTATTTCTGGTCTAGCACCTTGAACGCTTTCTTGTTCAAGCAAGGTCTGATGACCCCAACTCTAATTGACATCAAGATGCTAACAGGACTAGACATCCAGTCCGAGATCAACCCCTTCAGCCTCCTGGCGAACAGCAGCCACAAATTGAAAACTAAGAAGATTGGAGGCTGGTCTGGATATATTTCTGAACACATGGAACAAGGATCAGTCTTGGAAAGAGAACATGTGGCCTTCCTGACGCTGTGGTTGGAACGATTTGTCTTCTGTGGATCGACCTGTGGCCCTACTACCAATTGCCAACATTTGGCCCAAGCTCTGGTCAACAAGAAACAAATCCCCCTTGGCCGATATCTTTTGGGAGCTATTTATTGATTGCTTCATGTCTCTACTCAGGATTTAATGTTGAAGCAGACTGTGGCTCACGGAGGACCATGGTGGTTTATTCAGCTCTGGCTAACCATTCATTCCAACACCATGGCTGATCGGCCTCCACTATCGGACTCCCTTTTTCCATCAAAGTATGTCGATCATGAAGACCATAGAACCAGAAGATGCATGTCTTTTGGAGAAGCGGCCTCTGTCTATCCTGGAGCAGATCAATCGGCCGAAGACATGTCTACCTGGTTCATCCGATTCTACACCGGACCCCCATCAGTTAAGATGGATATATGCCTTTACCTCTCGGACCAGGATTTCGAACTCCCTGACGATCTGCAGTTGAACCTGATAAATGATGACATGGAATCCCGAGAGTCATTTATGATCGGCATCACCCCATGCCTGCTCCCAATAGACATATTTCAAGGAAGAAGCACCAGCCTGTCTTATGAGTTCTATAATCCCATGGTAGCTGCTAGACAGTGCGGGCTTGGGCAACTCCCCATTAATTTACACTTCCATAGACTGCTAGAGAGCAGGGGCATAGTGCCATCAGGATTAATCATGAGCAAGGCACTAGAAATCAGAACCCCGAACCTGGACGACTGCGATCGATTGTATCTGAGCCCCTTTGTACATATCAGCTTCCAAGCATGGTGGCAAGAATGGGCTGCTCATATTTTCCATCAATCGGCTAGATTCTACGTGACAGAGCTTATCCAGGGTATTAGCCCTCAAGTCCCAGATGAGCTGATCCCATCTGTGAGCAACAGTGGCCAAAGAATTTGTTATGCTCAAGCTGTGGCTCCATCAGGATCTACTATCCTGGAGTCAATCATCGGCCTTACTGCCCCAAAGGCGTCATCATTACTCCAAGGGCCGATGATTAAAGAAAATCCCAAGAGGAAAGCGCCAATCAAAGGAAAATCTCAAAAATCCAGCAAGAAGGCTAAAATTGATGACCAGGGCGATCTTGAAGAGCTAGACCCCTCCATGGAAGAATTCCTTGATGAACAAGTGATGGAGGAAGAGGTCGATGCAGCAGCCGCCGATGCGTCTGAAGAAGAAGATTCGTCGGCTGAGACTGCCAAGAAACCATCGGCCAAGAATACCACAATCCCATCGGCCGATGACCAAGCCGGCACTGCCCAACCAAGGAAGACTAGACATGCAGTCCGCAAGGTTAACATATTTCTTTTACTGGACTTCATGCAATCCCCTTCTTATTGGTATGCTATAATTTGATATCCCTTTCAGGCTGCTGCGTCGTCTATACTCAAGGAGAGAACTCAATCGGTCCCTTTAAGAACCAAGAAGGCAACCCTACAAAGGCGTCAACAGACCAAAGCCCGATTGAGGACTCCTTCTCCTTCTCCACCACCCTCTCCGATTGCTTCAGTAAGAGTCGATTCTGGGTTGTCTTTATAAAAGCACACACCTGTTCATCATCTTCTTGTCTTTCTTCAGCCACGGGCTCCATTACCTGCACCTCATCGGCCAACCCCTTCGCCTACTGTTTCAATACAGCAAAAGGAAGCCGATGCGAGTACCACTGATGCTCCATCACAGGTAACCAAGGTTATTTCGATCCTCTTTGCCTGTTGCTGCTTGACAAGGCTAATCTTGACCTGTACTGATATTTGCAGAACCTAGCCGATATGTTCTCTTTTGATATCGGCCAGTTCCTTGACGATGAGGACAAAGAGCCTCCCGTGACAGCCAAGGTGTCGATCCCTGAAGAACTGAAGGACCAGCTGTCCGATATCGTCAATCGTCTGGAATCTTCGCTGGAGTTCTTGGTGGAGGATTGTACTTCCATCAGAGTCAGGGTACAAGAAATTCAAGATCAATTGCCCGAAGACCTGATGGAGACCCTAACACCGGCCATCTTCCTGGAACAATACCGCTTCAAGCTTCAGAAGGCCAAAGAGAGGATTGCGGAGAGGCGGGAACGTGAGAGCTTGGAATCGGCCCTATCCGCTAGCAAGGCTCAAGTCAATTCTGACAAGACCAGATTAGATGAACTAGCTGTGGAGCCGATTGTCTTGAAGAACAGACTTAAAGAACTCCAACGCCTCGAAGCTGACCTTGTGTCCAAGCTGGAAGCAACTCGCAGAGATATCCAAGAAGTCCAGGCCGGGATAGCTGCATCGCCGAAAGCTATAGAAGACCAGACGGCGAAGCTGAAGGCATCGGCCAAATACTTGGCAACCCTGAGTAAGTCTTTAAAGTCGATCCCAGGGTCGATGGCCGATGACGCCCAAGTTATAGAGAATATTGATCAAATCCGTCGTAGGGCGATTGCAGCTATTGAAAACTTCATAGGGTAATGTAATATATGTCATGTCCTTCTTGTAAACAGATACCTTCTTAATGTAATTGATTTCATCGGCCTACTAGCCGAACGTGATCAGTCCAAGTCTGAAAAATTTGAAATCCATGAACTTGAACTACTTAATCTCATCGGCCCACTAGCCGAATTTGATCAGTCTAAATACGATAAAATTTGAAGCCCATGAACTTAAGCCACTCTTGGTAACCCGGAAAGCCACTCTTGGTAACCTTGAAAAACTCCCATAAGCTTGATGTATATATGCCCCCCAAATTTTAGAAGATGATGGCTCATTTTGTAAAATTTGAACTAAGGGCGATAATGAATATCGGCCATCTAAAGACGATGTATAGCTCATCGGCTGTAATCATAAATCGGCTAGAGGGCCGATCATGAGTCGATCCATATGCTTGGATAATATCTCTTTAAGTATTTGCCGTTAAGAGCTCGTCCATAAATCTCACCATCTAGCCCCTTAAGCAAATAAGCATTGTGGGGAACACATCGATGAATCTGAAAAGGACCTTCCCAATTAGGTAACCACTTGCCGAATTTATTATCTCTGGAACCAATCGGCATTATTAACTTCCATACAAGGTCCCCTTCCTCAAATGACTTGGCAACAACCTTTTTGTTATAATGACGAGCCACTCTGTCTTTATCTCGTTTGATTTTCTTTAATGCCCGTAATCGGACATGTGCCAAGTCATCTAACTCATCAACCATAAGATTATGGTATTCATCGGCTGTCAAGTCGTCTTGCAAAGCAATCCTTCTTGAGCCGATGTTGGTTTCCCATGGCAGCACAGCTTCATGTCCATAAACCAACTGATACAGAGGCACTTGAATCGCACCATGACAAGCCATCCGATACGCCCAAAGGGAATCGGCCAGCGTCGTGTGCCATTGTCTTGGCTGTTCGTCGATTTTTCTCTTGATCAGCCTGATTAAAGTCTTATTAGAAGCCTCTGCCTGCCCATTAGCTTGCGCGTAATATGGAGAAGAATTTAATAATTTAATGCCCATGCTGTCGGCAAACTGGACGAACTCATCGGACACGAAGATTGATCCCTGATCGGTGGTTATTGTCTGTGGTAACCCAAACCGATATATGATATATTCCTTGACAAACTGAATCGCATCCTTGGAATCAACCTTCTTAAGGGGAACAGCCTCAACCCACTTTGTAAAGTAATCTGTAGCCACTAAGATATATTTGTGTCCCTTTTTGCTTGATGGCGGGTTTATCTGGCCGATCATATCTATTCCCCATCCACGAAACGGCCACGGCTTTATGATTGGATGCATAGCCGATGCCGGTGCTCTCTGAATTGCTCCAAATTTCTGACAATGTTGACATCCTTTATAATACTTGAAACAATCCTCTAGCATTGTCGGCCAAAAATATCCAATGCGTTTCAACAACCATCTCATTTTATGGGCCGATTGATGTGTTCCAGAAATCCCTTCATGGACCTCGCTCATAACGACTTTGGCCTCCTTAGGACCTAGGCACTTGAGCAAGACACCATCAATCGTCCGATGATATAAATCATCATCTAACAGGACATACTACAATACTTTGTATTTTATTTTTCGTGACGCCGATTGGGAAGGATTCTTCAAATAATTGATGATAGCAAGTTTCCAATCGTCGGCATCCACAGTGGCGATTTGAACCCGTACATCCTTGGCCATCGGCCTGTATCCCGATGCCCCCTGAGCCAGATCATTGGCCTCGAAGTTTTGCTTCCTAGGTATATGCCTCATCGTCACCATCTTGAACGCTTGGAGCAACACCTTGCACTCTTCATTGTAGACTTTGAGAATATCATCTTTACATTCATACTCTCCAGAAAGCTGATTAATTATCAGCTGTGAATCACCAATGATCTCGACGGAATCGGCCTCGACCTCTTGTAATAACTGCAAACCTTTAAGTACCGCTTCATACTCTACTTGATTGTTAGTATAATAAGGCTTGATAGTAAAAGCAAACTCAAAGCTTGCCCCTCGAGGGGATATAATGACCAGGCCGATACCGCATCCATGTCGACAGACAGATCCATCAAAATACAGCGTCCATGGCACGATATCTGCATATGCGACTGAATCATCCCTATGTTGAACAATGAAATCGGCCAGGGCTTGTCTTTTGATTGCTTTGGCCGATTCATATCTGAGGTCAAACTCTGTTAGAGCAAAAATCCACTTCCCAATTCTTCCTTTTAAAACAGGGGCCGATAGCATGTATTTCATCACATCGGCCTTACTGACCACGATGCATTCATTGGAAAGTAAATAATGCTTTAACTTAATACATGAAAAATACAAGCACAGACATAATTTCTCCACCGGCGTGTACCTTGTCTCGGCGTCTAACAACCTCATGCTGAGATAAAAAATAGCTCGTTCCTTGCCATCAATGTCTTGAACCAAGACTGAGCCGATGGATTTCTCATCGGCCGATAGGTACAGCCTGAATGGAATCCCTTTCCGTGGAGGGATTAAGACTGGGGGAGAACTTAAATATTCTTTGTTATCGTCCAGCGCTTTCTGTTGCCTATCACCCCATACGAACTCCTGATCGTCCTTTATCTTCAATAATGGAGTGAATGGCTCTATTCTGCCTGACAGGTTTGATATGAAACGCCGGACGAAGTTGATCTTCCCGAGCAGAGATTGTAACTTGGTTTTGTTTGTTGGAGGCTTGATATTTTTTATGGCATCAATATTCTTCTGCGTGATCTCAATACCTCTTTCATGGACCAAGAAACCCAGAAACTGACCGGCCGATACGCCAAAGGCACACTTGTTAGGGTTCATCTTTAAACCATATTTCCTTGCTCTTTCTAGTACCTTGCGTAAATCGGCCAAGTGCATATCGTACTCTTTGGACTTCACGACGACATCATCAATGTAAACCTCGATCAGCGAGCCGATAAGATCATGAAAAATGTAATTCATAGCCCTCTGATAAGTAGCTCCAGCGTTTTTCAAACCAAAGGTCATAACAACCCACTCGTACAGGCCGATTGCACCCGGACACCGGAAGGTTGTTTTGTGAATATCCTCCTTGGCCATGAAAATCTGGTTGTAGCCTATGTTCCCATCCATGAAACTGATGATTTTGTGTCCAGACGCGACATCCACCAGCAAATCGGCCAGCGGCATAGGGTACTTATCTTTTGGTGTTGCTTTATTTAAATCTCTGAAGTCGATGCATACCCTAAGCTTGTCGTTTTTCTTTAACACTGGAACTATGTTGGATACCCACTCCGCATATCGGCAGGGTCTTATAAAGTCGGCGTCGTAAAGTCTTGTGATCTCTGCTTTGATAGCTTCGTGCATATCGGCCTTAAATCTCCTGGGGGCTTGTTTAAATGGCCGATAGCTTGGTTTGATAGGTAGCCGATGTTCCACGATCGATCGGCTTAATCCTGGCATCTTATGGTATTCCCATGCAAAACAATCTACGAACTCTTTCAAAAGATTTATCAAATTATTCTTATATTCCTTTAGTAGGTTTGTACTTACATACGTCGGCCTAGGCTTATCACCTATTCCTATATCAACTTCCTTGAGCTGATCGGCCGACGTAAAGTCTTGTCCCAATTTTTCATCTAACTCATCCACCGCATCGTCTGTGTAGGGACTAGCTTGTTCGTCTTGGACAGTGGATGGCACATCTTTGTTAAAGCAACTGCTTGCCTTGATCTTCAATCGTCTCGATATCGCAATCTGTTACTTTGAGGAAATCGGCGTCCCAGACTCGCCCGGACAAGCAATCGATTCCCTCCATCTCCCATACTGCGAGATCGGCATTGGCCACGTGTACTGACCGATCGGCCTGCACGATCTCGGCCTGGTCTCCTTGCCATTGTATCAGACATTGATGCATTGTTGAAGGTACGCAATAGTTTGCGTGGATCCAGTCTCGTCCCAACAACAAGCTGTAGGAACCCTTTCCATCGAAGATGAAGAAAGTTGTGGGTATCGTCTTGCTGCCCACGGTGAGTTCCACGTTGAGTACCCCCTTCGCCTCAGAGGCGTTGCCACCGAAATCTTTTAACACCATGTTGGTCTTGATAAGGTCTTCAGGTACTTTTCCAAGCTTCTTGAAGGTTGTGTATGGAATCAAATTGACCGCCGCGCCGCCATCGACCAACATCTTCGTCATCGGCCGCCCGTTGATAAATCCCTTGATGTATAACGGCCGCAGGTGCCTGTGATTGTCGTCAGCTGGATTGTCGAATATGGCTTGGTCTGGTGACAACTGTAGTCTAGCCGAAGATTGTTCATCGTCGGTCATTGCTTCATCGGCCGCCTGCACGCTGTATTCTGCTGGCAGTATAAAAACCATGTTAACAGACGCCGATGCCACTCCTGTACCTTTTGAAGCCACAGAAGCTCGAGCTGTATCGGAGGTGCCCTCATCGGCCGTGACCACCGTGGATTTTATCCTCCACTCTTTCTTGGTCTTGGCCGGCCGATGAGTTATTGTCGCCTGTTGTTCTTGGATTTGTTCCTTCCTTCTTAGTCTCTGAACCCGCCGTTTTTGTGTCTTGCTGAATACATCGCTTGGGCACTATTGGGGGTTCTGGATCTGCTCCTCGGCTTCAATCTGTTGCTCTTGGCGCATCGGCCCCAGCCTTTCATGCACAGATTTTCTTTGCTTGGCCGGCCGATGCGCTTGCCTGCTTGAGCTGCCCTGATAAGAGTCTTTTGCCTTATTGCATGCAGGGCACTCCTGGATGGATGGCAATCACATCCCCTCATTCCAGCAGATCCTGAAAAACTCGCACTCCCAATGTGGGTCGTAAGAGTTGTCTTGATTGGCGTAGTCTTGAGCTTGTTCTTCCTGCCTCTGCTGGTACTTTCTGATCAGGCCCTCAGAGGTCTGATAAGGTCGCTTGCCGGTCCGATGGCCACCGCCGTCGGCCCTGTCTGCCCGCACCATGTTGATTGGGAACGGGTGTCCTTCTATCTTCATCGGCTTCTTGGCGTCATCGATCTTAATTCTGCCTTGTTCGATGGCCGATTGGATCTGTTGTCTGAAGATCTTGTATTCATTGGTATGGTGTGAATAAGAGTTATGCCACTTGCAATATCTTCTCTTCTTGATTTCTTCGGCCGATGGCAATACATGACCCACTGGCAGTTGAATTTGCTTTTCTTGCAATAGTAGATCAAATATCTTATCGGCCTTGTTGATATCGAAGTCAAACTTGTCTTCTTTGTCACCCTTTTTTGCCCACTGGCATGTTGTCGGCTTTCTCATCCGGGCCCACTCGGCCAGGTCGACATCGACATCTTCCTCATCATCATCGTCGAAGGCATACTGATAGATCGTATTGATCTTCTTTGCAAACTTCTTTGCCTCCTGGAATTGTTGCTCGTGGGCCGATACCCTCTGTGCTAGCTGAGCTAGACTGTCAAATTCCTGTGACGAGAACCTTTCTCGTATCGGCCCGAGTAATCCTTGAAACGCCAGATCGGCCAATTGAGAATCGGTCAAGCTGAGGCTGTAACACCTGTTTCTTATGTCCCTAAACCTTTGGATATACTCTGGGACTGATTCATCAACTCGTTGCCTAATGGCGGTGAGATCGGACAGTTTTATCTCTTGTACACCATTGTAGAAATATCTGTGAAACTGTTTCTCAAGATCTATCCATCCTCTGATGGAATTGCAGGGTAAGGATGAAAACCATGTAAATGCTGACCCTGATAAGGACAGAGGGAAAAACCTCACCCTCAACGCCTCGATAGCCGATGCCTCCCCGCACTGTGCTAGGAATCGGCTGACATGCTCATATGTCGAGACGTTGTCCTGCCCCAAAAATTTGGAGAAGTCCGGGATCTTGTATCGGCCTGGCAATGGCACTCTGTCAAATTCCTCGGGGTACGGGTGCCGATACACCGTAGAATTCTCCTTGGGCTTCAAGCCAAACTGATCTCGCATCACTTCGGCTATCATATCAGCCCAGTATCCTCCGGGCCGATGCGGGAGGTCTTGCTGATATGATTGTTGCAAGCCCTCTGCTTGATACTGCCTGGGGGAGTACGGCTGATTATGGTGATCAAGGTTCTGCGTGCCATACTGCTCTGTGGTGTGCTGCTGGTAGCCTTGTGGCGTGTTGTAAGCAGCCTATGGTGGAGGGTTGTTGAACATAGGGGCTTGTGGCTGTCTGGCCGATGGCTGGTTAACAGGAACTTGCTGCATCGGCTCGATCACTGGTTGCTTCCCTTTGGTCCATTGTGCATATTGCTCTTCCGTGATATGCTGAGGGCTCCCTCCTGTCTGCCTGGTGAGGACCAACGGCAATGTCGTTGTTGGCTGCGCTGATGGGGGTGGCATCGGCGCCGTCTGCTGAGTCGTGCTCAGGTCGTTCCTCAAGATCCGATAGGCAGGGAACCTATTCTCCGGTAGATAAATTGGGCCTTGAGGCTTGTACTGGTGGATCGACCCATCTAGGATCGATTTGACCGTATTGGTCAATGTGTTCACCACGACCCCCGACTGGTTGACTAGCGCAGAATGAACTGCGGAGTCAATCCTATCTTGCAACGTCGGCGCCGCAGTATCCTCGGTGTTGACGGTATGGTTGTGTGCCGCCGCCGATGTGCTAGCTCCATCTCCTGGACTCCGCATTACTACCTTAGACTTTTGGATCAAGGTGCCTTGCCGAGCCCTAGAATATTTTTGCAAGTACATATTCTGGAACTGCTCAACCAGCTTGTCCATCTCGGCTTTTTGTTCTGCATTGAGTTGGTCAACGGTTACGGAGACGACGTTCTCCTCGGAGATCTCGGCCTGCTTCGACATTTTGAGGTGATCTTGTTGCTGTTGCAAAGCTTGCGTTCTTGATGTCCCACCGGGCGTGCCAAAAGCGTGTTGGCGCAGAATTTCGACCCGCCTTACAACCAAACGGGTTCCACGTTTCCACGGCGGCCTGGGAGGTTTGCTTTACTCCAGTGCAGGTCCAAATGGCTTGCCTAGTTGTACGCAAAGCGTGCCAGTTGATTTGATCTGCAATCAACAAGAAACAAGTAAACCATGTCAGAAAACAATGGCCGATCGGCCGATAGGCCGATGACACATTGTCATAGCCCAACCGATAGGGCAAAGCTATATCGGCTTACTCATGATAAAATAAGATTAAAGCATGAATCCAAACTTATCGGCCTTCATCAACATGTTAATGTCAATCAACGGCATCGGCCGATAAGGGATAATAAAGATTACCGCACTAGCTAGAACTCTAGTGCAAATCTACATGAGCCAACCAATCAATATAAACACATCCATCACAAATAAACCCAAAAGATTAACCTATAACAGACGCATCTATATTCATCGGTCTATTCATGCAGATGGCAGATACATATAAAAACCTAGTGATAATCATATGCATCAGGTAAGACTGGCTGAAACCCCAGTGCTATCCTTAATTACAACCGAAAACAGGCTTTGTGTTAGATCTCAAAACAGGACTAAGGTCGATAACAACTCAAAGTGTGAATCAAGACTTAACACAAAGAAAATCAAGTCGCCGATTGCTTTTGGGGATGGTAGATGCACTGAACAATCTAGCCAAGCATAATAATTAAACCGTCACCGGCAACGAACCCTAAAACGAGTAGATCGCTGGCGAAGCATAATTAAAATGCATGTCAAGATTATCCAATACATGATAAACGACGATCACATCATCGAGGCTTAACGTGTCTAAAGCGACACGCTAGCCCCGACGATGCGGATCGTCGGGAACGAGTTCTTACCTCTGCTCCGGGAAGCAAGAACTCGTCGAAATCAACCTCTTGCGAGGGTTGGCGATGCGCCGAAGTAGATTGAAACTGGTTTGTTGTATTGAGTTGTGAGAGTTTCTATGTACAAACTATCGGGATATTTATACCCGAGATTACAACAGGGTCCATGTAGGACACGATCTTATCTCTAACAAACAACAAGTCTTTGCGGTAGACTTTTGCCACAGATTAGATCTAAACCTACTTGATTTACAAGATACAATTGCCTAAAACCAAACTTTATCTCTATTTGGCGACTTCCTTGAAGCTTATCCTGAGCCCAAACCAAGCCCACGCTGACTTTGTCAACTTCCAACCTCTATCGGCCAATAACCATACAAATCCGAATTGGCCGATACAACCTTTCTGCCAGCACCTCATTGAGTCCGATACGCTGACCGTGTCCGATACGAGACCTGGTTCGACTCCAACTTAGCTCTTTGTCTCTGCTTCGGTTTCCTCTTCCTTTTCCGGGTCGATTACGAAAATCCGCTGTTAACACTTGGACATTGTATTTTGATGGGTCTGTTTGAAGACATGGATGCGGTATCGGCCTAGTCATCATATCCCCTCGGGGGGCAAGTTTCGAGTTTGCGTTTATCATTAAGCCTTATTATACTAACAATCAAGCAGAATATGAAGCTGTTCTTAAAGGTTTGCAGTTATTACAAGAGGTCGAGGCCGATTCCGTAGAGATTATTGGTGATTCACAGCTGGTCATCAATCAACTTTCTAGAGAGTATGAATGCAAGAATGATATTCTCAGAGTTTACAATGAGGAGTGCAGGGAGTTGTTACAAGCTTTCAAGATTGTGACGATGAGGCATATACCCAGGAAGCAGAACTTCGAGGCCAATGATTTAGCTCAGGGGGCATCAGGATACAGGCCGATGGCCAAAAATGTTCAGATTCAAATTGCAACCGTGGATGCCGATGATTGGAGGTGTGCTATCATCGAGTATTGGAGAAATCCTTCTCAATCGGCGTCACGAAAGATGAAGTATAAAGTTTTACATTATGTCTTACTGGACGATGATCTATACTATCGGATGATTGATGGTGTCTTGCTCAAGTGCTTGAGTTTAGAGGAAGCCAAAATTGTTATGAGCGAGGTCCATGAAGGGATTTGTGGAACACATCAATCGGCCCATAAAATGAGGTGGCTCTTGAAGCGCGTTGGATATTTTTGGCCGACAATGCTAGAGGATTGTTTCAAGTATTATAAAGGGTGTCAAGATTGTCAGAAGTTTGGAGCAATTCAGAGAGCACTGGCATCGGCTATGCATCCAATCATAAAGCCGTGGCCGTTTCGTGGATGGGGAATAGATATGATCGGCCAGATTAACCCACCATCAAGCAAAGGACACAAGTATATTTTAGTGGCTACAGACTACTTCACAAAGTGGGTTGAGGCCATCCCTCTTAAGAAATTTGATTCCAAGGATGCCATCCAATTTGTTAAAGAGCATATCTGTTAACGACAGATTTTCGTAATCTACCCGGAGAGGAATGAGAAAACCGATGCAGAGAAGAAGGGTTAAGTTGGAGTCGGACCAAGTCTTGTATCGGACTCGGTAAGCGTATCGGACTGGAGGTTGTGTTAGTAGAATGGGCGTATCGGCCGATACGGATTCAACGTGGTTGTTGGCCGACAGTGATAGAAAGTTAATAGAGTTAACATGGGCTTGGTTTGGGCTCAAGATAAGCTTCAAGGAGGTTGCCAAATAGAGATAAGGCTCGGTTTTAGGCAATTGTATCTTGTAAATCAAGTAGGTTTAGATCTAATCTATGGCAAGAGTCTGCCGCAAAGACTTGTTTGTTAAGTTGTAGATAAGATCGTGTCCTATCTGGACAATGTTGTAATCTCGGGTATAAATATCCCTGTAGTTTGTACATAGAAGCTCTCTCACAATACAATACACAATCTTGTGCAACTTATTTTCGGCGCATTGCCAACCCTCGCAAGAGGTTAATTTCGACGAGTTCTTGCTTTCCCCAGAGCAGAGGTAAGAACTCATGCCCGACGATCTACATCGTCGGGGCTAGCGTGTCGCTTTAGGCACGTTAAGCCTCGATGATGTGATCGTCATTTATCATGTTTTGGATGATTTTTGTAAGTGTATTAATTATGCTTCGTCAGCAATCTACTCGTTTTAGGGTTTTTTGCCGACAGTAGTTTAATTATTATGCTTAGTTAAATCTTTCAATGTATCTACCATCCCAAAAGCGATCGACGACTTGATTTTCTTTGTGTTAAATCTCAGTTCACACTTTAAGTTGCTATCGACCTTAGTCTTGCTTTGAGATCTAACCCAAAGCCTATTTTTGATCGTAATTAAGGATAGCGCCGGGGTTTCAGCCGGTCTTATCTAATACTTGTAATTACGATAATGTTTTTATATGTATTTGCCACTTGTATGAGTAGATTGACAGATATAAATGTGTTTATCATGGGTTACTCTTTAGGGTTTGTCTGTGATCGATATATTTATATAAGTCGATTGGTTCATACAAGTTTGCATTAGAGTATTAGCTAGTGCTCTTATTTCTTTTATCCCTCATCGGCCGATGCTGCTAATTGACATTAACATGTTGATGAAGGCCGATGAGATTAGATCTATATTTTGATCTTATTTTATCACAGTTACAAGTAAGCCAATATAGCTTTGCCCTATCGGCTAGTTCATGACAATGCGACATCGGCCTATCGGTCGATCGGCCATTGTTTACTAACATGGTTTGCTTGTTTATCTTGTTGATTGCAGATCAAATCAACTGGCACGCCCTACATGCACCTAGGCAAGCCTTTGGACCTGCACTGGAGCTAAGCAAATCTCCCAGGCCGCCATGGAAATGTGGAACCCGTTTAGTTGCGTGGCGGGTCTAAATTCTACGCCAACAATATCATATACAGATTTGGATTTCCACAAACATTGACAACTGATTAGGGATCGATTTTCGTGTCCGATGAGTTTGTTGAATTTGCCGACAGCATGGGCATCAAGCTATTAAATTCTTTTCCATATTATGCGCAAGCTAATGGGCAAGCAGAAGTTTTTAATAAGACTTTAATCAAGTTGATCAAGAGAAAAATCGATGAACAGCCGAGACGGTGGCATACCACGCTGGCCGATTCCCTTTGGGCGTATCGGATGGCTTGTCATGGTGCAACTCAAGTGCCGCCGTATCAGTTGGTTTATGGACATGAAGCTGTGCTGCCATGGGAGACCAACATCGGCTCAAGAAGAATTGCTTTGCAAGACGACTTGACAGCCGATGAGTACCACAATCTTATGGTTGATGAGTTAGATGATTTGGCACACGTCCGATTGCGGGCCTTGGAAAAAATAAAGCGAGATAAAGATCGAGTTGCCCGTCATTATAACAAAAAGGTTGTTGCCAAGTCATTTGAGGAAGGGGATCTTGTTTGGAAATTAGTACTGCCGATCGGTTCCAGAGATAATAAATTTGTGTGGACCCCCGTTTTTGCAACAGGAATCACTCGTGTTCATAGTACCATTTCCCTGGATCAAGTAGTCTGGTACCCACGATTACATTGCCGATTTATCAAGAGTGCATACACAATCGTCTTACGCAAATTATTACAATAATAGGCCCGAAGGCAATAGTCTAGAACAGGGGACCAACCGGTCCGGAATACAAGCAAAAGCAGAGTTTAGATAAGGCAGCGGAACATTAGGCAGCGGCACGCCATTGCCACAGGCAACGACTGGGACTAAGACCTATTGCGCAGCATCGTCTTCCGTATCCTCCTGGTAGTACTCGTACGGGTCTTCGGGAACTTCATCGCCCACATCTGAATGTTTTGTTTATAGCAAGGGTGAGTACCAACCGTACTCAGCAAGCCACCACAGCAACGATGCACATGATAGGGGGATAACAAAGAATGGCTGTGGTTCTTTTGCGTAAAGCAAGTTTTGTAAATCTTTTCACAAGCCTAAGACCTAGCAAGACTGATCAAGTTTTAATACCATAGTTCATTTAATCAACGACGGTTCTGTCCACCATCCATTATGATCCCAAGGATAGCTTCCCGCCATTGTATCGTCATGGTTTTCTGGGGCCTACCCCTTCTCGCTTCTCGAGAAGTTGTACCACCAGCACAGAAAAATCATTATGCATACCCATCCCAATCAAGTTAAGAATTTAGAGTCTAGCCAAGTGTAATACATGTCCCGTGCTCAATGACCGCGAGCACGGCTATTCGAATAGATTTGATTTACTCACACTGCATGGATGTACACTTTACCCGTACTCCGTGACTTGCCCAACACATGAGCCGAAGTCCCAAGAATGAGACGCGTCACGGCAAAGCCTTTCAATAACCTCACTTTGGCAGTACCCGCTCCATGAACTTACATCCTCATGCACTCTAGGCGTACACGGTTTCTAGCAGTGAGAGGAGTTCTGGCGCTCCCGGGAGGGAAGACTCACACATGCATTAAGTTATAATTAAGTTTAGGTTTACACATGGCGGTCCTACCAGTGGTTGCTCCACCGTAGGCCCCGCTTCTCACACACATCAAGAAAACCACTACGCAGGGATACTGCCTCCGCTCGGCATTTACTCCGCTAGGTCTATACCCATTCGAGAAGTACGGTTGTACGGGGTCGTTTCATGCTTAGCTTCATGGCTCGGTCCTTAACTGACCAGGGAGGCACTAGCCTTTACCGGACACCACCCAAATCATCCAGCCGCCCCAGTCAAAAATAGTTGTTTAGTTTTATTTTCCTTTCACAAATCATGTAATCATTATCATGGCAATGTGGCGCTCATGTCTCCACATGCCGCATATCAATTACCTTCCCTAAGGTAATTGCCCAAGCATATAGCCTTTAATAAATATGAGAATGCATGAATCTAAATTAGCATTGCTAAGCATTTTCATAAGTGACTAGGAACATCACACGCATTTATGGGTACAAGGGAATAAGGTAAACAATAGTCAAAGGTATGGCGTAATAACAAGTAGGATGTTCACCATTGCATGCAATTTTATTTGTAAACAAAGTAAGTTCGCAATTGGGATCAATATGTTCAAGGATTAGTGATGACTTGCCTTGCTCGAATCCCTGCGGGTCTTGATCTTCAGGCGGACTCGCAACTCCCTCGGTGTCTAGAGTTACGTGCGAACGAAATTGAATTCGATTAGAATTCAATTAAAATCCAACAAATCCGATTAAAGAAAAAGATCGAACGAGAGCGTCGAATGCTAATATCGATTTCATTTATTATTTATGAAATAGTTCTATTCCGATTTAGAATTCATTTTGGTCCTAAAATATTTGCGTTAGTCGATTAGAGTATTAATCCGATTTAGTTTAAACGGTTCCGATTAAATTAGATCCCGATAATAATAATAATTAACCCTAGACGATAAATAATTGACTAAGTAATCGCAACGGCTAATTAAGCGGATAACCTAATTAACGAGTAAAACTAATTAAATGAATGACTAAATAGATATTTAAATACGTAACGAAAGGCAACGATTATTTTTGAAAGTTTAGAAATAACGACGAATAAATCCTCCGATTATTATATACGCGAGTTAGCAAAATCTAATGAATAAAAGCCTAATAATCGACTAAATAACCCGCTAAAGATATAATCAATTATAGGAATAATCTAATTAAATAAATAGTCGCATTTAAATAATCTGATTTATTTCTACGAATTTCTAAAATAATCGACGACGGAATAATCGATTCAACCCGAATATAAATTTGTGTCTAAAATTTAATTTTTGATTTTCTAAATCCTCTCTCTCTATTTTCCATTTTTTTCTATTTTTTCTAATTTCTTTCTTTTCCTTTTTCCTTTTCTCTCTTTTCTCTCCTCCCAGCTCTCTCTCTCTCCTGCTCCTTCTTCTCCCTTTCTCTCTTCTCTTCTGTTTCTCTTTCTCTCTCTCTCTCGGCTCTAGCGGGCGGCGGTGGCGCAGGGGAGGCGGGGGGGGGGGGGGGGGAGAGAGGGGAGGCTTACCCGGCGGCGGCGGCGGCTCAAGATGGTGACGGCGCGGCTGCTCCACGCGACGACGGCAGGTGAGGCAGAGAAGAGGGGAGAAAGGGGGAAACGGCGGGGGATTGGGGCGGGGAAGAAAGGGAAGCCGGGGGGGTATTTATAGGGTCGGGGGGGCGCGGGGTGGCGTCGCACGGCCGGCGCGGGGCGCGAGGCGGCCGGACGCGGCGCGCGGCAGGGGGGGCAGACGGGACGGCGACGCGACGGCGACGGGACGACACGGCGCAGCTGGGGCGGGGCGTGGGGCGCGAGGCAGCGGCGATGGCGACGGCGACGCGACGAGACGACGCGACGACGGGACGGCGCGGTAGCGACGTGCGCAGAGGGGAGGTGCGGGGCGCGAGGCCGCCGATGACGACGGCGACGCGACGGGACGGCGCGGGGCGCGAGCGACGCGACGGGCGGCGCGGCGCGGCAGTGAGAGGTGTGGGGCGCGGAGGGCACGTCGCGGCTGTCGGGACGCGACGGCGACGGCCAGCAGCGGCGCGGGGCGCGAGGGCGCGGCTAGGCGCGGCGACGGGATGGGCTAGGACCGGGTCGAGCATCTAGGGCGCAATGAATAGTGTAGCTTTTGTATTTTTCCGATTTTTTGAGTGATTTTCTATTTAAAATCCATCCAAAAATTTTGTAATTTCACACAAATGAATGTTGTTCAATATTTGTATTATTCCTAAAGATTTCACCCAAGATTTTCATGTTTCCATATTTTTCATTTATATCCATTATATATATATATTAATATATGTCGATATATATATATGGGATATATATATATATATATATATATATAATTCCCATTTAAATTTATATTTCCCAATTATTTTTATGTCATTTAGGTAGAGTATTTTATTTACCACTAATTTGCCCCACTTTTATTTGTATAGTTTTAGTTCAATTTATACCCTTAATTATTTATTTAGCCGATATTCCGTTTTACGGTTTGTAATTAAATGAATTTTGATAAATCTAAACCTCGCAAATAAAGATTCAAATAAACGAGCAATAAAACACGGCATGATGCAATTCGATTTAAAAGTTTTCGTAATTTCGTATTTTAGGGTTCCGATTTCGACGGTCGAATTTTCAGGGCGTTACAATTCGGCAAGTGGTCACCTAATTGGGAAGGTCCTTTTCAGATTCATCGATGTGTTCCTCGCAATGCTTATCTGCTCAAAGGATTAGATGGAGAAGTTTATGGTAGAGCTCTCAATGGCAAATACTTAAAGAAATATTATCCGAGCGTGTGGATCGATTCATGATCAGCCTTCCAGCCGATTTATGATAACAGCCGATGTACAATGCATCGCCTTTAGATGACCGATATATACTATCGCCCTTAGTTCAAATTTTACAACATGTGCCCTCATCTTCCAAAATTTGGGGGGCATATATATATATACAAGCAGGAAATCTTTCAAGATTCTTCAAGACAGGAGAAAAAATTTATGGACTTCAAAAATTTTTCAGACTTGGACTTTTTCAGTCTTGTTGAGATCAGATTCGGTTGATTGGCCGATGAGATTTATATTAATCAAAACAGAAAGTTATCTTTTTACAAGGAGGACATAAAAATATATTACATCAGCCTATGAATTTTTCAATAGCTGCAATGGCCTTACAGCGGATTGGATCAATGTCCTCTATTGTTTGAGCGTCATCGGCCTTGGACCCTGGAATTGTCTTCAAGGATTTGTTCAGGGTTGCAAGGTATTTGGCCGATGCCTTCAGCTTCGCCGTTTGGTCTTCTATGGCCCTAGGTGATGCAGCTATTCCGGCTTCAACTTCTTGGATCTCCTTGCGGGTGGCTTCTAGCTTTAATACTAAGTCTGCTTCAAGACGACGGAGTTCTTCAAGCCTATTGTTCAAGATGATCGGCTCAACAGCCAGCTCATCCAACCTGGTCTTGTCAGAATTAACTTGAGCTTTGCAGGCAGCTAAGGCCGATTCTAAGCTTTCACGTTCCTGCCTTTCCGCGATTCTTTCTTTGGCCTTGTGGAGCTTGAAGTGGTATTGTTCCAAGAAGATGGCCGGCGTTAGGATCTCCATCAGGTCATCGGGTAGTTGATCTTGAATTTCTTGCACCCGACTCCTGATAGGATTGCAGTTCTCCACCAAAGATTCCAATGATGATTCTAGCCGATTAGCGATATCGGACAGCCGGTTTTTCAATTCTTCAGAGATTGACGCCTTGGCTGTGCTGGGTGGCTCTTTGTCCTCATCATCAAGAAATTGGCCGATGTCAAACGAAAACATATCGACTAAGTTCTGCAAACATCAAGACAGGGCATGGTTAACCCAGTTAAACAAAAATCGGCTAGGGGTTCGAAGTGATCTGGTTTACCTGTGATGGGGCAGCGGTTGTGCTTGCATCGGCTTCCTTTTGTTGTCCTGAAACAGTGGGCGAGGGAGCTGGCCGATGTGGTGCAGGTGATGGAGCACGCGGCTGTGGAAAAGCAAGAAAACGGTGATCAGATCCATATTACCAGAAGACTGGGGCAAAAAGACTAACTCTTACCGAAGCAATCGGAGAGGGTGGCGGAGAAGGAGAAGGTGTTCTCAATCGGGCCTTGATTTGTCCGCGCCTTTGCAGGGTTGCCTTTTTAGTTCTTGGTAAAGGGGCTGATTGAGTCCTTTCCTTGAGTAAAGACGATGCGACGACCTGAAAGGATATCAAGTTATAGCATACCAGCAGAAGGAGATTGCATAGATTTGAGAAGAGGGACTATATTAACCTTGTGGACTGCATGTCTGGTTCTTCTTGGTTGGACAGTGTCGGCTTGGTCATCGGCCAGTGGTCTTGGCCTATGTTTCTTTAGTGGTGGTGGCCGATGGATCTTCTTCTTCAGGCAGATCGGCAGCCGCTGCATTGACCTCCTCCTCTATTACTTGGTCATCGAGGAATTTTTCCATGGAGGGGTCTAGTTCGTCAACATCGGCTTGGTCGTCAGTCCTGAGTTTCTTGCTGGTTTTCTGAATTTTTTCCTTCACCAGCATCTTTCTTTTTGCAGTCTCTTTGACTATAGGCCCTTGGAGCAGTGTTGACACCTTTGGAGCAGTGAGGCCGATAGTTGATTCCATGACAGATTTGCCTGACGGAGCCAAGACCAGAGCGTAGGATATCTTCTGCCCACTGTTGCTAACAGATGGGATTGGGGCATTAGGGACTTGGGGACTGATGTCGTTGATGAGCTCTGTCAGATAGAATCTGGCCGATTGGTGGAAGATGTGAGTAGCCCATTCCTGCCACCATGATTGGAAGCTGATGTGGATGAAGGCGCTCAACCACAATCGGTCACAGTCTCCCAGATTTGGAATCCTGGTCTCCAGTACTTTGTTCATGATCAGGGCCGATGAGACCGTACCCCTGCTCTCTAGGAGCCGATGAAAGTGCAGGCTGATAGGAAGTTGACCAAGCCCGCACTGCCTAGCAGCCACCATGGAGTTGTAAAACTCGTAGGACAAACTGGTGCTTTTGCCCTGAAACACGCCTACTGGGAGCAGGCAAGGAGTGATGCCGATCATGAAGATTTCTCTTGCTACCATATCGTCATTCAGCTCGCCCAGGGTTAGATCGGCAGGGAGCTCAAAGTCAGAGTCTGAAGGATATACGAACATATCCATCTTGGCCGATGGAGGGCCGGTGTAGAATTGAACAAACCAGGTAGATATCTCTTCGGCCGATTGATCTTCTCCGGAATAGACTGAAGCTGCTTCTCCAAAGGACATGCATCTTCTCGTTGAAGGATCTTCATTGTCGCTGTAGTCCGATGGGAAGGCAGAGTCCGATAGTGGGGGCCGATCAGGGTTTCACTTACCGCCGGGGGCCCGGTTACCGCCACCCGGCGGTAGGGCGGTTACTGCGCGGTAACCGCGGTAACCGCCAAAAACCGCGATAAATTTAACTTTCAAATTTTGAATTCAAAATTTGGTGAAACCATGGTAAGGACCGCGGTAACCGCGCGGTATGGAGCGGTAACCGCGCGGTTTGACGCGGTTACCGCTCGATGTTTGGCGGAAAGAAGAACGAAATAAAAAAATAATTAAAAATTGAAGAAATTTGAATAAATATTACTTTTTTTCGAGAAATTTCTTCACCATAATACACTACAAATCAAGCACTATCTTCACCATTTTTTTGGATTTTTTTTGAATTTTTGAATTCGGTCAAAATTCGTTCGCGCGGTACGGGTTACCGTACCCCCGTGGTAACTGCGGTAACCGCGCGGTTTACCGCGGTAAGTGAAACCCTGGGGCCGATCAACCATGGTGTTGGTATAAATTGTTAGCCAGAGCTAGATAAACCACCATGGACCCCCATGTGCCACTGTTCGTTTTAGCATCAGATCTTGAGTGGCAGAGTAGAGCAGCCGATAGACAGCTCCAAGGAGGTATCGACCGAGAGGGAATTGTTTCTTTTCAACCAGGGCCTGAGCTAAATGTTGGCAGTTTGAGGTGGGGCCGTAGGTTGATCCACAAAATATGAATCTTTCTAGCCATAAAGTCAGAAAGGCCACTTGCTCTCGCTCTGAGACATATCCTTGTTCCATGTGCTCGGATATATACCCAGACCAGCCTCCAATCTTCTTGGTCTTCAGCTTGTGGGTGCTGTTAATGAGGAGGTTGAAAGGATTGATCTCAGAGTGTATGTCTAATCCTGTCAGCATCTTGATATCTATTAGTGTTGGGGTCATTGGACCTTGCCGGAACAGGAAAACATTCAGGGTGCTGGACCAGAAATAGGTGGCTGCTGACATCAGGGGTTTGTTCTTCTTGGTATCGGCCAAAGACAGAGCAATGCACTGGCCGATCCCTATTTCATCCCAGTGAACTTGCTTGGCCGTGGCAATCCTTTTGTACCAAGTCCTGTAGCCATTGAGCTTGGACGGCCAAGATCTAAAGGTATGCTTCCATGAACAAACATTGGGTTTGACTTGCTTGAACGGGATTCTGCTCGTCTCTGCATTGATTAGCCAAGTGGGGTCGGAGTTGCCCATGGGTCCGAGAAGGAACCGATGTGACTTGTCATTGGTGAGGATCAAGATCTGGTTCTTGAAGACCTACGGCATGAAAACAGTGATGAGAAATAAGATCCGGCGGGCAAGAGCAGAAACCCTAGTTTTGAAGAACTCGGCGGGAAAACGAAAATGTGAACTCAGAAAGGATTGACTCACCACGGGGATCTCTGAAGCGTAGAACGGCAAGGAAGCCATTGATGAACTTGAAGAGGTCGCCGATAAGGGGGTCGATGCTGAAAGGACGTCGAGGAGTCGTCGGAATCGAGAAGCGCAAGTGGCTAACGAAGAAATGCGTGAGGAAATCGGCGGCGGAGGGCTGCTGTAGCATACCCAAAATTCTAAATTTCAACTTTTACATCTAAAATATTGAAAATGATTTTCGTGAAATAGAGACACTAAAATTTTCCATACAAAAACCCTGGGCGAGTCTAAGAATACTAATTTCGATATACAAATTCGTGATTAATTTAAAACCTTTTTCTTGATAGCTTAAAGAAAGAAAATAAAACATAGTGTGTGCATGTAATTGCATGATGTACTGTTGAGATTTGAGTTCTTTTTCTTGTTTATGGATATTATTGGCATTTCATATTAGGACTCATGAGCATTAACTTAAAAACTTGAAGTAAATACTTAATGTATATTTACAAGGATATATATATATATATATATATATATATATATATATATATATATATATAGAGTAACTAAAAGTAAATCATGCCCAACAACATCATATTAGGTCAATAATTACCTAAATATAATTTTACAGCACTTAATTATATTTTATAATAGGAAATATATAAGTGAAGATAAGCTTAGTGAATATTTAAAAATAATTGGTGCAATATAAAATCATGGGGAAATTCATGTAGGTATTATTCAATATATACATCTCACTGGAATTTTGGTATAATTTAATGTGTACAGTTGATACCCCAATTAATTAGGTCAAAGCAGTCAAACTATAATTTATTTTAAAACCCTAATCGGCAAAACGAACATACATCTCATATGTGTATTTTATCACATGAAAATGTATAGAGGTTATAATTTATTCAAATACTAATATATTTATAATGAATTAATATAATTTTTCCATAATTTATTTTGTAGGTTTGGACATTTTAAAAATTCAATCCAATTTCAGCTAAACTAAATTTCTCTATTTCCCTGAAATTAAAATATAGATTATTTTTGTGTGAAAGCAAAGAAAATAGAAACCTAGATATTTTTATCTATCTCCAGTAAAATTCACATTATTTTATCATGCACAAAAATTAAATTATAGAATTGTAAAGAAGGGAGAAAGAAAGAAATAGGGAAAATATCAAAATCTATCCTAACCCCTGTGTTCACCAAATCTTCTACCCATCTCTCTCACTCTGCCTGTGTTTGTACCGTCCTGGACCCACCTGGCAGCCACCTGGGCTTGCTCTCACCTCTGTGTATCTTGCCCCACCGCTAAAGAGACAGAGAGAGAGACAGAGGGCAAGGGAGAAAGCGGCGCATAGCTCCTGCTCGACGCGTGTCCGATGGCGTGGCAACGCCGAGCTCACGTTCTTTTCCTCCCAGCCGCGTCGCCCATCCCCATTTCTCACTCCAGTGCCGATCAAACCAAGATAGAGCTCCAGCTCTCCGCTTCCACCTCATCTCCGTCGTCGGCCGCCGGGAAGCGCAACCGTGCCAATCGCCGTCGAGCCATCGTCACCTCTATCTCTTCCACGTTCCATACTCTGCTCACCATGCCAAAGAATTTCCCTTTTGATCCTGTCTTATTTTGTCTACTGAAACAACGGGAACACCGCCGTGCCATCGCCGGTTTGGAGCACGCTCTGGACATCGCCGCCGGTGACATCGCCGTTGTGCAAGACAAATGAGATCGTCGCAGGCCGAGCCACTGCGCCATCATCACCACCTTGAACTCCTCTCCGAAACCCCTGAAGGACCCTCGAGATTGAAGCACGGAGAACGGAGATCGGCGTCCTCTTCTCCAACTCCGGCCGCCGGCTGCCATGGCCGAATTCCTCCTTCCCCGGTGAGTCTCCGTCCGATTCCTCGCGCATGGAGTATCCCCAGGACCTATCTAACACCATGTGCATGCATTCATGGCGGCTCGAAGGCTAGATCGATCTGTCCCCATTCGCCAGAGCTCTACACCGCCACCGTGAGGCTTTCTTCTTCGCCGCAACTATCCGGACCTCGCGCACAGCTCAGTGAGCATCCTTGAACCTCTAAGGCACACATGCATGCACACATTTAACCAATACATAGCTGTAGACGTACATGCACCATCACCCGAAGACACCTCCCATTCACACTCGCCGCCGGCGCTACTCCGAGGTCCACCAACCGAGAAAAGTAATGGAATGGAATCGCGATAGTGTCCTCTTCATTTTACCTTTTGGTCTCTTCTTCTTTTAAGCCACCGTTCGCCGCCGGCGAGCTCGCCAAGTCCATGGCCGAGCTCCCAGTCTAACAGGCAACCGAGGGTTAAAAGGCAAGGGCTTCATTTTGAGAATTTAAACAAACGTAGGGTTTGAAGTGTAATCATTCCTACTCACTGACAATAGACCTAGGACTTAATAGTAATAACACTAAACTTAAAGGACTCTTTACAAAATATACTTCTCTCAGTGGAGTGTAGTGCGGGTTGATTTCTGAGAACCTAGGGACTTTTTTGCAAAACAGCCAGAGGCTGACCTGTGGACCCAAAGATTTTTATTTTGGAAATATTAAAGAAAATGAAGAAATCTATATCTTTTCAACTGAAAATTGTACCAAACTTGTAAAATTCATATAAAATTAATTATAACTCCTTTTGAGATGAAAAAAACTCCAGTAGGTCCATAAAATTGTAAAATTTAATATTGTATAATAAAATCCTATGCTCACAGTAGGATATTTATTTCTAAAAATTCAAATATGGAATAATTAACACAAGACTTATAAAATTTGTAGAAAATTCAATTATAATCCAAATTTAGTGAACCAAATTTCTATGTATTCTTTAATTTGTAATCTTTATGTTTATAAAATAAAGTTTTCCCAAATTCTGTATAGAAAATGTGATTATAATTGTGAATAACATAAAAACATTTATTTTTCACCTAAGACTCATTTAATTCCTAGAAAATTACTAATTACTCCCAAAATTATGAATCCACTGTGGTTCACCTTAGAAATATGTACCATTTGACCTGGATGAAAGGAATTTGACAAAATTACCTCCTAAAACAAGTTTAAACAAATAACTAATTCTCTTTTTGTTGAACTTGTAAAATTCATAACTTTCAAAATAGCAATAATAAAATAGACATTTCTTCACTTAAAATCATTTTAAAACATGACTAACCCATTGTGAGGACTTCATGCATTTTAGAGCATTTTGGATTTTTCGCACTATTTAGATGTTTATTCGTTCTATACATTATGATTATTTAGATTCTGACATTCCGGAGTACGTGGAGCAAGATCCTGAATTTGAGTGCGATTTCTCACAGCAGACAGGCAAGCATCTATGCATATAGAATCCCTATTTTGCTAAAATGATTTGATTGCAAAACGATATATATGCATGTGTTGATTTATTACAAACTTGTCGGTAATGGTTAGAATTGGTTATACCTAATTGCTGCATATCCTTCCTTGTTTCATTGTTGTCATTTATCCTTGTAACCTCGGGATGGAAATACTTGGGAATGTTTACTTGTTTACCGACGCTTAGCCATGCTTAGATCTAGTAGTGTTTAAAATCGATGGATGGAGCTGTCGATTGAAATTATTCATTACTTGCGATTTATGGGCATAAAATTTGACTACTTACACTAAATGGTTCATATGGAAAATATGTTTAACTTGGACGAGTGATAGGGCGATGAAGGGATGGTGGTTTTCCCTGATGCAAGTAGCCTCGTCTGGGTTGTTAAGGACCGAACATGTTGACATCTATTCAAGCACCTTACGTACTACCACACGTCGGTATGGGACGGCTTGACTTAGTACTACGTTGCACTGTAATCATCTACGCTACGCTGGTCAATCGTGAGGATGCTGTTCCTTTGGAGAACCCAGGTGTGCCGTGTTTTGGCAGGGGGTGTCTCCCACGATGGTGAGCCTGCCTTAGCCACATCACACACGCACGTGGCTAAGTCGTCGGGGGCCTAGGCGGAGTTTAGGTGATTGGGGTGGGACTAGGAAAGGGCATGTTATGAGCTTGTGTCACTTGTGAGTCACACCTGTGTGGTGGTGAAAGCATTTGATTCTTGTTCATTTCGTGTGGGTAAAGATGTACCCCTCTGATCAGAGTAAAACTATTCGAATAGCCGTGTCCACGGTTACAGGACGATCGTTTGATGTGTTTGTCAGTCTATGTTAGCATCAAACTGGGTTAAATAAGTTGGATTAGTCTTGGATATGAAATGGATATATTGATAAGCCATAGTTGGACAATGGTTGTCCATGGTTGGTGATGAAGGCACTGATTGTGCTTATATATAGATGGTATAGAGAGCATAGACTGTGCTTGTAGATGAATGGTGATGAGAGCACGGGTTGTGCTGGTTGTGCTTATTAGTGATTAAATTTCAGATTATGCTAAGTTAGAAAACTCTATTTTTGCAACTTGTGATTTGCTCAACTAAATTGGTTTTTATGCAAAACTTGAACCATTATGCCATCTTCTAAGGTAGAAGCTTGCATACTCCTTTGTTATATATATATATCTATTAAAGAGTAAGTCTTGCGAGTACATTCCGTACTTAACCCGATGTCTGCAATTTCAGCCCAGGATGTCGGCGTAATTGATTGTTCTTACTACCCTACCGAGGGCGGTGAGGGTAGTGAGTAGCCTTTTCAGCTTGACTCTTGCCCTGGTTGGTTGCCCTTGTGGGATGGTGGGCAAACCACAGGTTTTACTTTTGCTTATGTGAATTTATTCAAACTTCCGCTGCTATAGTTTGTATTGTAAGATGGGTTGCTAAATCCCATTATAATATATGTATCTTGCTGTTCTGTTATCCATGTTTGTGCATTTGTGATGGTGTTAACGACCAAATTTGGTAAATCAAATATTGGATCTGAAGATAGAATCAAAGCGGATTTGGAGGAAGCTGGCGGTTACAAAAACAGAGCAAGAATCGGTTGGTGACCGAATCGGCTACGGTGTATATCGGCTGGTGACCGAGTCGGCTATTGTGACCATCGGCTAAGACAGAGTCGGACAAGGATAGCCGATGTAGCCGATTCCGACGAGAGGATAACAGAGTCTTTGTCGGGTTCGGTTGGTGAGCTTCATGAGGGTTCCCGCATACGGATTGGGTCCGAAGAAGGGAATTGTATCTATTAATTAGGATATAATGTTAGTTTCCTAATAGATACTGTCGGTTAGAGTTTGTATTAGAAAATTGTCTTTAATATGAGTTGTAATAGAGATAAGAATCGTGTCCGATAAGGACTTATTGTGGAGTTCTGGGTATAAATTAAACCCAGGGTCGTGTAAAGAAAACAACAGATCAATACAACAACTTCGGCGCATCGCCACCTTTACTCTTTCATTGTTTTCGACGAGTTCTTGCTTTCGAGTTGGGCTGCATCGGTTTCGATCTCCAGCAAGAGGTAAAACTTGTTATGGCGGCTTGCGCTCTCGGGATTAGTGCTTCCATCTTTATGACACTCTGATCCTGTTTGTGTGAATCGTCGAGTTATCATATATATCGTATAATCTGAATTGATATCAATATATAACTTAGATCGGTTGGTGTTTGTTTCTCAGAAAAGCAACCGATAGGGTTATATATTGCTGTTGATCTGGATTATACAATATATCTACCATCTCGAAAAGGTTTTCATCGACTTGATCATCTAGACATTATGTTTCTTTACATATTTGGTGCTGCATCAGTTAGGTTTGACCTACTAAATCATGTTTAGAACCAGAGTTTCTAGCCTGTCTATGATTGCTAATAGAGATAGCGTCGGGGTTTCAGCCGATCTTACCTGGTTTAATTATCTTGTTATCTTGATATATTAAATCTGCCCTTTATATCGAGATATTAACTTAGTAAAATATATTGAGCTTGTTGTCAAATCTGGTTAGGATCATCTTAACATCAATTTGACAAGTTGTTTAATATATTTTGTTCATGGTAATATCTCTGTATAAAGTAGTATCGGAGTACTAGCCGATACATGTTAGATTTGCTTAATCGGCTATGCTATGAACTGGTATAATCTATGCTTTATAATGTATTTGGATATAAGTGATTTATACTGTCTCGGCGCCCTGTCCGATCTATCCCAATCACTTGGTTTAAATATATTTTGGGACTTAGATTATATTTTGTTGATATTTACAGTCGATTGAGTAGATTTAGCTTTATCTTGCTTTATCTGTTATAGCCGATTTAATGCATCTTGCATCGGCTCGATGTTCAATGATACGTCGTCGGTAAGCCAGCCGATCGACTATCATTGGTGGATTTAATTGCGTTTTCTTTGTTTCTTATTGGTTGCAGGATCAAACCAATTGGCACGCCTAGAACCCAAAAGAAGTCTTTGGACCTGCACTGGAGCTAAGCAGATCTCCCAGGCCAGTGTGTGTTTTTTGCATCAACACGCTTTTGGCACGCCCAGTGGGACACGAAGAACTATCATCATGGTAGACTCCAAGACAACTGACGTTGACCCAGAAAATATTATTCCAATGACAGTGGACAAGTTGACGTCGGAGCAAAAGGCAGAGCTGGAGGATATAATGAACAAGCTTCAAAACCAGTACTTGCATTCCTTTGTCCAGACTAGAGCGGGAACGGTGGTTCAGAGATACAAAGTAACTTTGCCCAACAATGAAGAGCCAGAGTCAAGTTCTGGGAAGGAAAAAGGGGTCAAGCAAGAGGAATCTCCTGAAGAACCCAGGAATTTGCAAGATCGGATCGACTATGCTGTGCATCATGCTTTGATCAACCAGTCAGGAGTGCTTGTCAACACTTTAACAAATATTGTCAAGTCTATGGTTGATGGTACTATCGCTGAACATCAAGCCAAAGGACCAATATTCTTACCAGATGGGGTCTTCCCGCAATACAGGCCGCTTATGACCAGCCAGCCGAAACCTGCCAATATAGCCCCAGGACAGCCGATGGCGTCAGCATCGGCTACAGGTCAACAGGAGATACCAGCATCAGTACAGAAGCACGTAGAGTTTAATCCTCATGTACTGGTCCGACAACAACCTCAGCATGTAGGGCATAACATACCGCAGATATCAGCTGAGCAAGTTGCAACTATGTTCAATCCTAATCAGCCAGTTGCTCAGCCGATCATGCATACACCAGCAAGACAGCAAGTGCCAACCTTTCAGCAACAGGCTGCCAATACTCAATATGTTCCTAATCAACAAGATTTTAGTGCTCCGCGAATTCCTCAGTCCCACACAAGTGGTAATCTTAATTATCAATATCAACCTCATTCACCACAGGTGCAATATCGGCAGAGAACGTCTCCTCAGCCATATCATCAACCGCAGTATTACCAAGATGAGCCGATACAGCCTCAGCATCAAGATGGGACTCGGCAGAAACCTTGGGCCGATATGATAGCTGATGTAATGAGAGAACAGTTTGGATTAAAGCCAAGGGATGGTGACAACCTGTATCGGCATCCATATCCAGAGTATTTTGAAAGGGTGCCATTACCAAGCCGATACAAGGTTCCAGACTTTTCAAAATTCTCGGGACAAGATAATGTATCAACTTATGAGCATGTTAGCCGATTTTTAGCTCAATGTGGTGAAGCATCGGCTACGGACGCTTTAAGAGTCAGGCTATTCCCTTTGTCTCTGTCTGGATCGGCTTTCACATGGTTTTCATCGTTACCTTACAATTCTATTCACAGTTGGGCCGATCTGGAAAAACAGTTTCACAAATATTTCTACAGTGGGGTTCATGAGATGAAACTATCTGATTTGACAAGCATTAGGCAGAAACGAGAAGAGTCTGTCCAAGATTATATTCAGAGATTTAGGGAAATCAGAAACAGATGTTACAGCTTGGCATTGACGGATTCTCAATTAGCCGATTTAGCCTTCCAAGGTTTGTTAACCCCAATCAAAGAGAGGTTTTCGGCTCAAGACTTTGATAGTTTGGCTCATTTGGCCCAAAAGATAACAGCACACGAACAAAGATTTCAAGAGGCCAATAGAGCATTCAAGAAGGTGAACTTCATTAGTTCTTATGTTTCCGATTCTGAGGAAGAGGATGTTCCCGAAGTAGCAGCAGCCGAATGGGCAAGAAACAAGAAGGTGATTCCATGCCAATGGGTCAAGAGCTCTGGAAAAGAGGAGAAGTATGATTTTGATGTCAATAAAGCTGACAAAATTTTTGATCTTTTGCTTCGGGAGAAACAAATTCAGCTGCCTGCTGGTCATGTGATTCCATCGGCTGAGGAATTAGGGAGGAGGAAATACTGCAAGTGGCACAATACAGGGTCTCATAGTACTAATGAATGCAAAGTTTTTCGGCAACAGATCCAGGTAGCCATTGAACAAGGCAGGATAAAATTTGATGACTCCAAGAAGCCGATGAAGATTGATGGTAATCCTTTTCCTATCAACATGGTTCATACAAGTGGGAGGACAGCCGACAGAAGGGATAATCGGCTCAATAAGTTTGATTCTACGAGTATGATCAATAAATATCAAAAGAGATATGATCGGCAAGAAAGGCAATATTATGAGGATGATGATAGCTTTGATTCACATTGGAACTGCGAATTTTTCATATTTTGTTGGAATAAAGGCATGAGGTTACCATCGATAGAAGATTGCCCAGGATGTACTAATGCCGATGGAAACCATAATGGGAGTTTTAGCCGATTTCGTTTTAAAGAGGATCGGCTGATGCAAAGGAAGTTGCCTGTTCATCAGAGGTTGGGCCCAATTCATCAAGATTATTTCCAGGAGGAGGATACTGAAGATACTTCAAGAGCTCAATGGTGTCCTTCTGGGATTTTTTCCAAAAGTCAGAAGAGAAGGGTTCAGAGGATGAGGAGCAGGGAACAATTTCATGAAGTTGAACAGGAAATCGATCATCGGCTGAAGAGAGCAAAAACAAAACAGGAATGGCGTGTTAAGAACAGAATAATACCAGCCGATGAGAGTGAAACCGATGAAGCAAGAAGGGTAGTTAAAGGAAAAGCCATTGCTTCTTCGTCGGTCAATATGGTATTTGTGCTACCCGCAGAGTTTGGGGCTAATCAAGACAATGCGGATATCATGGAAGAATCTTGTGCCAGATTGGTATTGTCACCAGAACAGGCTGTTTTTGAGAAACCCGAAGGAACAGAGAATCGGCACCTTAAGCCATTGTATGTCAAAGGATTTGTTAATGGCAAGCCGATATCCAAAATGTTAGTTGATGGTGGGGCTGCAGTGAATCTGATGCCATATGCGACATTTAAGAAACTGGGAAGGAATTCGGAGGACCTCATCAAGACTAATATGGTTCTTAAAGATTTTGGTGGCAATCCTTCAGAGGCCAAGGGAGTTCTTAATGTAGAATTGACAATCGGCAGCAAAACGGTTCCTACTACATTTTTTGTCATTGATGGGAAAGGTTCATATAGCTTACTGCTTGGAAGGGATTGGATTCATGCTAATTGTTGTATTCCTTCAACCATGCATCAAAGCTTAATCCAATGGCAAGGTGACAAGATAGAGGTTGTTCCAGCCGACAGGTCAGTACACGTTGCTAATGCCGATTTATCTGTTTGGGAGATGGATGGAATTGATTGCTTATCAGGAAAAATCTGGCAAGGAGATTATCTAAAAGTGTCTGATTGTGATATACAGCTAATTGGAGATGGAGAACCCCAGTTGTTACTTTGAGGGTGTTGTGGAGGGTTTCGATTTCTACACTAAAGATGCTGTAGATGATCTTGATGGTAAGCTTGGTCAGGGATTCATGTCGGCTGATGATTTAGAAGAAGTTGATATTGGGTCAGGAGATAAGCTTAGGCCGACATTCATCAGTAAGAATCTATCATCTCAATTCAAACTTACATTATTAAAGCTTTTGAAAGAATATAGCGATTGCTTTGCTTGGGAGTATTCTGAGATGCCAGGACTTAGCCGATCGATTGTTGAACATCGGCTTCCTATCAAGCCGGGATATCGGCCATATAAACAGCCACCTAGACGATGTAAAGCTGATATGTATGATGCGATTAAAGCTGAAATTACTCGTTTATATGATGCTGGTTTTATTCGTCCATGCCGATATGCTGAGTGGGTTTCTAATATAGTTCCGGTAATTAAGAAAAATGGCAAGCTTAGGGTTTGCATCGACTTCAGGGATTTAAATAAGGCTACTCCTAAGGATGAATACCCGATGCCGATTGCCGATCAATTGGTAGATGCTGCTTCAGGACATAAAATTATAAGTTTTATGGATGGCAATGCTGGATATAATCAGATTTTGATGGCGGAGGAAGACATTCACAAGACTGCTTTTAGGTGTCCTGGTGCAATCGGTTTGTATGAGTGGGTTGTCATGACTTTTGGGTTGAAAAGTGCTGGAGCTACATATCAAAGAGCCATGAATTATATCTTTCATGATCTGATCGGTTTATTGGTTGAAATCTATATTGATGATGTAGTGGTGAAATCTAAAGAGATTGTTGATCATATAGCCGATCTAAGGAAAGTATTTGAGAGAACAAGGAAATATGGCTTAAAAATGAATCCCACTAAGTGTGCTTTCGGTGTATCGGCTGGACAATTTTTAGGTTTTCTTGTGCATGAGAGGGGTATTGAAGTGCCGCAAAGGAGTATTAGCGCAATACAGAAAATCCAGCCTGCAGAAGACAAGAAACAGTTGCAATCTTTGATCGGCAAGATAAATTTTATCAGAAGATTTATTTCTAATTTGTCTGGGAGATTAGAGCCTTTCACACCTTTACTCAGACTTAAAGCCGATCAGGAGTTTACATGGGGAGCAGAGCAACAGAAGGCTTTGGATAATATTAAGAAATATTTAAGTTCTCCTCCAGTTTTGGTTTCTCCACAGAAAGGGGTGCCTTTCAAATTATACTTGTCAGCCGATGAGAGGTCAATCGGCTCGATCCTAATCCAGGAGTTCGAAGGTAAAGAGAGGGTAATCTTTTATTTAAGCAGAAGACTTTTGGATGCAGAGACCAGGTATTCTTCAGTAGAGAAGTTGTGCTTATGCTTGTATTTTTCATGTACCAAGTTGAGGCATTATTTGTTATCCAATGAATGTACTATAATTTGTAAGGCCGATGTGGTTAAATATATGCTATCGGCTCCAGTATTGAAAGGAAGGGTTGGAAAGTGGATTTATGCCTTAACAGAATTCGATCTCAAGTATGAGTCACCTAAAGCTATTAAGGGGCAAGCTATAGCCGATTTTATCGTAGAACATCGTGATGATTCGATCGGCTCAGTGGATATTGCGCCTTGGACGTTATTTTTTGATGGATCAGTTTGTACTCATGGTTGCGGCATCGGTTTGGTTATTATATCACCAAGAGGGGCAAGTTTTGAATTTGCTTTTACCATCAAGCCATATGCTACAAATAATCAAGCTGAGTATGAGGCAGTTCTCAAAGGTTTGCAACTTTTGAAGGAGTTTGAAGCCGATGCTATTGAAGTCATGGGTGATTCATTGCTGATAATTAGTCAACTGGCCGGAGAATATGAATGCAAGAATGATGTATTGATGGCTTATTATGAAAAGTGTCGGGCATTAATAGATGAGTTTCGGCTAGTGACGTTGAGATATGTTCCTCGGGAGCAGAATTTAGAGGCTAATGCTTTGGCTCAGGGGGCATCGGGATACAAGCCGATGATGACAGATGTTGAGATGGGGATTGTTACAATTGCAGCCGATGATTGGAGATACGATGTGTTTCATTACTTGAAGAATCCTTCTCAATCGGTTTCAAGGAAATTGAGGTATAAGGCTTTGAGATATGTCTTGTTAGATGATGAACTGTATTATCGGACGATTGATGGGGTGTTGCTGAAATGTCTAAGTGCTGATCAAGCCAAGGTTGTGATGGGAGAAGTACATGAAGGTATCTGTGGTACTCATCAATCGGCTCATAAAATGAAGTGGTTACTTCGAAGAGTTGGGTATTTTTGGCCGACAATGTTGGAGGATTGCTTCAGATATTACAAGGGATGTCGAGATTGCCAGCAATTTGGATCCATTCAGAGAGCACCAGCATCGGCTATGAATCCAATAATCAAGCCATGGCCGTTCAGAGGCTGGGGAATTGATATGATCGGCCAGATCAATCCACCGTCGAGTAAAGGACATAAGTATATATTGGCAGCAACCGATTATTTTACAAAGTGGGTGGAAGCAGTTCCATTGAAAAAAGTTGATTCTGGGGATGCAATTCAGTTCGTTAAAGAGCATATTATATACCGATTTGGTCTTCCACAAACAATTACGACTGATCAAGGATCTATTTTTGTGTCAGATGAGTTTGTTCAATCTATGGAGAGCATGGGAATCAGATTGTTGAATTCTTCACCATATTATGCGCAAGCTAATGGACAGGCAGAAGCATCTAACAAAAGCTTGATTAAGTTGATTAAGAGGAAGATTGCTGATTTTCCAAAGCAGTGGCATAACCGATTGGCTGAGGCATTATGGTCTTATCGGATGGCTTGTCATGGGTCAATTCAAGTTCCTCCATATAAGTTAGTCTATGGGCATGAAGCAGTTTTGCCCTGGGAGCATGTCATCGGCTCAAGGAGGATTGATTTGCAAGATGAATTGACAGCCGATGACTATCATAATCTTATGGTTGATGAGTCAGAGGACTTGGTTCAATCCAGAATGTCTGCTTTACAGAAGATAACAAAAGATAAGGAGCGTGTTGCGCGACATTATAATAAGAAGGTGGTACCGAAATCTTTTGAGGAGGGAGAATTGGTTTGGAAATTGATTCTGCCGATTGGAACTCGTGATAATAAGTTCGGCAAGTGGTCACCAAATTGGGAAGGACCTTTTCGGATTTACAAATATGTTTCTAAAGGAGCTTACATGTTACAAGGACTTGATGGGGAGGTATTTGGAAGAGCTCTTAATGGAAAATATCTGAAAAAGTATTACCCAAGTGTTTGGATTAATTCATGATTCGGCTGTATGTTGCCGATACATGGTAGCCGATGTATTGACATCGCCTTTAGATGGCCGATATAAGTTATATCGCCCTTAGCACAATTCTTTTTAGTATAATCGGTTGTTTCATGGTTATTTGTTCTTAGCCGATTGTAATTTTGTGATGTTTCGTTCTCCATAACAAAATTAGGGGGCATATATATACAAAAAGTTGCAAAAAGTTCAAAATTTCAAAGCAATAAATATACAAGTATGGAGTTTATATTATCATCGGCGGATTCATGTTACAAGTTTTTGGATAGCCGATATGGCCCTTTGCCTAATTTGTTCGATTTCTTCTATGGCTTGGGCATCGGCTGCATTACTTCCTGGGATGACTTTCATGGATTTGTTTAGATCGGCTAAGTGTTTGATCGAGGACTTCAGCTTGGATTTTTGTTCTTCAATGGCTCTTGGTAAATCGGCAAGCTTCTGTTCCTCCAATGATAACTCAGCATTGCAGGCTTCTAATTCAGCCAATAGTTCAATCTTCCTATTCTTTAGCCGATCTATATTGCTTTGGATAGAACTTGGCCCAGATATCATTTGATCAAGCTTGGCTTTTTCCTCGTTTATGGATTGCCGATTGGCATGGATGGTTGTCTCAAGATCTTTTCGCTCTCGCCTATCGGCTATCCTCTGTCTTGCTCTTTCCAGCTTGTGACGATATTGTTCAAGGAAAACCGCTGGGGAGATGATTTCGGCTACATCGTCTGGGATCTGATCTTGAATGTCTTCAAATCTTGCTCTGATTGGTCCACAGTTGACAACCAAAGCATCAAGGGAACCTTCAAGCCGATGAGCAATATCCTTGAGGGTAGCCTTTAAGTCATCGACTGTAGGAGCAATAGCCTTGCTAGATGTTTCTTCTTCTTCATCCATGAATTGCCTAATGTCAAAAGAGAACATGTCGGCTAAGGCCTGAAAGAGACAAGATGTTAGTTAATAGAATATTAATGGCCGATTTATATTTTTGATACAAATACTTACAGGAATAGGAGGAATCGGCTGGTCTTCAATATGGTGACTGTCTCTAGGCGATGGAGTATGTTCACTTGAATCATGATGAATAGGAGTTGGAGAGCGGATCGGCTGAAATATAAAACGAGTTAATACGTGATAAAATAAGGTTTAAACAAATTTTGAAGGAAGTGTTACCGATGGAGGCGGTGCAGGTTTCTTTTTGGCAGCCGATTTCTTTTTCTATAAAAGAAGGGTTAACGCTGAGATCGGCAAAGAAAGCTATGGAAGGATTAAGAGTACAAAGTACATACCCGAGGTTGATATGTCTTGTGGATCGGCGTTGGTGGGGTTTGCTGAGGAATAGGGATGCTAATTGTTGGAGTTTCTTCTACTGTTTCACTCAGCTCGGCAGCTGCTTCATCGATGGCTTTTTCTATATCTTCTTCATCTGGATCATAGTTTTTCTGCTTTTTGGTGGTTTTCTTCTTTGTAGCCGGTGGAGCGATAGCCGATGACTTGATTCTTTTCCTCTTGCCAGTTTCAGAGGGAATCGGCTCACGTGTTTGCCCTTGGAGTAGGGAAGATGTCTTGGGGGCATTATAGCCGATGGTTGAAGGAGCCAATCCACCACCGTTGGGGAGAATTCCAGCAGCATAATTGATATTGATTCCGCTTCTGCTGACATGAGGAGGAGAAGACTCTGTGGTCTGCAAACAAATGAAGAAAAGAGGTTAAGTTATTTTCTAGAGACAATCGGCTATCGATAAGGGTATTGAAAAAGAAGTGTGTTTACCTGTGGAATCATGTCTGGAATGATGTCAGTCAGATATATGGAAGCCGATTGGTGAAAAAGATGTTTTTTCCATTCAACCCACCATTGATCAAAAGTGGAGCTCCTTAGCATAGCCAACTCAATGTTTTCCAAACTTCCAAGGGGAGGTCCTTCTATGCTTAATAATCTGTCCATCATCAGAGCCGATGAGATTTCTCCTCTGGCTTGGATTTTTTCTGAAAAGAACAAGCCGATTGGCAACTGCCCCATTCCCATTTGTCTGGCAGCGCTCATAGGGTGATAGAATTCATAAGATATCTGGATGTTCCTGCCTTGATGGATGCCAACAGGAAGGATACAGGGGGTGATAGCCGTTGTAAAAACTTCTCTGGATTTCTCAAATTCTTCAGAGTTTATTTCATCAAATCTGAAATCGGCTGGCAATTCAAAATCTGCAGAAAATTCATATGCAAACCAATTTCTGGAATCTTTTGGAAATCCATCATAAAAGTTGCCGAACCAGTCGACGAAGAGTTCAGCTGATAATTCTGATTCGGGATATGAAGATGCTGCCTCCCCGAATGACATACATCTTCTGGTTGTGACCTCGTCTCCGTCGTCGTCTTTGGTCGGCTCAACCAAGGGAAAATCAGCTTCGGGCAGGGCTGGTCTCTTGGCAATTTTGATTGTATGCAGATTAAGCCATAACTGCAATAGCCACCAAGGTCCACCTGTGCCGATTACTGAGTTGGTAGCAAGCTTAGCCGATGCATTGCTCAAGGTCTGATATAAATAACCCAGGAGGTATTTGCCTAGTGGGAATTGCTTTTTGTTGACTAGAGCTTCGGCTATATGTTGCCAGTTGGTGGTTGGACCGCAGCTTGAACCACAAAACAAAAACTTTTCCAGCCACATCAAGAGGAAGGCTGCGTGTTCTTTAGGAGTGACAGGGCCAGATCCCATATTCAGAGAGATGAATCCATTCCAGCCTCCAATGCTTCTGGTTTTGAAAATATATTGGTTTTTGCTGTTCAAGCTGATAGGATTAGCCGATGAGGTGATGTCTAGCCCAGTTATCATAGTGATGTCCAGAAGGGTTGGGCTCATTGGTCCTTGATTGAAGAGGAAGGCATTCACGGTGTTGGACCAAAAATAGCTGGCAGCCGATAGCATGGGTTCATCTTTGGCTAAATCGGCTATGGTTAGGGCTAAGCACTGAGCGATGCCGATTTCTTCCCAGTGAGTGTGTTTGCTAGCCGACATCCTCTTATACCATTCAGACCAAGTCTTGACAGCCGATGGCCAGGATTTAAAAGTGTTGGTCCAGTGGTTCAAACTAGGGTTGGTTAACTTAAAGGGGATCCTGTTTGTCTCGGCACTGATGATTTCTGTGGGATCTTTGTTACCGATTGGGCCCAAGAAGTACCGATTGGAATGAACCAGGCTTGGGATTGCAACTTGGTGGGAGAGATGCTACAGAAAAGAAAGGGGAGAAGAAATAAATTACGAAGAAAACTAATCTATGAGTAGAAAGAGGATTCGGCTGATGGGGTTACCTCAGGGAACTCGATGACCGGAGCGCTTGAGGGAGCTGCGGAAGACGACATCGTCGGAGATGGAGTTGTTGCTGACGAGGGAATCGTCTACGTGGTCGCCGGAGAATCCGATGAAGCTATTGCAAGAGTTGGAGGCGATTACGGTTGAGGCGAAGAAAACGGGAGTAACGGCGTGAAAACCTTCAAGTGGTGGTTGCTATTTAAAGAAGGTGTGTGATAACGGTTGAAATAGAAACAGAACCCTAGATCGATTCGGAGAGGATTCAAGCAAATCCACAACATTCCAAATATCGCGGACTTGGGGGGCATGTGTTAACGACCAAATTTGGTAAATCAAATATTGGATCTGAAGATAGAATCAAAGCGGATTTGGAGGAAGCTGGCGGTTACAAAAACAGAGCAAGAATCGGTTGGTGACCGAATCGGCTACGGTGTATATCGGCTGGTGACCGAGTCGGCTATTGTGACCATCGGCTAAGACAGAGTCGGACAAGGATAGCCGATGTAGCCGATTCCGACGAGAGGATAACAGAGTCTTTGTCGGGTTCGGTTGGTGAGCTTCATGAGGGTTCCCGCATACGGATTGGGTCCGAAGAAGGGAATTGTATCTATTAATTAGGATATAATGTTAGTTTCCTAATAGATACTGTCGGTTAGAGTTTGTATTAGAAAATTGTCTTTAATATGAGTTGTAATAGAGATAAGAATCGTGTCCGATAAGGACTTATTGTGGAGTTCTGGGTATAAATTAAACCCAGGGTCGTGTAAAGAAAACAACAGATCAATACAACAACTTCGGCGCATCGCCACCTTTACTCTTTCATTGTTTTCGACGAGTTCTTGCTTTCGAGTTGGGCTGCATCGGTTTCGATCTCCAGCAAGAGGTAAAACTTGTTATGGCGGCTTGCGCTCTCGGGATTAGTGCTTCCATCTTTATGACACTCTGATCCTGTTTGTGTGAATCGTCGAGTTATCATATATATCGTATAATCTGAATTGATATCAATATATAACTTAGATCGGTTGGTGTTTGTTTCTCAGAAAAGCAACCGATAGGGTTATATATTGCTGTTGATCTGGATTATACAATATATCTACCATCTCGAAAAGGTTTTCATCGACTTGATCATCTAGACATTATGTTTCTTTACATATTTGGTGCTGCATCAGTTAGGTTTGACCTACTAAATCATGTTTAGAACCAGAGTTTCTAGCCTGTCTATGATTGCTAATAGAGATAGCGTCGGGGTTTCAGCCGATCTTACCTGGTTTAATTATCTTGTTATCTTGATATATTAAATCTGCCCTTTATATCGAGATATTAACTTAGTAAAATATATTGAGCTTGTTGTCAAATCTGGTTAGGATCATCTTAACATCAATTTGACAAGTTGTTTAATATATTTTGTTCATGGTAATATCTCTGTATAAAGTAGTATCGGAGTACTAGCCGATACATGTTAGATTTGCTTAATCGGCTATGCTATGAACTGGTATAATCTATGCTTTATAATGTATTTGGACATAAGTGATTTATACTGTCTCGGCGCCCTGTCCGATCTATCCCAATCACTTGGTTTAAATATATTTTGGGACTTAGATTATATTTTGTTGATATTTACAGCCGATTGAGTAGATTTAGCTTTATCTTGCTTTATCTGTTATAGCCGATTTAATGCATCTTGCATCGGCTCGATGTTCAATGATACGTCGTCGGTAAGCCAGCCGATCGGCTATCATTGGTGGATTTAATTGCGTTTTCTTTGTTTCTTATTGGTTGTAGGATCAAACCAATTGGCACGCCTAGAACCCAAAAGAAGTCTTTGGACCTGCACTGGAGCTAAGCAGATCTCCCAGGCCAGTGTGTGTTTTTTGCATCAACAGATGGTTATCAATTGCTTGCGATGAAAGTGCAAGGCTAGTCGCTTTTCTTGGGGACTAGCTAAGCATGAGAATGAATTTTGAACAATTGAGATGTTGTAGAGCTCTTGCAATTTGAGTCAAGTCTCCTGATATGTGTAACACATCTGGTCGCTGCCTTCGTGTGGTTTGACGGGCATGTCTCAGGCTGAAGTTGACTGGCATGCGGAGTCCCAACAATATCTCCTTTGCTCATTATTCGGCATTATGGATTTTATATCGAATGGTGTTAATTTGTGATCATGGGCACATTGAGATATGAGTGGCTATTTATGCGTGTATGGATCCCACTCAATCAAAATTATGTGGTGGTCACAAATTGCATTGGACGATATAATTTTCGGGTGTCCACAGCTGCGAATCTGGATCTGCGCGGTTTTCAGACAAACCCTATCGAAGAAGTCGATGGGTTCCTCGGAGCTAATTCCGCCACATTATATAATGAAGTGGAATTGGGGGGCATGTGTTAACAGCAGATTTTCGTAATCTACTCAGAAAGGAAAGAGAAAACCGATGCAGAGAGGAGGGGCCAAGTTGGAGTCGGACCAAGTTTCATATCGGACTCTGTAAACGTATCGGACTGAAAGGAGTGCTAGCAGAAAGGCTGTATCGGCCGATTCGGATTCAATATGGCCATCGGCAGATAGAGCCAGGAAGTTGATAGAGTTAGCATGGGCTTGGTTTGGGCTCGAGATAAGCTTCAAGGAAGTTGCCAACTAGAAATAAGGCTCAGTTTTAGGCAATTGTATCTTGTAAATCAAGTAGATTTAGATCTAATCTTTTGCAAGAGTCTGCCGCAAAGACTTGTTTGTTAGTTAGAGATAAGATCGTGTCCTACACGGACCATGTTGTAATCTCGGGTATAAATATCCCGGTAGTCTGTACATAGAGAATCTCTCACAATCAGTCAAATACAAATCAATCTACTTTCGGCGCATCGCCAACCCTCGTAAGAGGTTAGCTTCCGACGAGTTCTTGCTTCCCCAGAGCAGAGGTAAGAACTCGTACCCGACGATCTACATCGTCGAGGCTAGCGTGTCGCTTTAGGCACGTTAAGCCCTGGCAATGTAATCGTCGTTTATCATGTTTTAGCTAATCTCGATGTGGTTTTCTAATTCTATCTCGCCAGCGGTTAACTCATTTTAGGGTTTATTGCCAACGATGGTTGAATTAGTTTGCTCATATAGATTATCTAAAGCATCTACCATCCCCAAAAGCGATCAACGATTTGATTTTCTTTGTGTTAACTCTCGATCTACACTTTGAGTTGCTATCGACCTTAGTCGTGTTTCGAGATTTAATTCGAAGCCTATCTTTGATCATAATTAAGGATTGTACCGGGGTTTCAGCCGGTCTTACCTAATGCATGTGATTATTTATATTTTTGCATGTGTTTGCCACTTGTACAAGCAGATCGATAAATATAGATATATTTATTACAGAATATCTTTATGACTTTTCTGTGACTAGTATCTCTATATTGGATGATTGGCTTGTATAAGTTCACACTAGAGTATTAGCTAGTATATTTATCTTCATGTGTTCTTCATCGGCCGTTTCTATTAAATTGCCACAAGCATATTAACAAGGGCCGATGGGTTTAGATTTATTTACCAATCTTATTATAACTTCAAATAGACCGATATAGCTTTACCCTATCGGTTAGGCTCTCACGATACAACATCGGCCTATCAGCCATCGTTTCTAATGTGGTTTACTTGTTTATTCTTGTTGATTGCAGATCAAATCAACTGGCACGCCCTACACACACCTAGGCAAGCCATTGGACCTGCACTGGAGTAAAGCAAACCTTTTAGGCCGCCGTGGAAACGTGAAACCCGTTTTGTTGGGAGGCGGATCGAAATTCTACGTCAACAATCCTTCAAACAAAACACGTGGTAGTTTCTAATCAAACTATATCACGGAACTCTCTTCTCACAAATTCCCTTGTTAGCTCCCGGGCAGCCAACTGACTAGTTCCGCACACCTAGGGACATGCTACGTTGTAGTACTTGAGAAGCTCTGAGATACTGCCTAGGTTCTCGGGTTTTTTTGGTTGTGTCGTGGTTCCGTGGTCGGGATAGTAAGGAGACGTGTGGATATCCTCAGAAGGACGCAGGCTAATACCCTTCTGGGAAGGCACTGGCCCACCGACTGTGTAACGCGACGCCTTACTGAACCAAAGCTAACTGGCCAAGTATGGACCCCTTGACTGAACGCTGACACTCATCCGTTACTTCTCAGAATGTAAAGCCCCCCAAACAGCAAACAAGCCTCCTGTGTTGGGGCTCACCTCTATCCGGACACACATGTTCCGTTGCGCCAAGGAAATTTATTGCCGGCACGTGACAAGATGCGCTCCTTCAAGAGACGCTAATTGTAACACTGCGAATGAGATATACACGAACAGTTATTTGTGCGATGACCCACACCGTCATGGTTATGGGAACGTGATGACCGTGTGTCCAAGGTGGACTCGAACTCGATGGCCATGGTGCGGTGACAAAGCCAATTAGCCAACCAATTTGGAGTTTAGATGCAAGTGTTCAAACATTTGGACTTTGGAGGCTTTGCAGATCCTGTTCCACTTTGATTTTTTTCTGATTAAGATATATATTTTACATTGGTTTTCGTTAACATATTTTTTAAACTGTTAAACATGACTTTTTGATAAAACTTTCTATATAAAAGTTGCTTTAAAATATTAAATAAATTAATTTTTAAGTTTGTAATAATTAAAACTCAATTAATCATGTGTTAATGGTTTTCTTGTTTTAAGTGTGCTATTTCAAACACCACCTTACTCCGATCAATATTTTTTTGGAGTGCATATCACGTGGTTGAGTTTTTATAAGTCGTGTTAGAAGTATTGGCTAGACGATTGTGCAGCATGTGGTCAGCGATTGATCTCTAAGACCTTCAATCCCGGCTTAAAGATTCGGAGAAGATCATATGAGTAGCTCTTCTCGTTTCCAAGGATAACATGCTGCAGCCTGGAGAAGTCATAAGACAGCTTCAATCTTTCTTGGTGAAAGATTTGGAGCAGATTATGTCAATGTGCATTTGTAAGGTGACAATTCCCAAAAGAGCTTTCATCCTACATGCATTTCTATCCAATTATCCATTGTTGTTTTCATCTCTCAGAAACAAAAAAAAAAGGATTGCTAGAGCACGAGATTCCGTTTCAAAGGGATACTTTATGAATCTAATCTCCCACCTCCCTTTTTTCCCATGTTCGACCTCCCATGTTACAAGGAAAAAAAGCAGCAGTAACCCCTAGCTTCTTGCCTCTATCGACCACAGCAACAATAGAGGGAGGAGGGAGGCGTCGATGAGAGGAAGGGAGAAGAGAAGATGAGACAATGACACGTGACTTGCCGGTCAGCCAAACGGCGACATTGCACTCTCCCTCTCCACGCCTTGACTCGATACCTGATACTTGTGGTATCAGACCTGATACCTAATACCTGATACCATGTACCTAGTTCCTATGTGTACCGGCTAGCACCTGAGGTATTAGGCATGATACCCCGAGGTATCAGACCCTTGGGTACCACGCACGATTCCTGTTATGCCAGACCTTGGTACCAACCCCCTAATACCTAAGGTATCAGTTTGCAACGTACCTGTACACAACACCGGCAAGTAGAAGTGATGGGTTGGCAAGGAGCATGAAGAAACCTGACGACCTTGCATCCACTTCATCAACTCCAAGGTCACCATCTGCTTCGAGACCAACCCCCTCTACCTTACTGTCAGTGCCCAAGATCTCGTCCTCCTCGACATCGCCGCCTCACTTTCCTTCTCCTCACAGATAACAACCCCCAACCTCACAGCCATAGTTGGCTCCCTCCTTGGCGATAACATCCATGCCCTTGCCAACCTCCACTCCCTCACTTGCTCCAGACCAGGTGTAGAAAAGAAGAAAAGAGGATAGGAGATGTCGTCGGTGTTGGAGACGATGGTCAAGGAGTTGAGGAGGGGAAGGAGGATGAGGATGGCCATTGGGGCAGAGGAGTGGATGGAGGGAGGAGGAAGACAAAGCATTGCTGCTCGATGGAGGAGAAAAATAAGTCGATGGATGAAACAAATCTAAGACAAACTGATCTGGAAGAGGACGCTCACATCTGTTTTATCTCCTGCCCTCATGCCCCCTCCCCCCACCCCACGNCCCCACCCCACGAGATTTCGTGTGTTAGTTTTTCTGGAAAAAAACATCTTGTTGCACCAACAAGATCTGCGGAGCCATCGATATGGGCACAAATTTGCTGTCTCTTGGAGTGTTCTTGTTGTATCTATGCTTGAGGACATCATCATGTTTTTCTTACCAGTTCAACCCAAGCGAGGAAGCGGCACACAGCTGCCTTTGCTTTGTCGACGTCAAGCGGCAATGCCGGTCCGTGTTTGCCTCGGCGTCCGAGCTCGCCGATGACGCGTACCGTGGCAAACGCGTGAAGCGTGAGCTATCCTTCGAGAAGGGCAACTAGCGCCAGGACGCCGGCAGGCACCGTTGGTGCCATTTGACGGCGGCTACACGACGGAGGACAGCTGCCAGCCGTCGCTGGACCAGCTCCGTCTCGCTACGTTCATGGTTACGCATGTCGACGGCGATGACGAGAGTCGTGCGAGCAATGCCATCAATTTCAGTGGCGTCCTCGTCCTTACGATCTCCCGGACGAGCGCTTCTCTGGAGATAGGGTACCACATGTCGGTCGTGTCTATGAGATAAACACGGATTAACAGATATAATCTGTTTATGTAATCGGTATGCATGGAGAGATGTTGGTTCGGATAGATAGATAGGATAGAATCCTTATCGCTTGTATTTAGGATCTCTGAACCAACATAGCTATATATATATATATATATATAATCCAGCGCGATTAGTTGCTTAATCAATTAACACGCAACGCGTCCACCGCGGCGCTTCCTCCACTCGCATCTGATATTTTTACATGGTATCAGAGCCTTAAAGCTCGGCAACATCAGCAAATCCAACGATGGCAGGATCCTCGTCATCTGCTGCTGCCGCAAATCCTCTCTTTGGTGTTCAAGTTTCAGAAAAACTGAACAAGGGGAATTATGCTCTGTTGTCAGCCCAAGTTCTGGCGACCATACGTGGGATGCGTTTGGATGGGCATGTCATCGGCGCCACCAATGTCCCATCCATGGAGATCGATCGGACCACCGACGGCAAGACAGAGAAAATCGCCAAACCGGCGTTTTAGGAGTGGTTTGCCTCAAACCAACAGGTCTTGGGCTTCCTGCTCTCCACCCTATCAAGGGACATCCTCACCCAGGTGACCACTGCTTCTACGGCGGCACAAGTATGGCGGCAGGTGACCTCCATGTTCACCGCGCAAACCAAGGCACGATCTCTCAACGTGCGACTCACTCTCACCACTACCACAAAAGGTAACATGAGTGTATCGGAATATTATGGGAAGATGAAGGCTCTTGGAGATAAGATTGCTAGTTCTAGAAAACCATTAGATGAAGAGGAATTAGTTGCTTACATTCTTAATGGTCTAGATGAGGATTTTGAACTTGTTGTCTCTGCTATTGTGGCACGTAATGAATCGGTCACAATGGGAGAAGTATACTCTATGCTGCTTAACTTTGAGACTAGGCAATCGCTGCGTCAAGCACATGCGGGGAACGCAGTAGGACGTGGAGGCCGCAATGGAGGAACCTTTCGTGGCCGAGGTCGCGGTGCTGTGCGCGGCCGTGACACTTCTGTCATGGCTGGGCGCGATCGCGGCATTGGAGGCAATGGCGGCAACAATCAAAACCGGGGTGGCAATGACCGCCCCATCTGCCAGGTCTGCCTCAAGCGTGGGCATGTGGCAGCCAAGTGCTGGCACATATATGATGAAACCTATGTCCCCGACGAGCGGAGTGCTGCTGCAACTGCTGCATATGGTATTGACACAAATTGGTACCTCGATACAGGGGCTACCGACCATATTACCTGTGAACTGGACAAGTTAGATGTCCGGGAAAAGTACAAAGAAGGAGACAAGATACACACCGCCAGTGGTGCAGGTATGGAAATTAGGCACATTGGTCATTCTGTTCTTTATACCCCTACTCATAATTTACATCTTAAAAATATTTTTCATGTCCCTCAAGCTAAAAAGAAACTTATTTCCACTCATCATTTAGCGATGGATAACTTTGCTTTTCTTGAAGTTCACTCTAAATATTTTTTGATAAAGGATCGAACCACGAGGGACACGATTCTTAGAGGGAGATGACATTGAAGACTCTACTCCCTTCCAACTCCTTCTACCAAGCAAGCCCATGCAGCCGCACCCTCCTTCACATGGTGGCATAATCGTCTCGGCCATCCCGCCATTCCTATTGTTGCTAGAGTTCTTAGCAAAACTAATTTACCATGTTCTAGTGTTGCAAATAAAGATTCAATTTGTGATGCTTGTCAAAAATGCAAGAGTCATCGGCTTCCTTATTCTAAGTCTTCAAGTGTGTCTAGTCGTCCCCTAGAACTCATTTTCTCTTATGTCTGGGGCCCCACTCCTATTTCTGTTGGTAGCAAGAAGTTTTATGTAAGTTTTATTGATGATTATAGCAAGTTTACTTGGGTCTATCTTCTCAAACATAAATCTGAGGTCTTTCAAAAGTTCCAAGAATTCCAAAAACTTGTTGAAAGATTTTTTGGCCACAAGATCCTTGCTGTACAAATTGATTAGAGGGGAGAATACCAGAAATTAAATTCTTTTTTTTTACAAATATTGGTATATCTCACCATGTTTCTTGCCCCTATGCTCACCAACAAAATGGGTCAGCTGAACGCAAACACAGACATATTGTAGAGGTAGCTCTAGCTTTATTAGCTCATGCCTCTATGCCTCTCAAATTTTGGGATGAAGCTGTCCTTGCCACAACCTACCTTATCAATCGCACACCTAGCAAAGTTATTCAATTCGCAACTCCTCTAGAACAATTGTTCAAGGAAAAACCAAATTACTCCGTTCTTCGAGTCTTTGGATGTGCAGTTTGGCCAAATCTATGCCCATATAACACACACAAACTCCAATTCCGCTCCAAAAGATGTGTCTTCTTAGGCTATAACAATCTTCACAAAGGTTTCAAGTGTTTAGAAGTCACATCTGGCCGTGTCTATATATCTAGAGATGTCACCTTTGATGAAAGTATTTTTCTCTTTTCTGAGTTACATCCTAATGCCGGTGCTCGCCTAAGAGCTGGGATATCTCTTCTCCCATCATCTTTGCTTCCTCATTCTCCTTCACCAGGGGGAGAACAGAATAATCATGTGCTTAATTATCCTCCTAATTGCACTAATCAGTCTTGTGAAGAGAATGCAGAAAATAGCGCAGAAAATGGAGAAGAACAGTAGCCGGAGCAGTCTTCGGCGCAGTCACCCGTGCAGTCTGGTGGATCGCTGAGGCAAACCTTGGCACTATCACCTAATGATGCGACATACGTCGGGTCAGCACAGTCGTCACAGTCACTAGTTGACGTGACCGGCGCTGGCTCGAATGCATCTGGTGGCAATGATGGCGCAAGCTCCAGCTCAAATCAAGCGATGACACGTGGCGATGGCACTCAGGAGGAGAGTGTTCACATGGCCACAGAACTGCAAGATGTCACGTCACCAACAGGCTCGATTGATCAGGTCAGTGTTGAAGCAGGTGGAACAACGTCATAGACATCAGCAGGATCACAGGTTGTACCAGCTGGACCCAGGACTCGACTTCAAAGCGGGATCAGAAAAGAAAAGGTATATACCAATGGTACTGTTAAATGGCTTAATTTTACATCTTCTGGTGAACCACAGAGTCTAGAAGAAGCAATAAGCGACAAGAACTGGAAGGAAGCCATGGATGCTGAATACATGGCACTAATAGAGAATAAGACATGGCATTTAGTTCCACCTGAAAAGGGGAGAAATATCATTGATTGTAAGTGGGTCTACAAGATAAAAAGGAAAGCCGATGGCAGTCTAGACAGATACAAGGCACGTTTGGTTGCAAAGGGCTTCAAACAAAGGTATAGAATTGATTATGAAGATACCTTTAGTCCTGTTGTTAAAGCTGCAACTATTAGAGTAGTTCTATCTACTGCCATTTCTAAAGGTTGAAGTCTAAGACAGTTGGATGTGAAAAATGCCTTTCTTCATGGAATACTAGAGGAGGTATATATGAAGCAACCACCAGGATATGAGAAATCAGCTATGCCTAATTATGTTTGTAAACTAGATAAAGCTCTTTATGGGTTGAAACAGGCACCTCGGGCTTGGTACTTCAGGTTAAGTGCAAAACTTAATGAAATAGGCTTTAAGTCATCAAAGGCAGACACATCACTGTTCTTTTATAGGAAAGGACAAGTCATTATTTTTGTGCTGATATATGTTGATGACATTATTGTGGCTAGTTCTGTACCAGATGCAACTTCAGTATTGCTGCAGGAATTGAGCAAGGACTTTGCACTAAAGGATCTTGGTGACTTACATTACTTTCTGGGTATTGAAGTCAACAAGGTTAAAGATGGTATCCTGCTTAGCCAAGAGAAGTATGCATTGGATCTACTATGGCGAGTTGGCATGCATGAATGCAAAGCAGTAAGTACCCCTCTGTCAACATCAGAAAAACTTTCAGTACATGAAGGGACGTTGCTTGGACCTCAGGATTCTATCCAATATAGAAGTGTAGTAGGAGCTTTGCAATATCTGACATTAACAAGACCAGATATCTCTTTCTCAATAAATAAGGTTTGTCAGTTTTTACATGCTCCAATTACTGTTCACTGGGAAGTAGTAAAAAGAATTCTAAGGTATGTCAAATATACAGTTGGTCTAGGTCTAAAAATTGGAAAAGCATCTTCTTTGTTTGTTAGTGGTTTTTCAGATGCAGATTGGGCAGGATTTCCAGATGATAGAAGGTCAACAGGAGGGTTTGCAATTTTCTTGGGCCCTAATCTTGTGTCATGGAGTGCCAGAAAACAAGCTACAGTTTCAAGATCGAGTACTGAAGCTGAATATAAAGCTTTAGCTAATGCAACTGCTGAAATCATGTGGATTCAGACGTTGTTACAAGAAATAGGAGTTGAATCACCGCGTGCTGCAAAGTTGTGGTGTGACAATCTTGGAGCTAAGTATCTTTCTGCTAATCCAGTTTTTCATGCCCAAACTAAACATATAGAAGTTGACTTTCATTTTGTGAGAGAATAGGTAGCCAGAAAGTTACTAGAGATAGCATATATGTCTACTAAAGATCAAGTTGCAGATGGTTTTACAAAAGCTCTACCAGCGAGACTTTTAGAGATGTTCAAGAACAATCTTAATCTTGAGAAGATTAAGATTGAGGAGGAGTGTTAGATAAACACAGATTAACAGATATAATCTGTTTATGTAATCGGTATGCATGGATAGATGTCGGTTCGGATAGATAGATAGGATAGAATCCTTATGAGGGCTGCTACAGCCCGGGATTCCGTCAAAACGGGATATCACGAGCACGTCTCGCGACTTCCCCCCACACTAATTAAGTACGTGTGCCAGCCACAAATAGCTTATTATCTCCTTAATTGTACCGGCTGCTTTCCGCGGTATCATTATATCACACAGCGCGCTACAGAACAACCACTTCTGTCTTCTTCGCTGGTGCCGGCGCCGACGACGCTCGTAGAGCTGCCAGTCTCGACGACGAGAAATCTATATGCATGCATCGTCAAGCATGTGCTTGTATTCTACTCCACTCGTGGGTTTGCTGCTAGCTGCATGCATGCATGTGATGTCAGGTGGCTCGCCTTGCTGGTGCATGCTGATGCAGCCATGCAACACCACACGAGAATATAATCCTGATAGGGTATATATATCCATGGCTTGTGCATGTGCTTAATAAGGATATGGGCACTTGTGATATGACTGTGTCTATAGATGTGTTCTCAATTTGTTGTCACTAATATCTGATACCGACATGTATCAAACCTGATACCTTATATATTACGCCTGATAACTAGGTATCGGACGTACCAGGTACCACTCTTGATATCTATCGGTATCGCGCCTAATCATTTGTAGTATCAAGTACTAGACGTGGTATCTCTCGGTATCGAGCCTGATACCTATAGATACATAGCCTTATCATTGTTGGTACCAGGTATCAGACCTGATACATATCGGTAGTAGGCCTAATACGTATTGGTACTAGGCCTTATCATTGTTGGGTCTCATAAGTATTAGTTCTAGGCACTAGATTGACGTGATACCTATCGATACCGGGCCTCATCCTTATCGGTATCAGTACCAATATGATATCTATGGATATCAATTTATTGTCATTCACTAGTTTATATATGTCATCCATCAGATGATCGAACCATGAGGCAAGTGCAACCACGATTGAACATGTCAAATCCTAATTAATACATTGCAGTTGTAAGTCATTTTCAATTTGTTGGGACTTGGAATGAGTTTAGAACTAAGCAGAAACAACTAACTGAGATTTGATGTGCCTACATAGTTCCAAATACAGCTCATATAAACACAGATATGTAGCTATTCCACCGAGACATTCCGAATAAATTTCGTAGCTCTCCAAATCGAAATGGATCAGCAACGAAAACAACGATTTCCCAAAATCGAAACAAAATAAAACGAGCTCTGGAACAATCGAACCACCTTTTGCTGGTAAAAATTTCTCTAATCCAAAGCTGCTTAATGGCAACACACCGCATTAAATCAAACTCCACGTGGAGCAGCCGCGAATTGACGATTGCTGCCCACGACCTCCACAAGAAGCTGGAGCAGAGCGGCATGACGAAAGTAATAAAAGAAGGCGAGAGAAAGAGCTGAAACAGAGGCTGACGTGGAGGCTGGAGCCCTTGGAGCTGCCGATGTCAGGCCACGATATGTGTCTATCCCGTACAACGAAATCCCGTTGTATAGTTTTTCTCAATCCTTATCGCTTGTATTTAGGATCTCTGATCCAACACAGCTGCACACACACACACATATATATATAAAATCCAGCGCGATTAGTCGTTTAATCAATTAACACGCAACGCGTCCACCGCGGCGCTTCCTCCACTCGCATCTGATATTTTTACAGTGTCGTCGCCGGAGTTCGAGCTTTCGCCTGGCAGCACCAAGCTCAAGATTGTGTTTGAAGGCGTATACACGGAAGCAGCGAGGTCCGGCAATGGCGACGCCGGCGGCGGCGAGAGGTTGTTGTGCATGGTCGGCACCGGCGTTCTACCGACGCGCGGCGCCGACGACGCTGATCCGTGGGACTGGGCCAAGATCTCCGGCCGTGCCGGTTTCCAGCCGCCGGTCGCCACCGACGAGAGCATGCTGCTCGTGCTACGATACCCGAAGGAGCTTACACTGACGACCCGAGCGGTGGTAGGCAAGATGAGGAGCACGCGCGCCATGTCGGACGCCGCCTACTTCGACACGGTGAAGCTCGTGTCGGGGCCCACCTGGAACCGCCAGTACGAGTTCCGGCGCCCCGAGGAGCTTGCTGCGGCCGCCGGGACGTGCAGGCCGCTCACCTCGAGCGACGACGACGGCAACCGTGCGAGAGATCTGTACAAGGGCAGGTATCTGTGCGACGTCCTGGAACGCTACGGCCATGGCGTGATCACCGCGCGCCCAACCTGGTGCCACTGCAACTCGACGGCGACGGGCGAGCCGTGCCCGTTCGAGATGGACCGGGCAGAGGACGCCGGCGTGCCCTCCGTCGTCGGCATCGTACTGCACGACCTCCGGTGCCAGGGGTACGACCTCGACATGGCCGGCAACCCCAGCGGCGTGAAGGTGTCCGTCGTGTTCCGCCGTGTTCCGCGGCGGTACAACGCACGGCGCTGAGCGGGAAGACGCTGTCGGCCGAGGGCGTGTGGAACGCGTCGGCAGGGGAGGTGTGCATGGTGGCGTGCCGCGGCATCGGCAACAAGTCGTGCTACTTCAGGGTGTGCTTGTTCTTCCCGGCGACGTTCTCCATCACCGGCCGCGACATGATGCTCGGAGAGATAACCGTCGTCAATGCAGCCGGCGGCGCCGCACGCTCCTCGCTGTCGTTCCGGCAGTGCATGCATCCGCCACGGCTGCAGAGATGTGTCTCCGGTATACTGCCGGTGGTATACAGGTACAACTACACAAAGGTCAAGCGCGCCGGTGAGTTTCTCCGGAGGAGCTCGTCGCCGTTCGACTTCAGGGAGATCATTGCAAGGTCTCTACCCTTGAGCTATCCAAACTGCAGTGGCAATGGCGATGGCAAGAGAAATCTTGCAGACCTCGCTGACAGGCTCACGCCCCGGTTCACGGCCATGCCAAGCTTGTTCTCCCCTCCGGGATGGATTGAGCGGCCGGTCCTTCACCTCGAGGTCTTCTTCCTCGACCAGCTCATCGAACGATTCATGCCAGCATCCGACGATGCCACCACGAGATCAAGCGCGATACCCGGTGATGAGCCCTGCTTGCAAGAGCAGCGGCTACTGAACGTGTCGGGAGAGCTCACCATCTTCGGCAAGCTTCGTGTTGCTTGCTCTGCGATGTCGCTGGAAGGCGTCTACGATCGAGAGGATGGCCGGATGCACCTGATCGGCTGCCGGGATGTCCATCATCTCCCATGGCGAAACTCGTCGGCAAGAAGGGAACTCGAGCTCGAAGAAGGAATGGACTGTTCGATCGAGGTGAAAGTGGAGTACCCGCCGACGACGACGCACCGGTTCGTCAGGTCGACGGCGAGGGTTCAGATCGCAAGCACAAGGATCGCCGGCGACTACCCGCTGCACTTCGATACGGTGAAGCTCTGGGCCCAACCGGTCCAATATCGACGTCGGTGGCCGGACTTCATCTCCAGAGCAATCGTCGACGGCGTCCTTTGCGTCGTGCTGCTGACGGCCTCCATCGCCGCCGCGCTCCGCCAGCTGCCCCACCTCAAGCACCACGCCGACGTCGCGCCGTACGTCTCCCTCGTCATGCTCGGCGTCCAAGCTCTCGGGTTCGGCATGCCGCTCTTCGCCGGCATGGAGGCGCTACTGGCACGGGTCACCTTGCAGCCAGAGCTTGACACCACCAGGCCGCTGCCTCCCCCGGGTTCCTCCTACATGCTCGACTACAACCGGCCGTACCAGGCCGTCGACCGGACGGCGAAGATCCTCACCGTCGCAGCGTTCTTGCTAACCCTGTGCGTCGCGCGGAAGGTGCGGCGGTCGAGGGCGCGCCTGCTGCTCCTGTTCTCCGACGACGTCCACGCGCCAGCGACAGCGAGCGCCAGCAGCTGGGAGGGCTTCTTCCCCAGGGCCGGTGATGCCCCTCGCCGCCGTCTCGCTCGCTTCCGTGTTCGTCCAGCAGCGGTGGAACTATGCCATCATCAGTAGGTTGGGCAACTCATCAAAGCAGCAGAAGTTGCATCACCTCTTCTAATGCACAACAGACATCACTTCTTGGGCTATATATGAGCCGTAATGAGCCAAGATTATGGATGGGCCGAAGATTACTGATGGGCTGTAATGGACCAAGATTATGGATGGGCCGAAGATTTCAGATTATAGTATGGGCTGGGGTGACGTGGCATGTGTTCCATGGTTTCCGGTCAAACCTCCAAGCGGGGGGGGGGGGGGGGGGGGGGGGGTCAACGGCGGCCTAATGGTCCCCGTCTGCAGCCTAATTACCCTCACTATCACACGATTTTTATTACCGCCACGGACGGCGTGGCATAAATAAGTGGGGGCTTATAGCGAACAGTACTTGAATGCTCCTGGTACGTAGCAGTAGATCATGAGACTTAGCACCGTCCAGTCAAAGCAAACCAAACGCAGAGCTTTGAATCGTGGCTACTGATCACTGTCACTGGCCGCCCTCCTGACTCCTGAGTCCCCCTGCCGACCCTGTCTCCACACCCATTCGAGTATAGTAATCGGATTAAGCCCCGTGACTAATTAAATCGCACACGTACAGTAGTACGAACGTCCAAACTTTGTTGCGGAGCTCCAGGCGCAATACGAACTCCACGTCGCGTGCCGCTGCATATGCTACGAGTACTAAAACTTACTCTACTCTTTTCCTCCTATAAAAAATTAATCTAAAATTAAATATAACATATTTTATGAATTTAAAAAGATGTTATATCTAAATTTATAATACTAAAATATATCATATTTAATACTAAATTGATTTTGTATAAGATAAAAAAATATAAGCTACGGTGTACGGAGTACTGTATGGCTGGTACTATCCCGTATCCGTCGGGAAGGAGACCGTCATTTCATCCGTTAAATCCGTTACTTCCTCCAACGCTGCACTGAAACACAGGTGTATAAACTACTGTGCCACTGGTAGTAAAGAGCAGCAGAGTAAAAAAAAATTATGCTCCCTATCATGTACTCCAAATTTATTGGCTATTACTACATATTAAAACTAACATATATATATATATATATATATATATATATATATATATATATATATATATATATATATATATAAAATACGTTAACTATAAGGTTAACTATATTTTTTTCTCTTCTTTCTTTTTCACTATAAATTTAATATAAATATCTTATAACATGTGTATAGCTAGCTTTTACATTAATAATCAACACTTATCACTTTTTTAATCTTTTTTCCCATAAGTTTACGAGTAAAATGCATAGGCGGTCTTTAAACTCGTACGAGTGTGTCATCTGGATCTCTAAACTCTCAAAATATATTTCTATGTCACTAAATTTGTCATGGGCATCATATAGATCCAAACGTATTTCAACCCGTCTCGTGTGCTGACGTGGCATGTGATGGTGGCGCATGTCAGAGGAAACCACATTCATTCATATATAGAAAAAAATTGAAAACATATTTTTCTCCCCTCTTTTTAATTTATTTTTTAATTAAAATTAAAACATCATTTTCTCCTCTCTCTCATTTCTTTTTAATGTTTTTCTGTTTGATTGACATATAAGTGTCATCATGACAATGCTACGTCAACTCATCTCATGAAACGGATTGAAATCTGTTTGGACTTATATAATACTCATGTCAAGTTCAAAGATCAAAAAATATTTTAAAAGTTCAAGAACCTAACTAACACATCCGTATAAATTTAGGGACAATCTGTTTACTTAAATCTAAGTTTATGTAATTACTTTTTTTGTTTTAAAATATAAATAATTTTGGGTAAGTGTGACATATTTTGTTTAGATTCGTAGTATTAGAATGTGTCATATCTATTTAAAATTTATTATATTTTTAGAAAGGATGGAGTACGTTGGTTTTGTAGTCCGCTCCATCGGTAGACTCACCGTGTCTTCATCGTCACGTTACTGCGAGTCCGCAACTCACCAAAAGCCCCTACGCGCCACTCGCAGTTTATTAGCCCCTACGAGATGAGAGCACGTAGCATCTACGAGCACATGCCACGCATGCACCACAGCCCACAGTGCTACTACTACTACTACTCCCACTCCCACCTCACTTATCACCTCACGGCTCACGCACAGCGGCACACAGAAGCAGGGCACAGAGCCAGCCATCCACACACACACACTGGCCGTCCTCCTCAAAAGCCGCGCCCTGCCTGGCAAGGCGGAGGAAAACGTGGGTCCGAAGGTGGGGACGCCACCACCACCAGTAGAATCTAGCCAATCCAGTTGCAATAAAGTATAGCTCCCGTACCCTTCCCTCCTCGTGAGCTCTCTCGCCAGCCTGGCCCCACCACCCATACACACGGAGCCCCACGAGAGGGAAAGCACGCCACTGCTACTCGTCACCGGCTCACCGCGGCGTCGCAGCGCACGCCACTAGACTAGCTAGAGCTAGCTGGCTGCTCCTCCTACTAGGCGTAGCTCTCTCCTCTCTCCTCTCTCCCTCCCTCTCCCATTAGTCAATACTGTAGTTGTAGTAGTGGTAGCACCCACCACCTCGCCATTAAAGAAACTTGAGCCAAGTGGAGAGAAGGGAGGAACGGAGGTGGTGGCCTGGTGGGTATGACGTCCGGGGCGGCGGCGGCGGCGGCGGGGGCGGGGAGGACGCCGACGTGGAAGGAGAGGGAGAACAACAAAAGACGGGAGCGGCGGCGGCGGGCCATCGCCGCCAAGATCTTCACAGGGCTCCGTGCGCTCGGGAACTACAACCTCCCCAAGCACTGCGACAACAACGAGGTGCTCAAGGCGCTCTGCCGCGAGGCCGGCTGGGTCGTCGAGGACGACGGCACCACCTACCGCAAGGTCAGTTCGTGCATGTCCGTCTCGATCTGGTCGTGTTGCTGTCCATTTCTTGGATCTTGGATGTGTAGATCTGGCCGGAGCTGAGCTGAGCTGAGCTCGAGTTTCTTTGTTTTGGTCGTCGCAGGGATGTAAGCCGCCGCCGTCGGCTGGTGGAGCGTCGGCGGGGATGAGCCCCTGCTCGTCAACGCAGCTGCTGAGCGCGCCGTCGTCGTCGTTCCCGAGCCCCGTGCCGTCGTACCACGCGAGCCCGGCGTCGTCGAGCTTCCCGAGCCCCAACCGGCTCGACAACCCGAGCTCCTCCTGCCTCCTCCCGTTCCTCCGGGGGCTCCCCAACCTCCCGCCGCTCCGCGTCTCCAGCAGCGCGCCCGTCACGCCGCCGCTCTCGTCGCCGACGGCGTCGCGGCCGCCCAAGATCAGGAAGCCGGACTGGGACGTCGACCCCTTCCGGCACCCCTTCTTCGCGGTCTCCGCGCCGGCGAGCCCCACCCGCGGCCGCCGCCTGGAGCACCCGGACACGATACCAGAGTGCGACGAGTCCGACGTTTCGACGGTGGACTCCGGCCGGTGGATCAGCTTCCAGATGGCCACGACGGCGCCGACGTCCCCCACCTACAATCTCGTCAACCCGGGCGCATCCACCTCCAACTCCATGGAGATAGAGGGGACGGCCGGCCGAGGCGGCCCGGAGTTCGAGTTCGACAAGGGGAGGGTGACGCCATGGGAGGGCGAGAGGATCCACGAGGTCGCCGCCGAGGAGCTCGAGCTCACGCTCGGCGTCGGCGCGAAATGACGGCCATTTATTGCCGAGCAAAAAAGATGGATCCTTTCGTGGACCTCGAGCACCAGCTGATCATGGTTATTGCTAGATCAGTACTGGTCGATGTGTATGATCATGACTACGCATCGATGCTGCGATTTGGGCGATTTCATTCTAGTCTTAGGTTAATCTTGTTGTTCAATTCATTCTTCCTGGACTTGGAAAAAGGAAGCAGGAAAAACCTCGGCTGATTTTATTCATGGCTTCACTGTTCATCTCTGCGTTTCTTCTTCCCGTACCTGTCATGTGCATCTCCTCAAAATGAGTGACATCTTAGCTTGTGAGTAAGAAAAGTTGAGTGACATAAAAATTCAGGGGAGATGATGTTCAACTTTATGGCATGATCACTTTGACGTACCGTTAAACCAGTAGAGTGAACTCCCGGTTTACTGTCTCTTTAACTTGCTTTTGCTTTCTTTACCGTTCACGTAGAAATGTACTTCGTACTACACGATGGCCAATTGGATTATACGAGCAAATTCAGAAGGAATCCATCAGATTCGCCACCGTCACTCCCACGCAGACAATGGCATGTCTGCCGCAAGCACGGGGATTTTGTCCGGTTGCATATCAATCTTCAGAGACTGGGAGCAAAGCATTGTTAGTTCGTCTTTTATCTTGAAGGGACAAATTTTGATCGAACTCATCCATTATTTGCTGCACTAGTAATTAAACTGGCCGGTATTACTGTAGCCTGCGGAAGGTTATTGGAATACGAACTAGATTCAGGCTACATCAAGCAAACCGTATTCAGCTGCAAAATTATTAGGGACATGAGGTATTGCACCAAGCACTCTCCTGCATATACTGTGTGGCTGCATGCTTGATGTGGCCGTGGCGATTGGAGGTGCCGAGGAGGGGGTATCTCCAAATAGTGCCATTGTACAGTGGCGCAATGGGCACACGGTCGCACGGACGGCCGCTCTCTAGGGGCTAAAGCTGGTCACCTCAAATCAGATCCCATTCACTGTGCTAGTGTTTTTTTTTCTCTTTATCCGACGGCATGCGCTTCGGCATGGACTCGTGGTTGCTCGTTTCGTATCTACAGTGACCATCGGTGGCAGGCATAATTGGCTCGGGCTAGTACACATATGTAGCGGACAGGGCCACGGATACACACGGTCTAGCTTACCAAAGATCAAATGATTTTCGATATAAAACGGCTCGACCCAATCGCTCGCGACTGCTTAATGGCACGTTCAGTGCACCACACGTACGCGTCCGACTCCACGGAGCACGAACCAATCTACCGTGGTTTGTGCGGCGCCTGCGCGTGTGACAGGGCACCCACCCCGGTGCGCGCACGGCCGATTGGGCGCGCAGGGAAACGAGACGAGATGGGGGAGCTCGACGCATGGGACCCTATACCCATGTGGGCTTGTCCAGGCGATGCTAGCCATCGCGCGCAGCCAGCTTGCACGCCGCACGCACCGAACGGCGGGGCGCGCAGGCGCATTTTCTCGGGGATATTTGGCAACGCGTACTACGTGCTACGTACCGACCGTGTTCAACTCGCCGCTCGTGCGTCTGCGGTGACCCACCCGCCTGCGGTTGGGAGCGGCAGTTGGGGACAAAAAAAAACCGGCTTGGAATGTAGCAGCAATGTACGCGGCGCGTAACGACCGGCGACTAGTTTAGGTCGTTTTCTTGGTGCGTTGTCTCTATTCGGTTTGTTTGCGTTTTTCGCAGCCTTGATTCATACGATTGGAGTACACGATAGTTGTACAATACGGTGTGACCAACAAGATAGCGCCTGAGGGGCTGGCTGTGCGGTACACGAGAACGATAGATTGGTGTACAATATGAATGTAACTGAAGTATAGATGGGTAGAGAACGATAGATTGAGCGAATAGGTTGGTAGAGAACGATAAATTGAGCTAGTAAAGTTACAACCAATTATTACGACCTACAATATAAAACAACTGCAAATTATAAAACCTAGTTTAATCAAAAGAACTAACTGGAACACTAACATATAAGAACAAAGATATCATCCTTATCACTGAACCTCTATTCGTGATTGACGAAAATCTGCATGTAGTTCTTATACTCCTGAAAACATTTCATCAGGGTCTCAAAGTCGAAGCCAGTACAGAACCTTTAAGGTTGTAACCATCCAAGTAGGCGAGTAGCCCCGTCCTCCAAAATACATCATCGCCCCAAGTTCTAAATACGAACTGAAGGTCGCAAATAGGCTCATGGAAATCAACACCGATCGTTCAGTCGACCAGATCTCACACACATCACCGCTGACAAAATTGCGTTGGACCGAAGCGAAAGATATCGTTGAAAAATAACTGAACTATAAAACAGTATCCCACTCTTACGATAGAACTAGACGCTGTCGATAACGCGACAGGTGAATATGTAGCACAGCAAACTGGAAAACTGGCAACAACAAAGAACATCACGAGTTAAGACAGTCGTCGTCCTGTCTCGACCACAATCGTACGTGATGCCACCGACGATGATGACGATGGAGAGAGGCCACGATAGACGAGCTGAGATGGAGAGTCTTCGACCACAACGGATAAAAAGGAGATCGCGAGCACACACAGACGACATACAACTACGGACGAAAAACCGTACGTGACGAGTGAAAATTTGCATATCTTTTTAAGTAGGTTAGGTTAGATTACATATCAGTAACTAATGTTGAGTCCTTTCTTTTCTTTTTTTTAATTCCCTAAGTCAAGTCTAGAGGATTTATGACATCTTCGAGGGGGTGGAGGGGTTGGAGAACTTGCAGGATGTGGTGAAGATGGAGGAAGAGCCGGTGAAAGAGGTGGAGGCTGTTGGATGCAGAGGCAGAGACGACGTGAACCTTGATCGTCCCGATGAGATGACGAAGAAACGACGCTTGGATGGGCCTTGAGCTGGACATGGATGCAACCAGCCCTCTGAAGTGCCTAGGCAACTCTTGGTATGCTGCCATTTGAGCTGTACTTAGTATATTCGCTCAGTAAATGATGATTATTCTGCATGATAATGACCGCGGTTACCATCCATAGATAGTAACTTCTCGTTTACTAGAGACTGAGGTTTAGTTGAATAGAAGCTGATGTATCTGGTCTTGTGGCTCACTAGCTCTCTAGTAGACTAGTAGTTACAAATTTACAAACCAGGAACAGGAAGATGAGCACATCACCTTGCTGCATAGGTTTCATCCTATATGAATTACTTTGGTATCTTATATTCTATTGAGGATGGTTGGTTCATTTGAGAACAGGATATTCCAGATAATAGGCTCCAGTTTGTGTAGATTGTATTGCGTGACATAAATTTTCATGTTGAATAATTTGGTGCCACGAGAAAGTTGTGGCAGTTACTCCTTCAGTCCTACTTAGCTTCGTTGCTAGCCTTTGAGCAAATCGAGCTTTAACTTTAAGTTGCCATTATTTTTTGTCGCTTTTCATGCTACGTTTCTTGAGCTGAGGCTGATCTGACAACAAAATACACGCAAGAAATTATATCTTTGGTTAGCTTCTTGTGCGCTTATTTGTTCTTACTTCACCTTCTTGAGATCTTTTAGGAGCTCTGCACCCTTATACCAAAATTGTGCTAAACTTCACTGCATTTACATATGTTACTAAAATAGATGCACAACGGAGACACGAATTTTACGTGAAAAACTCTTGCAGGAAAAAATCACGGGCGCCGACCGGTAATGGTTACTATTGAGGAATTGATTACAAACGTAGAGGAATAACAATGAGAACTTCTCCCTTCCCGTACGACTTACAAAAGTATATATAGAAGATAAAAGGCAAGACTCCTAATAAGAAACGACTAGGAATCCTAATAGGAAACTAATCCGAATATATTGTAGGCCTAAATTCGGATCACATATTTAACAATCTTCACTTTGAGACGAATTTTCTCTTGTAACATAAAAACATCAATCGCCAAGAAATACCTCATGTAGATAAAATCACCGCGCCAAATAGTCTCTAGGACTATACTGTAACACCAACCAAACTTGAGCAAAGCTCAAACTTAGTAACAGGAACTGACTTTGTCATCATATCAGCTGGGTTATCATGAGTACTTATTTTGCATACCTTGACATCACCTTCAGCAGTCATACCTCGAATAAAGTGATATCTCATATCAATGTGCTTTCTTCTCTCATGGAACATCTGATCCTTTGTAAGGCATATTGCACTTTGACTATCACAAAATATATTAATGCAAGACGTAATTCCACAAAGCTCAGTGTACAAACCTCTAGGCCAAATAGCTTCTTTACAAGCTTCAGAATTAGTCATATACTCCGCTTCAGTAGTAGATAAGGCAACAGTTGCTTGCAAACTTGCTTTCCAACTAACAGCACAGCTTTCAATAGTGAAAACATAACCTGTAAGCGATCTTCTCCTATCCAAATCTCTAACAAAATCTGAATCCACATAACTAACAAGTCCATCTCTAGATCTTTCAAATTGCAAACAAGCACTATACGTACCATGTAGGTATCTGACAATTCATTGAACTGCTTTCCAATACTCTTTGCCAGGATTAGCCATGTATCTACTGACAACACTCAAAGCATGCGATAAGTCAGGACGAGAACATACCATGGCATACATAAGTGAACCAACTGCACTTGAGTATGGAACTCTAGACATGTACTCAACATCATAATCTGACTGTGGACATAAATCTGAAGATAATTTGAAATGTGCAGCTAAAGGAGTACTCACTGGTTTTGCATCATGCATATTGAAACGACGAAGAACTTTTTCAATATAACCTTTCTGACTAAGATATAACTTGTCAGATTGTATTTCTCTAGTAATTTTTATACCGAGAATTTTCTTCGCTGCACCCAAATCCTTCATCTCAAACTCACTACTCAATTATGCCTTCAACTTTGCTATCTCTAATTTGTCTTTTGCAGCAATCAACATATCATTGACATAAAGAAACAAATATATAGTTGAACCATCAACAACTTTAAAATAAACATAGCTATCAAAATTGGATTTTCTAAACTTCTGAGAAAGTATGAAAGAGTCAAATCTCTTATACCACTGTCTAGGTGACTGCTTTAACCCATAAAGAGATTTTTTCAACCTACAGACTAGGTTCTCTTTTTCAGGAACAACAAAACCTTCAGGTTGCTCCATATAAATGTCCTCTTCTAACTCCCCATATAAAAATACAGTTTTAACATCCATTTGCTCTAGTTCATAATTATGCATTGCAACAATACTAAGTAAAGTGCGAATTGAACTATGCTTCACAACAGGGAAAAAGACATCATTGAAATCAATACCTGAAATCTGGCTATAACCTTTAGCAACTAACCTTGCTTTGTACCTTACCTCATCAGTTGGAGATATACCTTTCTTTCATTTGAAAATCCACTTGCAACGGATAGGTTTCTTCTCCTTTGGCAATTTCACCAATTCCTAAGTACGATTCTTTTCAAGTGACTCCATCTCATCATGCATAGCAGTTATCCATCTATTGCAATCATCAAAAATAATAGCCTCAGAATATAAAGAAGGTTCTGCATTACTTTCAATTTTCTCTGCCACACTCAAAGCATAAGCAACTATGTTCGCTTCTTCAATATAATTTTGAGGGGGTTTAATAATTCTTTTGGGCTTATCTTTTGCAATAGAATGTTTTGGCGACTGCTCAATGGTAGAAGAATCTGAATCTTCACTAACAGGTGCATCTTGGTTAATAGCAACATCTTCTTTTTTTGGTACATGCCCTGAACTGATCAAGTGCTCCACCTGCACACTTGCTTTCTGCTGACTCTCAACAAGAACATTAGTAGAAGGTTTGTCATGTAACATAACTGATTCATTGAAGACAATGATTCTACTAATCACAATCTTTCTAGTTTCATGACACCATAACTTATAGCCTTTCACACTAGACGAATAACTAAGAAAAATACACTTAATAGCTCTAGGCTCCAATTTACCATTATCAACATGAGCATAAGCAGTACAACCAAATACTCTTAAGTCTGAATAATTTGCTCAATTGGAGTCTTCTTATCAATGGCATAACTGGGTGACCGATTAATAAGATAACAAGCAGTGAAAACGGCTTCCGCTCAAAACTGTTTAGACAAACCTGCATTAGACAACATACAACGGGCTTTTGATATAAATGTCCTGTTCATACACTCAGCTACGCCATTTTATTGAGGTGTATGAGGAATGGTGTAGTGTCGCACAATCCCTTCAGACTTGCAATATGATTTAATTATCTTATAACAGAACTCCATCTCATTGTCAGTACGAAGTATTTTCACCTTCCTTTCAATTTGTCTTTCAACCATATTCTTCCACTCTTTAAACGCATCAAAAGCTTGATATTTGTGCTTCAAGAAATAAGGCCAAACTTTTCGCGAATAATCATCAACGATAGTCATCATATAACGAGCACCTCCAAAGGATGTCTTACAAGCAGACCCCCCATAAATCAGAATGCACATAATCAAGAATACTTTCTGTAGTATGTGTAGATGTGTTGAACTTCACCCTCTTATGCTTGCCAAGATGCAATGCTCACAAAATTTGAGTTTTCCGATGTCTTGTCCGTCTAGCAATCCTCGCTTGCTCAATTCTGCCAAACCAATTTCACTCGTATGTCCAAGACGCATATGCCAAAGATTAGTAGCATCGGAATTAGATAATGAATCTGAAACTGCAGCAACATTACCTAATATAGTTGTACCTCGCAGATGATACAGGTCGACAGTTTTAATATCAGCTTTCATTACAACAAGAGAACCCTTGGTTACCTTCAAAATTCCGTCTCCACCGGAATATTTGTACCATTTGCGAGCAAGAGTACTTAAAGAGATGAGACTTCTCTTTAAATTTGGAATATGCCGCACATCTGACAATGTTCTGACACAGCCATCAAACATCTTGATCTGAATTGTTCCAATACCTGCTACCTTGCATGGCATATTATCACCCATCAAAATAGCACCACCTTGCACAGACTCATAGGTGGCAAACCAATCCCTGTTCGGGCACATATGATAGGTGCAAGCAGTATCAAGAATCCACTGGTCACTAGTTTGTGCACAACCAGCATAAGTAACAAGTAATTCTGCACCAGACATATCATCAGTAACAACTATGGCTTTACCTTTTTCTTCTTTATTACTTTTCGGTCTATAACTTCCGGTTCTCTTGTCTTTGTTCTGTAGCTTCCAACACTCAGAGATATCATGTCCATTTCTCTTGCAGTATTTGCATGACTTATATCTGCCTTTGGACTTTGATCTTCCACGGTAGCTACTTGAACTTTTATCTCTTGATTTATTCTTTGTGTTCTTCTCCTGTTGCCTGCCCCGAACTGTCAAACCTTCTGCTTGTGAACTTGAACTTTCAGAGGGTAGCATCTTCTTCATCTTTTCTTTGGCATGCAAAGCTTCATAAACTTCTTTCAAGGTTAAAGTATCACGACTATAAAGAATATTATCTCTGAAATTTGCGTATGAGCTAGGCAACGAACATAATATAATAAGGCCTAAATCCTCTTCATCATACTTTACCTCCATAGACTCAAGGTCAGCAACAATTTCTTTGAAAGTGGAGAGATGATCCATCACAGACTCATCATCTTGCAACTTGTGCAAAATAACTTTTGCTTCAGGTGCATCTTACTGGTTAGATCCTTTGTCATGCAAATCTGTTCCAGCTTTAACCACAGCTTAGCGGTTGTCTTTTGCTTAAGCACCTCCTACAAAATATTATTAGATAGATGAAGATGAATATATGCCATAGCCTTACGATCTCTTTTCTTGTCATCGTTGGACCAATTTTGAGTCCTTTTGTCAAATCCAGATAGCGCATCATCGAGGTCTTGTTGTGCAAGAACTGCTCGCATCTTCACTTGCCATAGTGAAAATCTTGTGTCTCGGTCCAGGAGCGGTAGATCATACTTCAAACTCGTCATGAGAATTAATCCTGAATTTGTTGGTAAGAAATTAGGGTAAACCTAGCAAAAACGCGAACCTCTGGATACACTTCTCGTGTGCACGTAGCAATGATCTTAAATATTCCTGGTACACAAGCTTAGGTGCACCTAGCAATTTCCAATATAAAATTTAGTCCATGTAAATAGTACAGCAATGATGGCTACTGTGGCTTCTGAGATGTAACGCCCGTTTTATTGCGGCGTTAGCGGGAAAAACTAATCTCTAAAAACCCTATTTGCAAAAATTTTGTTCTTCGGTCAAGACTTGTTGTGTGCCTGGGTCTCGTGTTTCCCCTCTCATCTCAATCCCGGAGAAAACCGCGAAATCGGATTTCGAATCCGAACCCTAAAACTCCTCCCCTCTCTCTCTCGACAAAAGTCTGTTTTGCCTCCCTCCTTCTCGGGCCGGTTTCCCTTCTCGGCCTACTTCCCTCCCTGCTCCCGGCCTGCTCCTCTTTCTCCTCTCCCTCCTCCTCGGGCCGCCGCTGGCCCAGTTCTCCCTCTCTCCCCCCTCCGGCCGCTCTCCCTTTTTCTTTCCGTGGGCCGCGCTGTCCCGGCCCGCTCCGCTCGGCCCGAGCGCATCGGGTACGTGCGTCGCACGTGCGCCGCGCGCACCCGAGCCAAGAGAGAGCGCCCGCTCTCTTCCTCCCTCGCTGTTCTTCTCTCTCTCTTCCTCTCCGTTCCGTCGTCGGCGACCGCGTCCTCCCAGCCCCGCCGTCCTACGCGCGTGCCGCCAAGGGAGCGCGCGCTCTCCCTTTCCCTCCCCGCGCACGCCCCTGCCCGAAGCGGCAAGGAGGCCGCCCTCCTTTTTTCCTTCCCCTTTTGCTTTTTCCCCCGACCGGCCGGCATCACGCCTACCGTCGTTCGGCCGCTAGCGCGGAGAGCGCCAGTGCGGTCCCCTCCCCGCGCTCCACCGCCTCTCTTTCCCTCCCTCGCACCGACCTCCGCCCGAACCGACTTGCCCTCCCCCTCCTTCAAATCCTCTCGCTCGGCTGCCATTGCCGCCTCCCCCGTCGAGCTCCTCTCCCCTCCAACCCGCGTGCTGCCGCCACCGCCCTCGTCGTCCGCCGCCACTGCTGAGGACGCCGAAGAGCCCCGGCGCCCCCCCTCTTCCTCTCCCTCGGCCCGGAGCCGTGCCGCACCGCCCCGCGCCGTCAGTCCCCTCCCCGGCAAGCCGCCTCCTCGCGGTAACCTCTCCCTCTCCCCTCCGTCTCCCCCTCTCTCTCGCGTTTTAGGCCACTAGATAGCCCGGGCGCCGCCGTGGCCGCCACCCCTCTCCTCCGTTCCCTCCCCGCGCCGCCGTTGCCGTCGTCGCCTAGCGCCGTCGCCGGCCGCCATCGCGCCTTCTCCCCCCAATCCGAGCCGACGGCTCTCTTCCTCTCTCTCCCCTCTCCGCTCCGGTGATCTCCTCCCCGCCGGGCTCGCGCCGCGCCGCCCCGAGCCCCTCCGCCGTCGTCGCCGTTGATCTCAGCCGCTTTCCCGTCGCCCTCCTCCCGCCGACCTCCGTGGCTGCCACGTAGGCGCCACGCGAGCGCCGACGGCCTCTTCCCCTCCGTGCGCCCGGTCCGTGTGGGCCGCGCCGCTGACGGGCGGGCCCCGCCCTAGCGACGCGCGGTGGACCACGGTCCACCGATCCCAGCCACTCGCGTCGACCACGCCCATCAACTCGGCCCGTCGGCCTCCCTCTCCTCTCCGGCCCATTGGCCATCGGCCCCTCCCTCAATCGGCCTCGACCTTCGGCCGCTCGGCCCGTCGGCCTCCGTGCCCATCGGCCTCGGCCCCCCCGGTCTCCCTCGTTCAGCCTTAGGCCGTTCCTTCGCGCGCCGGCCCATTAGTTCGGCCGCGCCCGCGCCAAATCCTTTGGGCCACATCTAGCCGCCCAAAAATGAAAGTCCAATTCACGTCCCTCCTCTCTTTTTCTTTTTCCAGGGAATTAATAATTCCTTTTTCCTTTAGACAGAAAATCATTTAATCTTCGGAAATTCATATCTTCTCAACCGTTCGTCCGATTGACTCCGTTCAACTTTCAAAATTTCTCAAAAATCGAGATCTATCCAATGGCATGCTTAGTGGTCATTAATAGGGCTTCTTTTTATCGTTGTGTTGAGTCGTCTCGCTTCGCGTGTAGTTTCGGAGCCAGAAGACCCGCAGTGCGCGGATTTCAAGGAAGAAACTCAAGATCTCGAGCAAGGCAAGTCACCTTTGACCAATTGAACCTATAATTTGAAATTAAGTATTTTGATTTCGCAAACTATGCATTATTTAGGTTACACTTAGCACTTGGCCTCGGTTTGCAATACAACCGGCAGGCCTTACCCAATTGCTACATTTACCTTCCTTGATTATTGAATACCCTAAAACTCCCTTGTCACCCCTTTCGGTGAGGTCTCGGTATTCGCACCCCGCGTACGAATATCGAGACTCCCCTTCAAATTTAAAATGATCAACTGGGTAAAATTTGAGTTTACAAAATGCTTGGAAAAACCCGACACTTGGGTCGGTGCTTTAAAAACAAAGTGAGTTTCTAAAACTCGCGGTGCGGGAGACGTACTGGAGGTATGGTCTGCCCGTTCTCGCCCTATGGACCGATCCCTTGGGAATTACATCCAAGCATATGTCAAGTACGACCACATGGGTGATATGAGACGTCCCTGGCTGAGTAACTAGCTAGGCCAGGAAAACCTTGATGCCAAGGGACAAGTGGATTCGTCGGGATGGTGTCGGGGAGGACCCTTGGGCTTCCTGGCACAGTATGGTCTAGGACCTAACCTGGTGTTGGTCCGTGGGACCCCTCCCGTTGGCATAAGATGACCCTGAGTCGGCTTTCGAAATGCTTTGTCGTGAAAGCCTCAAGGTCGCCAGACGTGGCTGTGAGGCACGGGCTGGGTGACTCGAGGTTAGTAACGTCATGTGGGTAAAGTGTACCCCCTCTGTAGAGGTTAATAACTGTTCGAACAGCCATGCCCACGGTTATGGGCGGATGTGAGGTGATTCCTTAGCGTAGTTTTGTTGACTACACTGTGAACTGCTGTTGGTGTGAGAAACCTTTTCTGTGCTTAAGTTGGGCTGTTGGAGCAGCCGGTGTCGGTGAACGATTGGCCGAAAACCTTTCGTGCCGACAAGTTTCAATCTATACAATTTCACTGTTCCGGCCGGATGAGACGCACTCTCTCGTCCGTGTCATTGAGAAGCACTCACTTAGATGTCTCCGAAAGTCTTAAACTAAAATTGACTGTGAAAAATAACTGGCTCTCCTTTGAAGCTTGCATCAAACACTTAATTCCCTTAACTTGCTGAGTACTCCCGTACTCATCCTTGCTCTATATAATTAAACCCCCCTAGTTCTCGAAGACGACGAAGTGGACCCTGCTGAAGAGGAGTTCTTTCAGGAGCAAGCAGTCTACGAGCAGTAGTAGGGTTTCGGCCTTTCCCCAAGGCTTTGCCTGTGGCTTAGGGCCAGTCTCTGCCTTTCCACTTCCACCTTTTTGTAATGCTATTGTGAACTCGGGTTCTGTCCGCAGTTCCAACCTTGGTTGTAATTCTACTCTTAATAAAGAGACCGCTGTTGTTGTGATATTCTATCTTCATGTTGTATCAGCACTGTTTCCTAGGACTGATACAGGTATACAGGTTAAGTTAGATCGCCTTATCCTGGCCTCCGTTCGGGGCTAGTTTGGGGCGTGACATGAGACATGAATTTTCTCCTGCTCGGGACGTGTGCTGGTAGATGACTTCCCGCTGCTGATCTGCTTTGCCTTTTCCTCCGGGCGTAGGCAGTAGATAACGAGTCCGAATTAGTCTGTGACTCCGGATCAGACTATGCCAGATTAATCTTGCCGAACAGAACTTCGACGAAGCAATATTGCAACGCTGAACACGCGGACGGCTGAAACTACAAATCGGATTGGTCGGCGACAAACTCGACAGAACCGGCAGAGGCCGTGGGGTTAGTAGAACGATCTCCAAAGCTCTGATACCACTTGTTACTAAAATAAATGCACAACGGAGACATGAATTTTACGTGAAAAACCCTTGCGGAAAAAAACCACGGGCGCCGACTGACAATGATCACTATTGAAGAATTGATTACAAACGTAGGGGAATAACAATGAGAACTTCTCCCTTTCCGTACGACTTATAAGAGTATATATAGGAGATAAAAGACAAGACTCCTAATAGAAAACGACTAGAAATCTTACTAGGAAACTAATCCGAATATATTGTAGGCATAAATTCGGATCACATATTTAACAACATATGCTGTTTGTTGACTTCACTGCCTATGTTGATAGTTCTGCAGAAGTTCCTGAAAGCAGAATTTGTTTCCACCTGATTCTCTGGATGGATGGGAAATTTGTGGTCTTGTGTTCATATGATTTAGTTTGTCACTATCAAATCGGGATTTCTCAAGATATATCGAATTCCTATATAAATATATCCATTTAAAATGTGTTAGTCTAACAAGATCGATGTTGAGGGCCGAAAGTCACTGAGATCACTGCATGTACTGAAACTCTTGGCTGTTGGATTACATTTGTGCAAGGGAACAGAGAGCAATCTTATCAGTCTTGTGTGTTTGGAAGTGGAATGAGGGGATATCCCTTAAGAGATGATTAGAGTTTCCCTTCTTGTGTGTTTCTCTTGTTCATGGGCTCATGTGAACGCCTGCAAGCGAGGCACCAAGGTCACAAATATGTGTTTCGGTCAAGCATCTGGACTCAACATTATGGCAATTTTGATAGAATGGAGGACATGCTGTCCAGTGTTAATGAACTTTAAGCTCAGGATGGAGCTCACTGCATACCGCCCCACAAGACGGCCATTAGTTTACTGTTGTCTGACAAAACAAGATTTTCTGTTAAGATTCTGCCTTCAGTTTGGTTTGTTATATATACCATCTTTGGTTTCATTTGTACTCTCTTTCTTCTTTTTTTTCATTTTGTACTCTCTTTTTTTTTTCCTTTTTGAAGTGGTTGACTCGTGCTATGTTGAGATAGAGCCGTTGAGGCACAAAACGGGCTGCATATTCGATCGATCGCCTCCCCTGCGCCTCGCCCTCGAATTCGATTGATGGATTCTCGATGTGGCTTGCTCGATCGAATGCTATTGGGGTTTTCGAATTTGGGGATTAGGGTTTAGAAGCCGCGCCTGCCTTGTGCACCCGCGGTTCAATCTGTATATATCCTCCTCTCTCAAACGGAAGACAATCCAATGGGCACTGAACGTTGGACTTCCGATCGGACGGACGAGAGACTTAGTCTAACGCGCATATCTATTCTCCCGCTTTCCCGCGCGCGCCAACCTGTGTCCGATGTCCCCCGTCTGGCCGTCTCCGATGTGGACATGGAAGTATGGAACAGAAACGACTTGAAGCGCCGCCTCCTCTTTTAAGCAAACAGGTAGCGACCGAGCGAGCTCTGCAATCATCCGTGATCAAGTGCAACTACTTTCTAAACCCTAGAGCGATCCGATCCTATCCTCTAGCGTGAGCAAGAGCCAAGAAGAAGTGAAGACGATGGGCATGGCCGTCGTGATGAACAAGACGATCACGGTCGTCGTGGAGGATCGCCGCGCTCCGGCGCCGCCACGCAATGTCAGCGGCGGCATCAACTCATCCTATGTCGCGACGGCAGAGGACGCCGACAGAGGAGGCAATTACAAGCCGCGGCCGGTCTGCCGGGACGAGTGGTTGCCGATGCCGCCGCTCCACACCAAGCGCCGCCGCGAAGAACACCACTGCCGGGACTACTACTACTACGACGACGCCAATCGTGCGAGCAAGAAGAAGCAGGCGGCCGCCGAACAGGCGGCGCGCGTGTCGAACAACAGGACCAGACCGACGGCGCAAGCGTCGTCGCGCTCGCGCGCGAAGGAAGAGAGCCATGCCCGCGGGGGCGCCGCGCCGCGACGCGAGATCAAGGATCACAAGGACGGCGCCGTCGGGCGCCGTTCGTAGGAGCGCGCACTGATGATCAGCGGACCGTGCGTCCCGCCGCCACCGGCGCCGACTCCGTCGGCGCTACCGGATTCGTTGACGGCGCAAGACGCGCTGAGCGCGGCCACGGCGAGAGCTCGTCCAGTTCTGCATATGCGGAGGGAGGTCTTGCTGATGAGGGAGGAGGCACGGCGGGAGCTGGCCAAGATGGTCAGGACAGTCGAGTTCAACGATCCGTACATCTCACCCATGGACGCTCTCAAGCCCTGATCATGGCGTACGTACATCGTGACAATAATTTGTAGCTCTTCTTAGGCTGTTTTCCGCATGGGAGGTTCCGAACTAACTCTGCTTAGGTAAAACGAAATAACTTATTAGCACATAATTAATTAAGTATTAGCTAAATTACTTTTTTAAAAAATCAATATGATTTGTAAAGCAACTTATTTATATATATATATATATATATATATATATATATATGTATATGTGTATATATATATATATATGTATATGTGTGTATATATATATATAGATATATAAAATATTAGTTTGGGAAACGTGCACGAGGGAGTACAACTATACAAGTCAGGAATGAGTAGTGCTGAATTCAGCCTTAGTGTTTGACATATGCAGATGTTAATTAAGCATATCAATTTGTTAAGCCAATGGCGAAATTTAGAATTCTTCTGTGAACAGAGCAAATGCAATGCTGTTAGAACACATCTGATACTGTACTATTTTTGTGAACTGAATGATTGATCTATCTTTGAAAGAAAAGTGCCAATTTATTTTTGTCAAGATTAATTAGGTTGATCGATTGGTCAGAACTCAGGTGTAATTCAGCGTAGAGTTTAAGTATGATCATCACTAGTTCAGTACTTCAAACATTCAGTACTTAACACCATGCACACGCTCCGGTACAAAATACGGAATAGATCGAAGTGTTTCTAAGCCTTCTATGCTCGTCAAATAAAAACCTGCACGAAAATTAAAGCACATAAATGGTGGAAGGTTAAAAGTGGATTAACCGAGCTTCCGATCGAACGGACGAGACCAACCCACGGAAACTTGACAAACGCGCAACCCCCTGTCCCCCTCATCCAATTCTCCCGCGCGCGAAGCGCCGCCGCCTCTTAACCCAACTGGTTTGAGATCTGCACCATCCTTCCCTTCGCTTCCCATCCACTGCCCAAACCTCTTCCTAAACCCTAGAGCTCGCGATTCCTCCACTACTCCAATCCCCTGGTGCTAGCAAGAAGCATCCATAAAGATGATGAGCATGGCGCAGATCATGAAGAAGACGAGCGTGGTCGTCCTGGAGGAGGAGGATCTCCACTCCTCTGCGACCCGCCGTGCTCCACCGCCGCGCGAGGTACGTGTCCGCCTCCGCCTCACCCCCACCTCTGTCGCGACGGCGGAGGAAGCCACCAGGGGAGGCAAGATGCCGCCGCCGCTCCCCACCAAGCGCCGCCGCGAAGTCGACGACGACGACGACGCCTCTCGTGGCAGCAAGAAGAAGCATGTGGCCGAACCGGCGGCGCGCGTGTCCGGCAACAAGACCATACCATTGGCGCAGGCGTCGCGCAAGAAGGAAGAGGCCCTTGTCCGTTGCTCCTCCGCGACACGACGCCCGATGTTTAAGAACTGCTGCAGGGGCGGCGAGCGCTCGCAGGAGAGCGCGCCGACGATGAGCAGCCCGCCGTCACCGTCGCCGGCGCGGCTGGATTCCTTGACGGCGCAAGACGCGCTGAGCGCGGCCATCGCCGTAGGCCGTTCGGTTCTGGACAAGCGGAGGGAGGTTTCGCTGCGCAGGGAGGAGGCACGGCGGGAGCTGGCCAAGATGGTCAGGACCGTGGAGTTCAACGACCCGTACATCTCACCCATGGACGTCCTCAAAACCTGATCGATCATGGTGGTGCCAAGAATTTTTTTTGAAGCTCTTTTTAGGGTTCAAGATGCATAATTATTAAGCATGTGTTATTGGAGTGTTAGTGTTGAAATCACTGGCAATTTTGTTGTGAGCCAGTGGTTTAATCTATAATTTTTTTGTTGAAAACAGAGCAAATGCTCTGCTGTTGGTGGTAATTATTAACTGTACGTAATATCAGATGTATACTTACCATAAATTGTCTATTCAGAACTGAAGAATGCTGTTATTAATAAATATTGAGAACTGGAGTATTAAGTTCTTTTCACGATTGAAACAAAACTCTGTCACGATCCGGATTACCGCTGGCTTTGAATTACTTGGGCCAAAACACTTAGTTCATGGGCCTTTCAGCCTACAAAGGCAGGCACAAGCTGCAAGGCCCAGTGGGTAGCCGCGCACAATCCCTAAACCCGCACGGCCTCTCCTCTCCGACGGCGGCGCGCCGGCGGCCAAGGGTACGGCGCCGGGTGCAGCGGCGCCGGGAGGAGCAGAGCCGCCGAGCCCTCGTTGGAGAAGGAGGAGCCGGCAAGCCTCCGGTGGCCCATACGTCCAGGCCGCCAAGAGGGGGAAGGGCTAGGCGCCGCGGCAGCGTGGGAGGGGGACGGCGTCGGGCACCACGCCTGTCTGCCAGGGCGCGGCGGCGTGGCCACCTCGGAGCCCAGGACCTACGGGCGGGAGGCGGGAGGACACTTCGCCGAGCTGGCGAGGACCATCTGACCACTGAGAGTTCTGAGGTGAGTGGATGAAATCCGTGAATCCCCATTCTCCACTTGATAATTTGAAAAATGAAGTCCCTGAATGAATGTTACAATTGTTCATCAATCCATCTATCTCCTGTGATAATTTTCTTCTGTAACTGTTGACTGTAATTTTGATCGGTGGCGTTGATTGTCAAATTGTGCAATTTTAGGAGGATGACATCATTTCTAGATTACAGAGCATGACGAAGCAGAAAGTTGAACTGTAGGTTTCTTAAATATTTTGCAGCTTGTTAATATTAGTTGAGATTTCACTAATACGAATTGTTTGCACTTTATTTCTGCCACTATATTTATATTTTGATGTATGGTTCTGTGAACTTTTCATATTGAATAATATCTTGTTACTTCGAATACCCAGCCGTGAAATTCTACATCCACTACTGGCTGTTGAGCGACTTGGTAGCAATCACAAGAAAGAGCATCAAGAGGCAGTTGCTGGCACTGCAAGTGAAAGTAAGTTTTGAGAATTGATTCGTTTTTTCTTTTACTATTTTGTTTTGGAAAAATGTGGAGGCCAGAGGACAGAGGTTAAAGTTGAATTGAATCACTTGTTACCATATCATACTCACTATTGAGCCTCTCCTTCTACGCAAACAGTAGGTACCACACGAAGCTGACAACTGGGCCTTGCCTTCTTCAAGTTTTCTCGCCGGATGCTTGTCAGCCCCACCCCACTGCCTGAGCTGACACACCGGTTGCAGAACCTCGGCCTGCTCTTCTGACTGCAGTGAGCTCTTACTGGAGCCACAGCAACTGCTACATAATGTCTCTTGCTGCGGTTGCTTCTCCACATTTCCCACCATCATGGGCCTATCAGATCCGTATGGCTGCCTCCCAGGGCCAATTCCTCCACGCCATCTCCCTCTTCCTACAAATGCGCGCCTCTGTTGTGCCCCGATCATCTGTTCCGGCCTCCCTCCCCGCTGCACTCAAGTCCTGTGCCGCCCTTGGCCTCTGTACTCTCGCTGCATCTCTCCATGCTCTCGCCATCCGCTCCGGTTCCTTTGCTGACCGCTTTACCGCCAATGCCCTCCTCAACCTCTGCATCAAGCTCCCAGGTTTTCATCACCCCTTTGGGACAGATGGGCCTTCTGGGGAAGGCGGCCTGGAATCAGCTGCATTTGAGAGCATGCGGAAAGTGTTTGATGAAATGCTCGAGAGGGATGCAGTGTCTTGGAACACTTTGATATTGGGATGTGCAGAGCACAAGAGGCACCAAGAAGCTCTGAGCATGGTTAGGGAGATGTGGAGGGACGGATTTATGCCTGACTCGTTTACACTGTCAACTGTGCTGCCAATCTTTGCGGAGTGCGCTGATATCAAGAGAGGCATGGTGATCCATGGGTATGCGATCAAGAATGGATTTGACAATGATGTTTTTGTTGGAAGTAGCTTGATTGATATGTATGCTAACTGCACTCAAATGGATTACTCTATGAAGGTGTTCGACAGCTTCTCAGACTGTGATGCAGTTCTGTGGAACTCAATGCTTGCAGGTTATGCACAAAATGGATCAGTTGAGGAGGCTCTTGGAATATTCCGTCGGATGCTGCAAGCTGGAGTGAGGCCCGTGCCTGTGACTTTCTCAAGCCTCATACCTGCCTGTGGCAATTTGTCGTTGTTGCGTCTTGGGAAGCAGCTGCATGTCTATTTGATCCGTGCCAGATTTAATGATAACATATTTATATCTAGCTCCCTTATTGACATGTATTGCAAGTGTGGGAATGTTAGCATCGCTCGTCGCGTTTTTAATGGGATACAATCACCTGACATCGTATCATGGACTGCGATGATCATGGGTTATGCATTGCACGGTCCAGCAACAGAGGCTTTTGTGCTGTTTGAGAGAATGGAGTTGGGAAATGTGAAGCCTAATCATATAACTTTTCTAGCAGTTTTGACTGCATGTAGTCATGCTGGATTGGTGGACAAGGGATGGAAGTATTTTAACAGTATGTCTGACCAGTATGGATTTGTTCCATCCCTTGAGCATTGTGCTGCACTTGCAGACACCCTTGGTCGTGCAGGAAATTTAGATGAAGCATATAATTTCATCTCTAAAATGAAAATAAAACCAACTTCAAGCGTCTGGTCCACCTTGTTAAGGGCTTGCAGGGTCCATAAAAACACTGTTTTAGCTGAGGAAGTGGCCAAGAAGATCTTTGAGCTTGAACCTAAGAGCATGGGACCTCATGTAATTTTGTCAAATATATATTCAGCTTCTGGGAGATGGAATGAAGCAGCACGCCTGCGGAAATCTATGAGAATCAAAGGCATGAAGAAGGAACCAGCTTGCAGTTGGATTGAAGTGAAGAACAAACTGCATGTGTTCATAGCTCATGATAAGTCCCATCCCTGGTATGGTAGGATTATTGATGCACTGAATGTTTACTCAGAGCAGATGATTCATCAAGGATATGTGCCCAATATGGAGGATGTTTTACAGGACATTGAAGAAGAACAGAAGAGAGATGTGTTATGTGGTCATAGTGAGAAACTTGCAATAGTATTTGGTATTATCAGCACGCCACCTGGAACAACAGTACGTGTGATGAAGAACCTCCGAGTTTGTGTTGACTGCCATACAGCAACAAAATTTATTTCAAAGATAGTTGCAAGGGAGATTGTTGTCCGTGATGTAAACCGATTCCACCATTTTAAGGATGGGAATTGTTCATGTGGAGATTTTTGGTGATTCAGGATGTCTTCAAAAGATTGAGGGCATGCTTGCTGGTGCTTAGGCACCCCTCTCCAGGGCATTATGGTCGATATCATGGTTGTGTTGGGTCTTCTTCAGTCACCATCTAGGGCTACATGTACTACTCTGCAGCCGCCATTTGCCATAGGCACATGCTTGCAAGTGGTCTGAATGCCATTGCCATAAGCAGGGACAGCCGCCACTCGACGCCTCTGCCATCTACAGTTTTTCTCTCCGCAACTTCGAAATCAGGTAAATCTTTTCTTTATGCACGCAAGATGCTCAGCTAAATTACCAACTGACATGCACAACAATCTAAGTGACTCTGATTCTTATTTCCCTTGACCTCTCCCAGTGATTCCAAGTTCCCCTTGCATTCTGCAAGCCTGTCTTATGACAACTTGGCATGGATGTTGGCCCTGGTGGAGACCAGCGGGTCATCTATGGTCAATATGAGCGGCACTCCAAGGGACGGAAGAGATTGGCTGCCTTGTTTACTTCCCTTGTGTGATCAAGCTTTTTGTTTTGGAGGAATGTGGCTGTGGGGGTGAAGTTGGAGATGATGTTCATGTACACTTGTTCATGGCGCTATCATCTGTACTGTCTAAATTTGGTAAGAGTATTTGCAATCCACTGCTTCACCTCCTGTAATCTTCTAATTTTCTTCTGTTAGATTGAAAATTTTGCGTGACACTTATATCTGTTGTTGTACGCATGGAATTCATTAGTTGAGCTTATATAGTAAATGTTCTTATATAGTCAAATTTGTTAAGCTTGATGCATTTCAAATAGATCTCATGAAACACCGGCAGTGGTTTCAGTAATTGGGTTTATTGTGCCCTTTTTCGTATGAAATTTCTCTTACTGTTTAACTTGATCCTTCAAACACATGGATGTACAACCAAACAAATATGAAGCCTACATTCCTTCTGTGTTTCTCCCATTTCAAATTCCAACAAATGCCGATTTTATTCATAGTCTGACGAAAAGATCCCAAGATGCTGTTGAAGTAATCAGAACGGTATTTCTCCCGTTTTCCCCTGCTCTTCTCCGCCTCGCCGGCGACCGGCGACGCTGTCAGCCGGGTCTCCACGGCATTCCACCCGTGCTTATCGACCACCATGCACGGCCTGGATGAGATACCTCGTGTGGCATATATGATCAGAACAATTTTCATTTCGACCATGAACAGGAAATTGAAGGAATTCTATATTTTGATCACCATCTATAGGCACGAGCACATGATCAGCTGAATTTTTTTTTGGTAAGATACTAATTGCGTTCAGACAAAACAGGACAGGAGTGAACTAATGCTCAAGCTTGTCAAAACAACGCAAAGTTTAGAGTTTTCCTTTAAATATCATATTCTTCGTAGCTATTTTTTTACATGTGTAATTTCTTTTTCCTGACATGTAGTAAGGTCGTAGCTCAATTCACAATCCCTGTTTTCTTCTCTCTTCAGACCGGTGGTTAGTACTCAAAAAATATATACAGTGCTAACTTGGCAACGCTTCCATCCGGAAATGGAAAGCGGCAAAGCGCCGACTTGAAGCAGCAAACGTCTTCTTCCCTTGTATAAGCAAAGGGGTGCCAGGCTTGCAGCCATCTCTGCATCCATCAATTCGCGTGAGCTTCCTAAACCCTTGAGAAAACCCAGAGATCAAGAAGCGAGGAGCAAGAAGCCTTGGCTAAGAGAGACACGAGCATGGCCACGCCGCCGCCGCCGCCGCCTCGGCTGTCGTTCAAGGTGCGCATCCGCATCAAACCCGCCCGCGCCGCGACCGCGAGGGCGGAGGAGGACGCCAGCAAACAGGATGAGCGGCTTCCTATGGATCACCCGCTCTCCACCAGCTCCACCACCAAGCGCCGCCCCGAGGGCGAGGAGAGCTCCGGCGCGGCGAGCGAGCCGGCGCCGGAGCGCGTGACTCCCACCGGGACAACCAGACCGGCGTCGCGGGCGGCGTCGTACTGCGTGAAGGAAGAGGCCCTGGCCAGCAGCTCCCACGCCGCCGTCCGCGACGACGGCGCGAGCGCGATGCCCCGAGCGATCAAGAAATGCAAGAACGGCGAGGGGAGGCAAGAGAAGGACGCCAAGAACGCGCAAGAACGCGCGGGGATGAGAAGCCCGACCGTGCATTCCACCAGGGACACCGGACCGGCGGCGCCGGCGTCGTGCACGAAGAAAGAGACCCGGGTCCCCGCCCACGCCGCCGTCCAAGACGACGACGCGACGCCGCCACGCGTGATCAAGAACTGCAAGAACGGCGAGCGGAGGCAAGAGAAGGACGCCGAGAGCGCGCAAGAAAGCGCGACGACGAGAAGCCCGCCGGTGCCTTACACCAGGGCCACCACACCGGCGGCGCCGCCCTCGCGCACGAAGAAAGAGACCCCGGTCCGCGCTCACGCCGCCGTCCACGACGACGACGCGACGCCGCCACGCGCGATCAAGAACTGCAAGAGCGACGAGCGGAGGCAAGAGAAGGACGGCGAGAGCGCGCGACAAGGCGCAACGACGAGCAGCCCGCGCGTACAGCCCTCACCGACGCCGTCGCCGGCGCCGGCGGCGCGGCCGGATCCCAATGCGGCGGAGAACTCGCTGCGCGCGGCCATTGACAGAGCCCGTCCACACTTGCGGAGGAACGTCTCGCTGCAGAGGGAGGCGGAGCGACTGGAGCTCGCCAACATGGTCAGGACCGTCGAGTTCAACGATCCGTTCATCTCACCGGAGGACGTGCTCAAGCCATGATCATGGTGTCCTGAAGGTTTTTTGTAGCTCATTTTAGGGGTCGTGATCTGTAGGTGTTAAGCATGCGTTAGAGTTGACGCCATTGGCAGTTTTTGTTGTAAGCCAATGCCTCAATTCATGATTCTTTTGTCGAACCGAGCAAATTGCTCTGCTGTTAGTAGAAGATGAATAAGTTCAGATGCACATTTTGCCTATTCTGAACTGAAAGTGACATAATTTCAAAAGATGAATGTCACTATTTTTGTTGAGACTAATTGTACAGATCAGTAGACATCATGAACATTAGAACGGGAGTGTTTCGTCCGAGCAGTTACTTCAGTATCTACAAACAAATTTTGAATGCACTGAATTCAGTGCAGTACCATGAACATGTGGGCTAGAGTTCAGGGCTTCAGACAAGCCAACTGCTCAAACCAAACGGCACATATTCGGGTCCATAGTCCTCTGAATATATATTGAACTTATTGAATGTTTTATCAAAGTTGTCATTACAATATGCAGACAAAATTAGTTCATATTCAGAATACAGATGCATTGCATAACAAAATCACTTGATCGAAAATTTTCCCAGCCTTGGTGAAGTACCAGTAGTGCAAGAGTTGTTCAGGGAAGAGAGGTTCACTGTCAACTCAAAGCAGAAATCAATCAGCTCAATTATATCCTCGCCAATGCTGCAGGACTGATTGGAACAATCCCAGAGGATGAGATCAGAGCATCAATAGGAACATCTGTTGAGTTGACTGGGATGATGCCTTCCTCCATAATTTGCACCGAGTATGAAAGCGCGACTTCAAAATACAAAATCAGACCATTAGTCTATCACTTAGCAATGATAGTGCTAGATCAGATTTCATCATTAAATGTAACTATGAACTGCAATGCACAAAAGTCACTAGGTATACATATTTCATGGGCATGTAGAAGTAAATGAATTGCAATCACAAGCTTTGGTTCAGTTAAATTATAATGTAACTTCCAGTTGACTTGTTAATTCACCACGTGATTAAGGAACTAGTCACCACAAATTAGTTTCTGCCCTTTTGGTTGGACTAAGAATCCCTGATACCCTTCATAATAGAATCTGAAAGCTTGTTGGGATCTGATTATGAAATATGGTTCAATATTGTGGGCCAAACAAAATAATAATTGTAGTAGAAAATACAAAATAGCATGTTACCTCAAGGAACCAACAGAACATATTAGGCAAATAACAGTTTGCCCCCTCTGTTCCTGGTGTTGGTGCTACTTCAAAACAGTTCACTTTGGTCCTGTTTTTGACGCAAAGGGGCCAATTTGGGCCCAAGGGCAAGGTACAGAGACCAATAATATACTTTGCATAACTACTCCCTCCATCCCAATATAAGTGCAACCTAGTATGAATGTGATATATCCTATGACTATAAATCTGAACAGCTGTGACGGAGGGAGTATAATCAACTTAAATGACATAACATGCCAAAGCCGTGTAATAACAAACAAAAAGAGTCTAAAGTAAACAAAAACAACTGAACTTCTGGAAATCTGCACATCATACCTAGAAGAGGCTGATCCCACCCTTTCTCTTTAGCAAGTTCTTGATATTTCATCAAGAATGTGTCATAGTACCTTCAATGAACAAACATACAAACATATAATTTAGATGAAGGAAAAATTTCAGGCTTTCATCTAAACAATACTAAGTCAAACTGGCATAAATGAAACTACCGGTGACAGGATGGCATTGAACCACTTCATAGATATCGAACCACTTCATAGATATTGGATAAAGATGACACTAACAGTATTTGGCAACTTAAATACAGGCAGCTATTAAACTGAAAGATAGAAAAATGTGTGGACCTACCCTCCACCGCGTCCTAATCTTCGTCCAGTTCTATCAAAAGCTTGTCCTACATGAATAACAATCATTATTCAATTGAATGTTCAGTGACAGATGCAGTGTAGCAAGTTTGTACCAGATAAAAAGATTGAAGGGCTTACCAGGCAATAGAAAAAGATCGACAGGGGAAGAGGTTGACAACACTGTAAATATTAAAAGAGGATCAGTCATCAGTGTATTGCATATACATCACATTAGCTACCCACTGATGCACTAACTTAATCAAACGAGGAAAAGTTTCATTGTATCACGTAGATAAACTTCATACCTTCTTCACGAGCATTCCCACTAGCATCAAGTGGTGATGGTTCTAGAATGTTCATTGAATTTTTAACTAAATCATCCATGGTAGTGATTTTGAGCATCCGCATATTGCGATTCTTATCTTCCACTCGAGGAACGTAAAGATCCTTTGCATGTCCATGTTCTGAAACGAATCAATTGTTAGAAGCAGGAGAAATCAAGGGGGCATATCTGTAGATAGTACTCACCAGAATTTGGGGATAAAACTCCTGCCAGTATTTTTGATGTATCAACTTCCCGCAATTGTGCACAGCTTATGTAAGCACATAATCGTTTGCTTTCTTTGAACCAAGAAGAGTTCAGAATTGCATTTTGAATAGCCTGATCTGGAAATATAAGAAAAGACACATCCATAAACTTCGCAAATCAACACAAACAACACCTGTTGTGTTCCAGCAAAAGAAGCATAAGTAGCACTGACATCTGCATTATACTTCAGGTCTTTGAAGAGAAAAAAATAACAAAACAAAGATCTACTTAGTTCCAGTTACAGAAGATAGGGGGAAAACAACAAAACCAAATATAGTTTGGTCCAGCTACAGAAGCAAAGGTAGCAATCCTCATCTGTCTCAGTGTTCTTCTGTGATTTCCTCATGATAGGCAGTTCGATTCAATTGTACTAGAGAGAAAATGTTAAACGACGCGTGCCATCAGGTTGGAATGTCCCTAATGTGATCCTTCTAATGCTAACAACTGATGAGAAATTGAAGTGTATCACCAAGTTAAATTTCGCTTGCCTGATGCTTATTCAGACATGAATTCATCATCCTTTTCTGCGGAGCGCCAATACTATGTGCCAATAGCCAGCACAGTAAAGGCAGCAGCTCTAGTCGGCAAATCGACGAGCAGTTGGTGGCCAACGGCTCATCGATTTACATCAAGGGACACCAGAATCAGAAGTTTTGGGCCATATGAGCGAGAAGGTGGAAGGGGGATCACCTTCGCTGGAGCGCTGCTCGGGGGTGAGGGCCCTGAGCGCCCTCCGCACCTCGGACCGCAGCGCGCGCTTCTGGTCGGCGACCTCCTGCGCCGCCGCGGTACTCGACATGGCGGCGGCGGAGGGCGCCGGCGCCGACGCCGACGCTCGCAGCCGGAGGGAGGGGAGGAGGGCGAGGTGGTGGCGGCGGCGATAGGTGGGGACGGGTGCGGCGCGGGGCAGGTGGAGGAGGCGCACCATCAGCGAGGCCGCGCCATTTTTAATCATTGCCAGTGTGTGCGCGCCTCTGCCTGCTGCCGTCTGTCTCTCACCGCGCGGCCATCTCTGCCGCCGCAGCGGGTAGAGTCGGAGTGGGCCGAGCCGAAGGCCCAGCTACGCACGATGAAACCTGATTGTAATACGTCCACCTGTTGTTCCTCAACTTTACGTCGAGTTTGTTTGACATACATTCTCCAATATCAGAAATCTTTACCTCTAAACTATATAAAACAATGCAATTTAGGTCCCATAGCAATATAAATGTCTAATTTCGCTGATGTAGCATCCTAGTCAACAAAAAATTTAAAAAAAATATGAGGCCCACCTGTCAGCGCCCTCTTTTTCCTTCTCTTTTCTTCCCAAGCCTGGAAGGGAGGGGGGAGGCTGCTGGCGGGAGAGGGAGGAGAGGTGGCCGACGAGCCTAGGAGGGAGGGGGACGTGGTCGGCAGGAGAGGGGGTGGAGAGGCGGCTGACCGAGGCGCAATGCCCCCCACGCCACTGCTGTCCCCCTGGTGCGCGTAGAGGTGGCACACGGCCACATCGATGGTGTCCCTGTCAAGGGCGTGGGCAACGTCGATGAAGCGGTGGACGATGCGGTGCTTGAGCTGCGCGCGTTGGGCTTGGCGGCGGCAGCCCCACAGGCATGGTAAAGAGGCAGGTACCATCAGCGTCGACCTCCTTGGCATGGTCAAGGCGAAAGGTGAGGGGCGGGAGCGGGAGCAGGGAGGGGGACTTCCAAGTGACGCCGCGTTCCTAGATCCGATGGAGGCGGCAGCGTTGCTAGTCCCCGAGCGTGGCGAACATGGGCCCTCCACACGCACCGGGAGGACAGCATCGAGGTGCTGTAAGACGGCGGCAGCGTGCCGGAGGGGCCCTCTCCCCGTCCCTTCTAAGCTCGTCGGCCGCCTCTCTACCCCTCTCTCGCCGCCTACGACGCTTGGGAGGAAGGAATCGAGGCGGCCGGCCGTTGCCCCTCTCCAGTCGATGCCTCGCTCAGGAGACAAGAGCCATCGCACTGCATCGACGCCGCACTCTGGTCGCCATTCCTCCATCGACCCCGACTGGCCGCACTCTAGTAGCAACAAATTTGGTTAACGACGCGGAACAACAGGAGGCGTCGCCGATGTGGGTGCCCCTATAGGTGACATTGTCGCCGACGCGGAGCACGGTGAGAAAGAGGACTAGGAGGGTGATGGCCAGGAAGAGGAGCACCACTAGGGTGACAAGCAGCATCGCCGGCGTGTCTTCCTGGCGGCCTCCAGGTCGGCGTCTTTGTGGGTTTTGAAGGATGGCGCCATGGCGGTGGTGATGTGGGTGGGGATGATGCCGCCGTTGCCGGCGCCGACGGTGGTGGTGGAGGCCATCTCGATCCGGGATCGGGTGCGTGTGCGTGGCATCGAAGGGCCGCCTCGGCCTTCCTGCGCCCCACCTTGACCTTGTCAGTCGCTGCCCTGTGCTTAGGGAAGAGGTGGAGAGAAGTTTTTCTTTTATATTTTTCGTGTGACTTACATATGGGTCTTATATATTTTTTATTTTTTTTTACTGACTGGGATGCTACGTCAGCGAAACCACCCATGTATATTGTCATGGGATCTATTTTACACGGTTTTGAATAAGATAAAGATTTATGGTATTGATGATTAGGGGTGTCATATAATACGACGTAAAGTTGAGAGACAAAAAGGAATTATTCCAACCTGATTAGAATCGGGCCCAGTCTCCTGCGTTGAGGTACAAAGCAACACGAGTCAAACGACTCGGAGCGACTAGTTTCTTCGGCGAAGAAGTTTTATGGGGACGCGACGAGCCGCAAGGCGGCGCCCGGCGAAGCGGCCGAGGACGACGACGCGCGACGATGCGCCGCCACGGGCAGCTGATTCCGATTCGGACTCGTGCCAGCGGCAACGAGACTGGGGGAACCTGACGGCCGGACCGGCGGGGCTGGTCGCCGAGCGCGCACTCGCGAGCGACGTGGCCGACTACATCCGCTTCCGCGCCGTGTGCCGCGCGCGACCCACGCGCCGGCGGCGGCCACGGCGTCCTCGACCGCCGCTTCGACCCGCGCCACTGGACCATGCTCCGGGAGAAAACCCCCGCCGCGGCCACCACTCGCCGCCGCTTCTGCAACGTCTGCACCGGCAAATCCGTACGGGTAGACCTCCCCGAGCTCGACGGCCACTACGTCTTCGGCCCCACCGGCGAGGGCCTCCTCCTCCTTGTCGACAAGCGCACGTCCGTCGTCCGCCTGCTTAACCCGCTCACGCGCCACCTCGCCGAGCTCCCGCCGCTCATCCCGTTGCTCGATCCACGGGACCGTTATGAGTGGTATCTCGATTCTGATGGTAATCTCCGGCAGGATTTTTACCGCGATATATTTAGGGATCTAGGTGCCGGCCTCGCCGACGACGCTACAATCGCTTTGCATGCCTTCGAGCCTAAGATCATGCTCGTCGTCGCCAAGCTGCGCGACGAACGATGGACGTTGCTCCATGAGGGCAAACCGTTCATGTCAACCATATCATTCGGTGGCCGCTTCTACTGCGCCACCAGCCGAGCCGTCTTGGTAGTGGAGACCGGGGTTGACGAAGAAGAAAACCACGGGCCGGCGCCTCGGCTGGTGGTGGCAGCCGAGCTGGCGTTCGGCGTCTCGCTGATGGCGGACACGTTGCATTTCGGCGATGATGGCGGAGAGCTCATGCTACTGCGCCATCGCTTTGGCTCGCGCCGAGTTCTACGAAGTAACAGTGTCGTCGGCAATCTTAGGAGGGTATACGATGTGCACCGGGTAGATATGGGCGCGAGGACGACCGTGCTACAACGCTGCGGCCTGGAACGGCCGCCGCGTCGTGTACTTTGGCAATAGCTGCACATTGTCCGTGGCACTGACACCATCTATTTGAGAAAAATATGTACTGCAAGCCATATATGTAATAAAAATCTAAAAACTACCGTTAGATTTAAAAATGAACGTCTAAGTTTTGTCTACGTCATTCAGACTAAAAATTTCATGATTGAATCGAGAGTAAATTTTTTATTCTACATGACGTGTGGATAAATTTTAGACGTCTATTTTTTTATCCAATGATAGTTTTCAGATTTTCAGTATATTTTGCAATACATATTTTTCCATCTATTTGCAAGGAATGTATGAGCAAGAGGATATTATTGGTAGCTAAATTTGGCAAGTCATTGTGATTTAAGTTGGAAAAACAAAACTAATATTTGATTGGTCAAATTATATATGGAAGTATGGGACTAATCATCCATTGATTTGGCTAGCTAGTACATGGTTTATTTTCCCAGTTCCCAGTTAAATTTTTTAACAACCTATACAGTTTATAGCAGGTATTATTTTTATGGCAAAATTTGTTACAAGACACTGAAAATTTATGGTCTTTGATGTGAGACACCAAAGAACACATATCTTTTCGTGGACACTAAAAGAATGTGATAATTAGCTACTGGACCAGAGAAACTAAAATAAAATGCAATTTGCCCTTGAAGTCATCTCGTTTAATCCGACCTGAACCAGTTTGAACCAGATCCATTCTACGCTCAGTCTCCCGAGGAAGATGTGACGACAAGTTAGGTCAATGGCGGCGATGACGGAGCGTGGGCGAGATACGATGACGGTGGATTCAAGTGGCGTTGGTGGATTCGAACGGCGAGGTGCGATGAATTAGCAGCGGTGACGATGGATTCGAGAATTGGGAGTGCCGTCGGATTAGCAGTAGTGAGCGGCGGCGGACTCAAAGGAGATCGAGTGCCCGCTGTTTTCTTCACCGCCTCCTTCTTCACCCTGGGTGACTTCCCCCTGGGGAACCATATTCCAGCCCTCGTCGCTTGCGACCCTGAGCTCACAGCTCCTTCGACACCAACATCGTGCTGCTTCAATCTGCCACCATCCTCACTAGAGCTCGCCGCCATCGATGCAGCTCGTCACCGCACCGTGATTGCCGCCCTAAAACCTAGGGTTCGAGGAGAAGGATCGAGTGCGTGGGAGTGAACTTGACTGGGTCTGGTTCAAACCAGTCATGGTCGCCTTTACAAGTAGATTGGCCCCAGAGGCAAAATGGTACTTTCAACACTATTTCTCTCTCCATCTTTATTGGATATAATAAAATATTGCATCAGATGTCCAGCAGCTAATTACCACTTTTTGTGATATCCACAAAAAGATAAATGTTCTTTGGATATCTCACAGCAAAAACCACAAACTTTCAGTGTTCTGTAGCAAGTTTTACCTATTTTTATAATACTTATAACAAAATCTCACATGATTATATATTCTAATGAAACAAATATATATGTCGTAATTTATTTTTATCATATTTGTAAATTACTTTTAGATTTGATTAAATAATTTATTAGACAACCAAACTTTCAAAGGAGAGGAAGGGATTCGGCGGCCGCTTCTACTGCGCCACGAAGCGAGCCGTGTTGGTGGTGGAGACCGGGGGCGGAGACCGGCCGCCGCGGCTGGTGGTGGCAGCCAAACTGGCGTTCCCGGTCGGGTTATGGCACACACGTTGCATCTCTTCGACACCAGCGGCGAGCTGATGCTCGTGCACCACTGCTTCGGGACGACGCGCCGAGGCGCGGACGACGGCGTCGTCAACGATTTTATGAGTTTCTACTACGTGCACCGGGTAGATTTGGGCGCGAGGACGACGGTGTCATGCCGCGGCCTGGGCGGCCGCCGCTGCACCGTGTTCCTCGGCAGGAACCGCACGCTGTCCGTGGCCGCCGAGGTGTTTCTCGCCATTCGCGCTGACACCATCTATCTGCAGGGGATGCCTGAGCAAGAAGAGAACATGAGGTCGTATGATCTCCTGGACAGAAGCGTTGAGCCCTCCATTGATTGGGTCAACCCGGCTGGCATTTTTGACCATCTGTGCAGGTACGTCTCATGCTTCAACGATGGATGAATTCGTTCGTTCCCAGCGATTCTCTATCAGCGCCCTCAAGAAGCGGCTGCAAGACGACCTGCAGCAGCAGGAAGAAGCACACGCAGGTGCTGGGCTGGAAGGGAAGGCCGAGGCGAGCTCGGGCTGTTGATTCCAAGTATCTAGGGCCGGAATGGGCAGTGTCATAGCTAAACAATAGGCCCAGTATGTGAGAGAAAGAGTGCTTATCGTATTCCGATCTGACACCACCGTAACAGCAGGATGCCAACAGTCTCTTGCGAAACTGCAATACCAATATCAGTCCTCTGACACAGCCTAATCCATATCAAGTGAAGCATAGTGATTCTGGAAAGTTGATCAATTAGCTCATTGTCATCACCTTATTTTTTTTAATGAATTGACTCAATTTTATTGATAGAATAGGAAAAAAATATACAGAAAGAAAAAAAGAAGCAAGAAAAAAACACAGCTAGATCCCGAAAACCGGGCTAGTGACTAGAACAACCAAGCGGCCAACTTTCTAACCCCCGTTAGAGCCCACGTTTTGGCCTCTTCCCTAATCTTTGCGACTAGATCGGTCGCCAAGAGCTCCTTATGCTGAAAGATTCTTTTATTCCTTTCCTTTCAGGCTCGGCGACGGTGGATCCCGCTCACGTTGTGTCACGCCCCAAACTGGCCCCAGGCGGAGACCAGGATAGAGCGGTCCAGATTGACCTGTATGCCTGTACCAGTCCCAGGAAATAGCGCTGGTACAACAGGAAGACTGAATATCACAACAACAGCGGTCTCTTTATTTAAGAGTAGGATTACAACCAAGGTTGGAACTGCGGACAGAACCCGAGTTCGCAACAGCATTACAAAAAGGCGGAAGCGGAAAGCGGGACTAGCCCTAAGCCACAAGCAAAGCCTTGGGGAAGGCCGAAACCCTACTACTGCTCGAAGTCTGCTTGCTCCTGGAAGAACTCTTCGTCAGCAGGGTCCACCTCTTCATCTTCGAGAACTGGGGGGGGGTTTAATTATATAGAGCAAGGGTGAGTACGGGAGTACTCAGCAAGTCAGGGGAATTAAGTGTTTAATGCAAGCTTCAAGGGAAAGCCAGTTATTTTTCACAATTGGTTTTAGTTTAAGACTTTAGAAACATCTAAGTAGTGCTTCTCAACGACACGGATGAGAAAGTGCGTCTCATCCGGCCGGAGCAGTGAAATGTATCGATTGATTCTTGTCGGCACGAGAGGCTCCCTGCCAATCGTTCACCGACCCGGCTGCACCAACAGCCACAACTCACGCACCTCGGTACGAGAGGCTCCCTGCCAATCGTCACCGACCCGGCTGCTTCCAACAGCCACAACTCACGCACCTCGGTACGAGAGGCTCCCTGCCAATCGTCACCGACTCCGGCTGCTTCAACAGCCACAAGTCACACACGCCGGTACGAGAGGCTCCCTGCCAATCGTCACCGACCCGGCTGCTTCAACAGCCTTAAACCAAGCACAGAACGGAAAACCTCACACCAACAGCAGTTCACAAGGTGTTCAAATAAAACTACGCTAAGGAATCACCTCACATCCGCCCATGACCGTGGGCACGGCTGTTCGAACAGTTGTTAACCTCTGCAGAGGGGGTACACTTTACCCACACGACGTTACTAACCCCGAATCACCCAGCCCGCGACCCTCGGTCACGTCTGGCGACCTTAAGGCTTTCACGACAAGGCATTTCGAAAGCCGACTCAGGGTCATCTTATGCCAACGGGAGGGGTCCCACGGACCAACACCAGGTTAGGTCCCAGACCATACTGTGCCAGGAAGCCCAGGGGTCCTCCCCGACACCACCCCGGCGAATCCACTTGTCCCTTGGCATCAAGATTTCCCTGGCCTAGCTAATTACTCAGCCAGGGGCGTCCCATATCACCCATGTGGTCGTACTTGACATATGCTTGGATGTAATTCCCAAGGAATCGGTCCTTATAGCGAGAGCGGGCAGACCGTACCTCCAGTACGTCTCCCGAACCGCGAGTTTTAGAAACTCACTTTAGTTTTCAAGGCACCGACCCAAGTGTCGGGTTTTCCAAGCATTTTGTAAACTCAAGTTTTACCCAGGTGATCAATTTTAAAGTTTGAGGGGAGTCCCGGTATTCGTACACGAGGTACAGATACCGAGGCATCACCTGAGGGGTGACAAGGGTGTTAGGGTATCCAATTATCAAGGAGGGTGAATGCAGCAAATGGGTAGGGCCTGGCGGTTATCTGACAAACCGAGGCCAAGTGTCAAGTGTGTGTCCTAATTAATGCACAGTTTGCGGAATCAAAATACTTAATTTAAATTATAGGCTCAATTGATCAAAGGTGACTTGCCTTGCTCGAGATCTTGAGCTTCTTCCTCGAAATCCGCGCACTGCGGGTCCTCGGGCTCCGAGACTACACGCGAAACGAGACGACTCAACAAAGCGATAAAAAGAAGCCCTAATAAGGACCACTAAGCGTGCCATTAGGTAGATCTCGATTTTTGAGGAATTTTGGAAGTGGAACGGAGTCAATCGGACGAACGGTTGAAAAGATATGAATTTCCGAAGATTAAAGGATTTTCTGGAATAAAGAAAAGGAATTAATAATTAATTAATAATTCCCTGAAAAGAAAAGAAGGAGGGATGCCAATTAGACTTTAATTTGGGCGGCCTAGAGCAGCCCAAAAGAATAGAACGGGCGCGGCCGAATTAATTGGGCCGGCGGCCCGAAGGGAACCGGCCTGGGCCGAGCAAGGAGGCCGTTGGGCCGAGGGGACTGATGGGCCGGCCGATGGCCCAAGGAATTAGCCCACGGCCGATCGGCGCGCGGGAGGGAAATGGCCGATGGGCCTAGCGGCCGATGGGCCGGAGCAGGCCGATGGGCCGAGGGGACCGAGGCCGAAGGGTCGCGGCCTACGCGGTCGGCCGATTCGCGAGAGGGAGGCCGTTGGCCGAGTGGGCCAAGCGGGAGAGGGGCCGAGGCGGGAAAGAGGCCGAGCGGCCGACTGGGCCGCGCGGCCCGGCCGATGAAGGGGGTTTGACCGGCCTCCGTGGGGCCGGGGCGGGCGGACGTGGCGCCCACGTGGACACCACGTCGGACCGAGAGGGGAGAAGGGGGGGGCTCGCCCCCGGAGAGGGCGGCTCGCGGCGGTCGGCGACGAGCGCGGGCTCCGGCGGGGCGACGAGTCGGAGCGGGCGGCGGCGGGCACCGGCGGGTGAGGGGAGGTGAAGCGGAGTCGGCTCGCCGGCGAGGATTGAAGAGAAAAAGGGGGGGGGCGGTAGCGGCCGACGACGGCGCCACGTGACGGCGGCATGGGCGCACGGGGACGGAGCTAGGGGGAAGGGCGACGGCACGACGGCGGTGCCCGGGGGAGCACCACGGCTACCTAGCGGCCTAACCGCGAGGGAAAAGGGGAGAGGGGGAGAAGAGGGGGGGTTACCGCGGCGGGCGGTGCTTGCCGGGGACGGGGTGACGACGCGGGCGGCGGCGCGGGTCCGGCCGAGGGTGAGGGCGGGCAAGGCGGCGCCCGGGGCTCCTTCGGGAGCCCTCGGCTGCGGCGGCGGTGGTCGGCAAGGGCGGCGGTGGCAGCGAGGCGGAGTGGGGAGCTCGGGGTGGCAATGGCGGCCGGGGCGAGAGAGAGGGGGGAGGGGATTTGTAGAGGGGGAATTAGGTCGGTTTGGGGCGGAGGGGAAATGCCGATTTTGGGCCGGGAGAGGCGGTGCGGCCGAGCGGCGGAGCGGGGACCGGCGCAAGCGGCCAAGCGGCCGGGTGACGTCGGCGGCGGTCGGCTGCCGAGAGAGAAGAGAAAAGAAAAGGAAAAGAGGAGGGGGAAAGGGGGCTTGCCCCCTTGCCGATTCGGGCAAGGGCGCGCGCGCGCGGGGGAGGAGAGAAGGGGCGAGGGGACGCGCTCGGCGCCTTGTCGGCACGCGCGCAGGCGGCGGGGCCGAGGCGGGGGCCAGTGGCGGAGGCGGGACGGAACGGCGCCGGCGGGGGCTGTGGGGAGAAGAAACGGGAAAGAGAGAGAGAGGGGGAGAGCCGGCGGACCGGCTCGGGCGCGCGCGGGCCGAGCGGCCTGGCGCGGCCCAGCGGGAGGGAGGCGGCCGGGCAGGCGGCTGGGCCGAGGCGGCCCAAGAGGGAGAGAGAGCTGGGCCGGGGGGGGCGGCCCAGGGAAGGAAGAGGGGAAAGGGAGGACTGGGCCGGCAGCGGCCCAGGGAAAAGAAAGGGAAAAGAAACAGGCCGGGAAGGGAAAACGGCCCGGGACAAGGGAGGAAAAACAGACTTTTCCCGAGAAGGTTGATTCTAGAGGGATTTAGGGTTCGGATTTGAAATCCGATTTCGCGGTTTTCTCCGGGATTGAAGTGGGAGGGGAGACACGAGACCTTGGCACACGACAAGACTCAACGGAAGGGCAAATTTTCGCAAATAGGGTTTTTAGCAGACTAGTTTTCCCGCTAACGCCGCGACAAAACGGGCGTTACACGTTGTCATCGTCGCCGCGGTCGTCATTGTTGTCGCCGTTGTCATCATCATTGCAGTCGTCGTTGTCGCTGTTGCTGTCGCGAGCGGGAGGGAGGAGAAAGGTGATAGGAGAGGAAAGGCCGAACTTCCATCACTGCCGGCAGAGACCTCCACCAGTTGGTGCGTTGGTGGAGTGAGAGAGAGAGAGGGAGAGGGAGAGGAAGAGAAAGAGGGAGAGGTCAGATAGACAAAGAGTGAGAGGCAGTGGGAGAGGTGGACAGAGGGCTGAGGCGTCCGTGTGTTGGTGAAGTATTTTTTAAGGAGAGGATGTCGATGTGGTGTCCGAGCACATTTTCGCATGTGGACGGATCTGTTATTTTCGTATGCGAGTCTTAATTGAACACCACCTAAATCTTTTTACATGTGGATGTTGTTTTAGCCCGTCTACGATCAAATAGGAGGATGGTTCGCAAAAATTGCTTTTGTAGTAGTGGAGGTTACCGTAGCAAGGTTCAACGGGCCGGTTAGTTTTCTTTTTAACTCCGGGTGGGACTAGTAAACTGACTCTGATGATCTGATCAGCTGGACGTGTACTACCATACTGACTCTGATGATTTACTGAAACCCGAGTCGGAATCGACGCCGTGTAATATATATACTATATCTCATTTGAATCGCTCCCTGCCGATATAACGCGCGTTGAAACATCAGCGAAACGACGAGCGGAGTTCGGCGCGATCTCATGGGGACGCGACGACGCCGACGAACCGACACCGCCAGGCGGCCGCCGGTGAAGCGACCGAGGACGACGCGCCACGGGCTGCCGATTCCGATTCGAACTCCTGCCAACGGCAACGCGGGTGGCGGGACTGGGGAAACCTGACGTCCGGGCCGGCGGGGCTGGTCGCCGAGCGCGCCCTCGCCAGCGACTCGGCCGACTACATACGCTTCCGCGCCGTGTGCCGCGCGTGGCGACAGTGTTGAACGGACCCACGCGCCGGCGGCGTCCTTGACCGCCGCTTCCACCCACGCCAGTGGATCATGCTCCGAGAAGACGACCACGCCGCACCTCGCCGCCGCTTCCTCAACGTTTGCAGCGGCAAATCGATCCAGGTAAACCTCCCCGAGCTCGACGGCCACTGCGTCTTCGGCCCCACCGCCGAGGGCCTCCTCCTACTGCTCGACAAGCGCACATCTGTCGTCCGCCTGCTCAACCCGCTCACGCGCCACCTCGCCGAGCTGCCACCGCTCATCCCGCCACTCTCGCCACAGGACCGCCATTGGTATCTCTCCAATGCTAATCTCTGGAAAGAGTATACATTCATGCTGTTTGGTGCAGGCCTCGCCGATGACTCTACAGTCGCCCTGTATGGCCTCAAGCCAAAAATTATGCTAACCGTCGCCAAGCTTGGCGACGAGCGATGGACGTTGATCCATGAAGGCAACGCGTTCATGTCAGCCATACCATTCGGTGGACGCTTCTACTGTGCCACAAAGCAAGCCGTCTTGGTGGTGGAGATGGCGAACCAAGACCGGCCGCCACGGCTAGTGGTGGCAGCCGAGCTGGCATTCCCAGTCTCGGAGATGTCACACACGTTGCATTTTGTCGACAATGGCGGTGAGCTGATGCTCGTGCACCGCCGCGCTTGGGGAGGCGCCGAGGTGTGGACGGTGTCATCGGTGAGCAGAAGAGGATCTACGACGTGCACCAGATAGATCTGGACGCGAGGACAACCATGCTACTGCCCGGTGGCCTGGACGGCCGCTGCGCCGTGTTCCTTGGCAGGAACTGCACGCTGTCCGTCGCCGCCGAGGTGTTTGCCGCCATTGGCGCTGACACCATCTATCTGCAGGGGATGCCTGAACAAGAAGGGAAAAGGTCGTATGATCTCCTGGACAGAAGCGTTGAGCCCTCCATTGATTGGATCAACCCGGCTGGCATTGTTGACCATCTGTGCAGGTACGTCTCATGCTTCAGTGATGAATAGATGGAAGAAGCATACGCAGGCTCTGGGTGGAAGGAAAGGCCGATGCGACTAAGGGTTGTTAAATCCAAGTATAATGGGCCAAAATGGGCCGTGTAATAGTTAAACAATAGGTTCATTACGTGAGAGAGACCGTGGTTATCGCATCCCAATCCGATACCACCGTACAACAGCAGGATACACCTCAGGAAAAGGCCGTGAACCGTGAATCGTGATATTGGTATCAGTCGACATAGCCCAATCATATCAAGCGAAGGATAGTGATTATGGAGAGTTGATTAGTTAGTAGCCCACTGTCACCACCTCAGATTGAAACTGACCTGTTTCAGGGTATCAGCCCAAACGTCCTGATTAGCCTTTTGTAGCTAAAACTTCCATTATGCGCCAGATAAGCACCAAAGTGAAAGCAAGAAAAGGATTGCATGTCCAATTATATAGGTTGGAGACTTGCGCATATAACCACTCTGAACTCTGAAGTATGAATTGAACCTTTTACCAATACTGAGGCTGTCTTCCGGAGAAAAGGTTGGAAACCCACCTCTTCGACATGTAAAACTATATATGCATTAACACATGATTAATTAAGTATTAGTTATTTTTTTAAAAAAATGGATTAATATAATTTTTTAAAGCAACTTTTATATAAAAAATTATTACAAAAAATATATCGTTTATTAGTTTGAAAAATATGCATACAAAAAACGAGAGAGATGAATTGAGAAAGTGAACCAAAAAAACTCACCCTAATGCCATCTGTGCAGTGTACATGTTATTTTAAGTTCTACAAGTGCCATATGCCACAAGCTAGTCTTCTGATGTGTTCCTACTGCCTAATGCCATCTGTGCAGTGTACATGTTATTTTAAGTTCTACAAGTGCCATATGCCACAAGCTAGTCTTCTGATGTGTTCCTACTGCTGTCAGTAAATGGCCAGCATACTACTAGTCTTGGTCAAATTTTAGTCATGTGGTTCACATTGTTTTGAGTACAACCAAAACAAAAATGATACTTCAGCTTTATTCAAGAAATATGCCATTGGCTGATGCTGATAGCTAGTGCCTAGTGGCTCGGCATTATTATATTTTCCTGATCTTAACTAAGAATTCAGCATAAAGAGCATGGTATACCTTTGCAAGCAACACACAATCGAAATAATATCCAACCAAACGTATTCTAGTTTTTCTTGTACTGATTGTGATACATGCAAGTATCATCATGATAGGACTGAACAGATCAGTTTACTGTTCGTGCAGATTTGGCGAATCCACGGCAGGAATTTCTTATACCTACACAATGCCCTTTCCTTAATAAATTCTAATTGTAGAGATTTTGTTCAGATCATGATAAGATCTCCAAGTGCCACTCTGTCCGTTGATCTTTTCTATATAGTTTATGATCAAGACCATTTCAGATGTGGTATTTGGCATCTAGATTGACAGAATTTATGGGATTGACTGTGTATCTGACTGGTCTAACAGTGGAGTGGATAAATGTTTATGCTTGGATCTATTGCATGAAAGTGATATCTAGGCAGCAATGCTTCCAAGTTCCAGCTGTCTCAGAAAAGAAGACAAGTCAAAGTCTGAAACCCAGTCTAAAGAAATAAAGGAGCCACAAGAAAAGATTCTCCAGTAATAATGCCCCATCTCAGCAGCCAATAGAGTGGAAAACTTGAGGAATTCTTGACAAGAACTAATACAAGTATCGAGGAACAACTGCAAAAATGATATTCTTGAGCTGTAGTATATGGATTGTCTGAAATAACTAGACAAAAGGTGAAAACTGTTTAGTCTTTTGTCCATTCTGAAAAGCACAGACTTTTCTCTTAGCACGTTTTCTAGAAGTATGAAAAGGATGAAGGGCTGCATCCACATGGTACTCTTTTGCTCTTCCTTGAGGTGCATGAACCTCTATGTTGGGTATGGCTCAGATTTAAGATAGTGCATTTGTGTATAAAACTTTTATACGTGCGTTTTAGCAACACAAATGCCAATGCTGAAAAATAAAATAAAAAACATCAAAATTAACATTTAAAATTTAAATTTTGGATATGGCTGATAGACTGAAGATGAAACGATGGAGCTGACGATGCAATTGCCGTTCTTGTACACTACTCCCTCTATCCTTATATAAATGCTTTTTTAACACTCTAGTTTTGTCAAAATAAGTGTATTTCTAATGTATTACATGTCCTATCAATCACTTTTTATTTAAATATCTCTCCATTTACCCCCAACCAACCAATATTAATGTCCCTTATTTAATTAGGAGGCATATAATATCTACTTCCTCCATTCCAAAATATAGCAATCTAAAATCGAATGGAACGTATCATAGTACTATGCCTAGATTTGTAGTACTAAGATACATCCCATCCGATTTTATATTACTATATTTTGCAATGGAGGAAATACTAATTTATGTTTCATGTGTTAGATATGTACTTATTTATTTAGGGACAAAGGTAGTATAATTGTATTTTTTTTTGTCCTATAAACTTTTGATCCCGGTCAACAAATATCACTGTCAGCATTTTACATCATGTTTACACGCATGTTGGACAGTAACATGACCCATATTTTGTTATCTCCTCTCAAAAAGGTATTTTGTTTTCTGAATCATGTAAGTGAATCAGAGCATTAGAGAGTTCGACCAAATTAAGCTCTCTCTACTGATAATGTTTTGGACCAAACAACGTTGAAGATTCAGACTTGCATGCTGACATTTGCCTCATGACATCAGAGTACCCGGTTCAATCCATCATGTGGTGATCCTCACTGTCACCAATGATATGCAAGCATCTATTAATCCTTTTCTTCTCAATCGAGTAGAAACGATACCAATCAACCTCCTAAATCCTGCCCTGTGCATACATATTCCCAACCACCAGTGAATACTAATTGTGAATAAAAATACTTCTAAACACATAATTTGAATTATTCTGAAAAATACCATTTTCAATATGGCAAGACCAACTCAAAGAAAACAGCATAAACTTTATATTATTGCCTGAAGATTACATACATGATTGTGAAATCCAGCCATATCCAACAGCAATATCATTCATTTCTGTCCTCCTAACCAAACTAGCATTACTATACTCGTCTTTGGAGTGGTCAAGTTCATGAATGTGAGGTACGGGCTGCATTATTAATTGAGAGGCCTTTAATTGAGACGATATAGTAACAGTAGAGATTTTTCTGACAGGCCAAACAAATGGACAATCAAAAGCTACTAGGGGAGAGAAAAGGTAGGAAAAGGGGAATCAAAGCAGAACAAAAGCTTGAAAAGATAGTCGAGTCATTGTGCACGAGGAGCAACAATTATTCTCTATCCTTCGTTAATCCTCATGCAGAATAATCATGTCAGAAAAGATCAAGGCGTAGAACACCAGAACGGCTCTTCACCTCGTTGTTGACTTTTGAATTAAAGGATTTATGAAAATCCTATAAAATTCTTTTTATTTGGCACTTTGATTTAAAGGATTGAAGTTTTTTAAATCTTATAAAATTTCTATGAAATGGCTCATTGTATGTAGGTTTTAGAGAAAATTTAGTAAGAGGTCTAACCTCTTGGAAAAACTCTTTTAAGTTTATCTCTCTCATTCGATTCCTGCGTTTTTTTACGGTCCAATAAAATAATTATTCCTATGTTTTGCAATTCTCGGTTTACACTTATATTCTTATCAAAATTTTGTGTTTTTTTTTCATTTCTACAATTCAGAGAGGCCTAAACATTTTTTTTAATAGTGTTCAAACCATTTGAGAGGAACAGGTCGATCAAACCTATATGACAGCACTCAAAAAACACTTTTTTTCGCCGGACCACAGTAAAAGTTGTGCCGTTTTACTTTTATTACTACCTTTTCAGCAATGTCTCAGTGTCATGTAAGTGAGGAAATCAAAGATTATGAAATGAAACAAAAACAATTTCGTCTGACAGGTAAGATAGGCACAGCGTTGTTGACCATTGACTGCTGATTTGTCACAGCCCAGCAGAGGGGGAGAGCCTTGCTCTATGCGATGAACTGGACACAGAGCGATAAACAATTAACAAAAGAATCTAAGGTAAAAAAGACGAAGCATCAAAACTTAAGGAATCTCAAACCAAAATGGACACAAACAAGAGCAGAATCCAGCGCCCAGAAAATTATCGTGTTCACAACCCTGTTGTATTATCCATGTACTAAATGTGGTGTCCATTGTGCATACTAACATCGTAGTCTTGGTTAACTGACAGGCGTTGACCTGTAGTTTTCTCCAAATGGAGACGAATATATCCACGGTTCAGAGTGAATGCACGAGCTTTGGCCGGTCAAAGCCTGTCAGATCATTGCGCACCCCGTCGTCATGGCTGGACGCCAGTTTGCTATCCGGTGTGAATACGCATCACCATCCATCATCACATCAGTAGAAACGGCTGCCCCTTCCTCATCTCCATCCTCTATATAAAGGCACGTAGTATGTGACTGCAGCCTACAGAAACACAGAAGAAGAAGAAGATGTATACAGCAGTATCTTCAGAGTTGAGAGTGCAGGAAGAAGATAGTGGCAGGGTTGCAGAGTTGTATATCTGCAGTCTGCAGAGATGAGGGCAGGGGAGGAGGATGTGTGTTCTTGTCGTGGGGGGTTTGGGCCCTGTGATCAGGAGAGATGACACCGACGTCGCCGGATCGGTTGGTGGTCTTGCGCCATGATGAATTGATGATCCGTTTGATGCAGGTGTCATCTCCCCTGAACATAGGACTCACTAACCCTGAATGCATGTGTACCTCGATAATTCTTCAGTTTCTTCAGAATTCCATGGTTCTCTTCTGTTCTTGGTTCGCTTTACTACAAGGTTTTCCTGCCTAATGCCAGTAGTATGCAAATGGCTGCTTGCCTCCTCGATTGATTTCTCTCTTTCCATGATTATCTGCAGGTGAAACGAGTTGATCATCTGAGTTCTGACATAGATGTGTGAGAAGGAGGTCGCGGAGTCAACCATACAAGGTTTGCCATCCACTCTTGCCAGGACAGACAGTAATTTCGCGCGTCACAATAGCTGTAAAAACTGGAATACCATTAACTTCTGCCAAGAAAAAGCTAGTAGTTTCTTCATTGACAACACATGATGCATTCTTTGTTAGCTGCGTGGTCAAATTTTTTCTGTGTCACTTTTTGCATACTTGCATGCATATGATTTATCCCATCTTAGGTAAGTAACTTCTCACATCCCTAAGAACATGGCGCTCTGTCTGAGAAAGTGTTTTTATTTCTCGAGAAAATAACCTTTTATTTTTTACATGTCATCCAAAAAGTCATAAAATTTTTTTAAAAAGATTGACAAGATAGATTAATATGAAATATGTCACTCTACAAATATGCAAGTTTAAATTCAACTTCTATAAATTATAAAAAAATAACAAATATAACTGTGAGTATACGTTAACTATTTTTAGTTTAATTTTTTTTGTTGTAAGTTATAAAAGTTGAATTTAGGCTCGTATGTTTTTGAAATGATATATTTTATATTAATTTATATTGTTAATTTTTTTAAAATTTTTTATAACTATTTAGTTGACATGAAAAAAAATATGAGTGGAAAATCATCTCCGCTCTATCTGCTTCGCACAGTTTCATAAACATGCATGAATACGACGAGGCTGTGTCTGTTTAATTCTGCTATGGTTTTCCACTGCACTCGGCAGACTGCAGGGAAGAACAGAATCGGAGAATCCGCCAGGTCATCATCACTCGGTTAGGTCGAGCTCCATCATGAGTGGGCCCAAACTATTGAACGGGCACCGGTGCAGGTGCGGGCCTGCGGCCTGCGGACCGCACGGCAAGGCCGTGTCAATCAGCATAGCATGCCGAGGCCCAGCACACGCCTTCTGAAGACTTCTCACGGGCTGTGGAGGAAGGAAACCGCATCGCCGCACCACACTTTGTACTGTTAGCGCTCATATTCACTTGGCATATGCCATGGATAAGTGTAAAAGTGATTTTTCTGTGAATTCAAACATCATATCACGTTTTGTTTGTTAAGTGCACCTAAAATCGTAAAACATAAGTTAGAATAACAGGAATGAAACTTCTGAATTCAGTGGAAAACCATAAACGTCAAATCCGCCGTGCCCGATGGCCTGATCAACGGATACTTATTTGTTTCAGAATAGTGAATCAGTTTGAATGTAAGAACAACTTCTTTTTTTTTAAAAAAAAAAGAGTGGTGAACAGAAGTTAGCTGCCAACATTTAGGATTTCCATTGATAATTCATTAATTCTCACAAGTACACAACAAATAATACTTATTCTTCTTCTCTCACGACAGATCAACTCATCAACATTGCATATCAGTTCAGTTCCAAGTCGAATTCTACTACTCGCAGTATAGCATCAGTTAGTTCCACATGAACACCACAGGGCTCCTGACCTGATGCTTCCGATTCTCCCACGAGATGTGCCCGAAGTCCCAGCTCTGATTCACGTGTCCTCTCGCCACGCTCCTGAACTCCACCGTGTAGCTCTTCTTCTCGTTCTTCTCCTCGAACTCCAGCGTCGCCGGCGTCACGCTCACCTTCACGCCGGCCGGCGCCGACACGGTCACGCTGTACGTCTCCGGCTTCTCGTACACCTTGGTCACCGTCCTCGTCAGCGTGCGGACGTGTGTGCTGCCGTTGAACGCGACGACGAACGACGGGTAGTTGAGGTTGGCCGGGCCGCCGCCGGGGAGCGCCGTCGCGCACCCGGCTGTGTCCGGGACGAACACGCGCAGCTGCTCGACGGTGTAGTTGAGGCTGCAGAGGAAGTCGACGTAGTCCTTCACGCCGGCGTCGTAGACGAGCCCCGGGTCCACGGCGAGCTGAGGGCGGACGTGCCCTGCGCCGGCCGCCAGCGGCGTCGCGCTCGTGAAGGTGGCGTTGGCGGCGTCTTGGACGCCCTGGTCGGTGATGTCGCGGCCACTGTTGTCGAGCGTGGCCGCGGTCGTCATCATCGCGGAGCGTATCATGGCCGGCGTCCAGTCGCCGTGACTCTTCTTGATCAGCGCCGCGACGCCGGCGGCGTGCGGGCACGCCATGGATGTCCCCGAGAGGATGTTGAATTCGGATCTCCTCGTGTCCAGGTCCAACATCGACACCGGGATGTCGCTGGGCCAGGCCGCGAGAATGTTCAGCCCCGGCGCGAGAACGTCGGGCTTGAGAAGCTCGGGGACGACGCGGTTGGGCCCCCGCGACGAGAATCCCACCGCCGTCGGCGCACGGTTCTCGCCGGTGACCGTCTCGCAGGCGAAGCTGAACGACGCCACCGGGCTCGCCACCGACTCGAAGTAGTCCATGAGCTTCTCGGCCTTGGAGTAGCTGAGAGTGAGAGCCGGGAGGGTGAAGGCGTCGGCTACCACTCCGTCGCCATGCCATTCCTCACCTTGCACGGATACTAGCCCGGCTCCACCGGCGTTCTGCAGCAGCATGCCCTCGTAGACGCCGGCGAGGCACACGACGATCTTGCCCATGACGACGTCGGGCGAGAGACTCCCCTCGTTGCAGGAGTCGAGCAACAACAGCGGCGCCATGGTGGTGCCCGTGGCCATCTTGGTGTACAGGGACTGGCCAATGAGCACCATCCCGTTGCCGAGCGTGAGGTTCGCTGGGAACAGCCGGTCCACGGCGCCGGCGCCGACGGTGGTCATCCACGGCGCCACGTTGGTCACGGAGTATGGCCGAGGGCCGCTGTTGCCGCCGGCGAGGGCGACGAACACGCCATCCCGCTGGGCGCCAAACGTGGCGATCGCGAGGCTGTCCTCGTAAAATGGGGCCGGGAAACCGCCGAGGGAGATGGAGATGATGTCCACGCCGTCTTTCACCGCGGCGTCGATCCCGGCGATGATGGCCGCGTCGCTGCAGCCCCAGTTGCCGCCGCACTTGTACATGGCGATCCTCGCCTTGGGCGCCACTCCCCTCGCCGTCCCCCGGGCGAACATGAAGAGGCCGGCGCCGTCGACCTCGGAGCCGGCGGCCGTCGACGCCACGTGCGTGCCGTGCCCTACATCGTCCGTCGGCGAGGAGGCGCCGCCGTACTCGGCGGCGGAGAAGTCCTTGGCGCCGACCAGCTTGTTGTTGCACAGTCTGGCGTCGAGACCCACGCACCCGCCCTTCCAGCTGCGCCGGACGGCGGCGAGGCCGCTGTCGTTGAAGCTCGGGCTCTCCGGCCAGATGCCGGAGTCGATGACGCCGATGATGACGCCGTCGCCGAACTCCGTGTCGCGCCACAGGCCGTACTCCGGGTCGAGGCCGATGAACCCTGGGGACCTCGTGGTCTGCGGGTAGTACATCCTGGCCTCGTGCACCGCGGTCACGCCGGGGGCGCCGCGGGACATGCTCCGGGCCTCGTCGGCGGTGAGACGTACGGCGAAGCCGTGCATGACGGTGTCGTAGGTGTACAGGATGCGGCCGGCCACCGCGGCGGCGGTGGCGTTGGTGGTGCGAGGGGAGTGCGTGGCCACCATGGAGATGTACCAGTGCTCGAGGGTGGCGAAGCGGGACGGCTTGAGGAGGTGGTTGGCATGGATGATGTAGGTGCTCGACAGCTGATCAGGCTTGTGCTCGGTGCGGTTTTTGGGCTTCGGGATGAAGGCTGAGTGGGTGAGCTGCGCGAGGAGGAAGAACAATGCCAAGTGCTGCAAGGGTTTGGAGGTCGCGGACGCCATTGTTGATGGGTGTGTGAGAGCTTGTGGTGAAGGAATGCATGCGTAGTATATGGCTTTTATAGAGGCGAGATGAAATTATTTAGGGCTTCTTGCCAAGTGCCAACCTGTCGCTAATCACTGTCACACATCCCTCAGAAAAAGGGAAAAGAGGACACTTGAAAAATAGTGTGTTGTTTCACTGAAATTGCAAGTCAGTATGTCACCAATACTTCTCCATGTGTATGCATGTGAAACAACTGAGACATACTATTATCAAGGAGTTAAATCATTTTTAATTAGTGTATTCAATCATCCAAGTGAGAGCTGAGACAAATTAAAAGGCACCTAGAGTTGAAGTATCTAATGAGAGAAACTAATTAGATCTATATTGTTTGAAGGTTTTTCAGACAAAATTAAGGGACCTAAGAGCATCACCAACAGATCTATCCGGTAATATGAGGATTTTTAGTTAAAAATTTATTCCAACGGATTCTCTAATCTCATTCCCAAAATTCTCTATCCCCTACTTCGAGATTGTCGTTCTCCTTTTCTAGAGACGCACTTTGGCTCTCAATCGTGACACCAGACAGCTCTTTGCGCGCGGGAAGCGATCTGGTGACACGCGCGCGATCTCGCGGGAGGGAGGAGCGCCAAAACAGAAGTTTTATTGTGGCTCACCTTTTTAGTTTTTTGAAAACCAATTTTATCCAATCTCTTGGAAGGAGAAAAAATTTAACACCTTAAATTCTGTTTAAGATTCCCATAATTAAAATTTTGACAATAAAATTTTGAGATGCCGTTGGTGATGCTCGTTCAACTGTCATTCCTTTGAAACAATCTAAAATAACCTTTTTGAAGTTAAACACCCATAAAATTTGAAGTTAAGCATTCACAAATTGAGATTGTGGAAGTTAAACTTCTAAGTATTTATCGTATGTTTGTTGTCTTGTCAACTGCAGGCAGAATTTGAATTTTATAACTTGATTTTTAAATTAATTTTGGTTATTTTCATCATAGTCTATTTTTCAACCATGGCTTTTAAACCACTAATGACATAGATATAAAAGTTATCCATAAATTATTTTAGTCGTTTTGTTTATTTTTTTCTGGCTTATCTGCAGGGAGCTCAAACGATCTCCGTAATGCTCTGTGCTGTTATATCATCATGCTCCCACTGTTACCAGAGATGTTATACGTGCTGGATGAATTGGAGGAAGCAACAATGAACACTCTGGGCTGTGAAACAAAATCAGTTGGAACTAACTACCACACTTCGGCATGGAACAGGCCACATGACATTTGGCAGATCATAACATTTAGATAGCTCTAAAAAACTCCAACAATTTCGATTATATCACGGTGACTAGGCCACATGAAGCAAAACTTCTGTCATTTTCCGTTTCCTCCTGGGATAGATAGAAATAAGCTTGTGAATAGCAACTTCTGCTCCATTATTCAGGACGAAACGGCCTCTCCGTTGTTCAGAATGAAACGGCTTCCTCCATCCTTTTGCCTTTTCTTAAATTTCGACATGCTTCAATTGTATTGCGTTCAGCCAGTTGCATATAGTATGTACATTCCCAGTATTCCTGTGCAAACTGACTTTCTGTTGAGATACAGGTAATCTTCAAACTGCCAGCAATAGCACCTCAAAGCTGTTTCAGGTGCTATTTACCACAAGAAAAAATTTCATTGGAATTGTATTCGTATCTACATTCTACACAGCCCACGACCATAGTGATGTAAGTCTGTTGCAGTCTTCCAAAATCGAAACCCCAGGTGAAATGTGAAGCAATAAAAAAGTCAATTCATTATCTAAGTCAAAATAGCCAAGTGGCAATTCAATTACATCCAGAGTGAATAAATACAAAATTAAAATACAAGCTATGTATTCTTGTGAACAATGCGGCTAGGCTACAATTGTAAGGGGATTTTGGATTAACTTACACAGGCTTGTACTCCCATGCTACTTTTGGTACATACTCAACCCATTGCTGAGTACCTTTCACTCTGTCATCTATAACTTAATTCAGAATTTCAGACCCAGTCAAAATGAATTGACAATGTCCGAGTTTCTTTCCTTCCATGTCATATAACTGTACTGTTGTTAATAGCTCCAGCCTCCAGCAGTGGATTCGTTGGCCGTTGGACATATATACAGTTGCAATGGAAGTGCTACCAGCAGAGTTATGCGAGAAGGGGTTCAACTAAAGGTCTTCGCTGAGTGTCAGGGAGATCCATCGTATAAGCTATTATGGCTGAGAGCAGCGAACAGGCAGCTGGGACTAACCCCAAACCAAGTCTTGTAACTGAATAACCAAATGCCGACTCTAGGTTGTGTCTGGTATTGGTACTTCCTGCCATGCAAAATTTCAAACTCTCAGCGTACTGTAAAAGTACCATCCCAAATTCATTCTTTATGATGTATCAGTGCCATGATAATATTAACAGTCATTACCTTGATAGGACTCAAGAATATACAGAGCTAGTCCACATGACACTTTGTCAACAAAACTTAATGAGCCATACACAAAAGCACAACCATTTAGATCTTCTCCTACTAAAACTCCTTCCATGCTGATACTTGTTACCTATTATCAAGAGAAACAGTGCAAAAATGTGAACGATGAAAAGAGAACTCCCAGCCATAACATGATTATGTATGGCACATGGAAATTTGGACAAATTTACAAGATAACACGCTACTTAAATCAAGCAGCTGAAATACTTCGCAATAAGCTAACCAAATGCAGATGATTGACATACAGCTTTGCAAGGTTAAAAACTACATAACAGAAAATACTTCTAAGCGATATATAGGCCAAAATTTTGCCATAGAAATGTTTTGGTATATTAACTCTTTAAAATATAAGCAGAAACTAAAGTTAACAACTTACTGTCATAAGAGCATTGGCAACTCCTATTGTGATTGATAGTGCATACATGAAGTTGTGCATTCTGCTTGGTAGAACAACAATTCCAACACCAGACAATATCCAAAGCATGGCCCCAGCCGAAAAGTAATTTTTTAAACGCCAACTTGACCATCTAGTTTCCTAGATACAATAAAAAATATGTTAAGTTGAGTAGCAAAATAGATAATTAAACACTAAGGACATACTCTGACCTGTAATATGACAGATACTATCAAGCTGCAGACATAGATAATAGCAGGCACCTGAAATAAGAAGAGGAGCGAAAATTAATTTGTGAAAATCCATATTATGATATTGAACACAAAATTATCTAAACTGGTCAAAGTAATAAATGAACAATGGTCTAATGTCGATATAATATATCATTAACTTGAATCACTTACAGAATTCAGATTTTTTTTTCTAATCTCAACCATTGAAGTTCCAGGATTGACCACCTAGTGAACTGGAGTTTATACAGAGCTAGCTTAGTTAAAGCATATGCAGTGAGCTTGAACCACATTAGACTATTCATAGTTCCAAAATTTGGCATATTAATTAGTTATATTAGACTCATTTTACTTATTTGAGCACCTACTTTCTGTACAATTGCATGCGGATAACATGAGTACAACCATCCCAGTGACATATTCAACACCAGTTCTAATGTAATACATGAAATAAATTAAATAAAACAACATTTCCAAAGCAAAGATATGAAAAAGAACCTTACCAATGCTTTGGATGATTGGGGCATTTCCAAATCATTTATGACGTAGAAAGCAAGAAGTGCCTGACCAAATACAGAAATGTTATAGTTGATATGTCCTCTAGCTAATTAGTTCAAAGCATAAACAGGAGTATCATAGTTTAAATCTAGTGAAAAAAGTAATGTGTTAATATACACAAATACTGCACATATAATCAAAATAAATTCCAATTATCCAGTAAACATATTAGAAACAGAAAAATGCTAATGCATCGTGAGAATGTGCAGCTATAGTATGTCTCAAAATTAGTATGTTAATAGAGAATTTCACAGAAAAAAAGAATCTAGGCAAAAAAAAAAGTTGAAATATATAAAGTGAATATATAATATCTACCAACATACTTAAGCATGAACTGATCAATATTTCATCCCAAAACATCCAAAGTTTATGCTGCATAATAACCTATGTGTGAATTTGGAATTGCATGCAAACAAATCTACCATGTTCCACCATGCCATGGAACACAGTTAACAAGGTAAACTACTTTGGAGTACAATACATTAATCTCTACGAGATGTCCTTTGTCATACAGAATAACCGTGTGCTTGAAAAATAAGCAAGTAATATACAAGGCCCCATTATATAAGAGGAACTAAAAAATGCATTATATTTTTATTAAAGGAAAGAAGATTTCAGTCTCATAAGAAAAATAGGAAAAGACTATAGATACCTGTGAAACATTGGTAACCAATCTAGTGAACATGTATACTAGAGCAACTTGGTAGTACAGTACTTTCTTGAACCAGTGGGTCCATGAAATCCTGGAAAGTCTCTTATTCTGGCAATGCTGATTTAACCTAGAAAATTAAAAATCATTCAAATACTGCAAAAATGAGGAAAACCTAGTGCAAGAAAAACCATCAAAACTATATGGCCTTTGAACTATGAACTCCACCAGTGTTTTTATCTTACCCTGGCTCTTTTGTTCCAATCAAGAACACAACAACGAAACAAGATCCAAGGGCAATGGACACATATGCTATCCATCGATACTGAAATAGGATTTCCAAAATTTAAGATAAACCCAAAAGATCAGGCAAATAGTAAAAATATTATCTTAAACAAGAGAGTACCTGAACTATCACGCTCACTGACTGGCGTAGACTAAATATCAACAAAGCAATGCCATACAGGCTAAGATTTGCGATCTAGAATGAGCACGGAAAAGGATTATCAGATTCAGCTCTTTTGTAATACCTGAGTTAAGAATAATTAGATTAAATTAAGATGTTCTAACCATTGTGAAGGCATTACGGCAGCTTACTAATGCAACCCGACTTGTTGGGTTTGATGTCATGCAGTTCACCATCGACCTTAGAAAATACGCAGATGATGTATACAAGTCAAACGCACGCATCACAAGGAAAAAAATGAAGATAACTAACGAAAGGAAGAGGCATTACATATGAGAGACCTGAGTAACTGCCCAACCAATATTGAAAATAGCAGCAAATGTGCTATATCCAACAGTCTCCATTGTTGATGAAATAGTCCCCGTAAGTTTGCAAGGCAAACAGCTACCAAAAACAGATGAGAAGGAAATTGCTACTAAAATGGATCCTCCTGCATGCCACAGTTTAAAATGTCCAAAGCGATCGATCTGGAACCAAAAAAATAGATAGCATTTACATATCTAGTTTGGAATCATACACAATAAACACAGGAAAACTAGTAGTGAATGTCTAAAGAGAAGATAAGCCATGAGAATATGATATGTCACAGTTTTATAACAATGCTTTAGGAAACAATCATGTTCTATCTTAGGTCGTACCAGTTCTCCAACGAAGATTGTTGCGAAGCCATCTGCCAATTGACCAGAAAGCATGACAACAGCAGCATCACTGAAAAGGTGAATAAAAGGTAAAATATCTAAAAGAATCCTGAAGCAGCACGTAATCCTTTCAAACTTTCAATGTTTCTCGTAGAAAATTTCTTTCAGCATCTCTCATAGAACATTTCTCGAGATACAAATAAAACAATAATGTTCTGATGATCTGGTCCAACAATTCCATACTGTATGCAGTGTCTACGGCATGTCTTTGACCGCAATAGTTACTTGGACATCATGAAGTTGTGACTAGTCAATTTTTAAACAGCATAATACCAATAATAATGCAAAAAAATCATCCAAAAAAAGATGACCAATCGTTACATTCAATTGCAGGATATCCCGGTGAAATATCTATTGCACCACACTTAGGACATCCAGACTTTAAATATGAACCTACATTTTTGTACAATTCCTCATCGAGCAGAGTGGATTAAGTGCTCGAAAACAACTAAAAAAAGTGCACTAATGGCTTCATTCAATATGATTTAGAAATATGTGTAAATAACATGATATAAAAATTAACAGAACAAATGGACAAAAATAATCTATCCCCCAAAGGCACATACCTTGGACTAAGCCCAATATCCGTCAAGAATACCAGCAAATAAGTAAACCAACATGAAGAAGTGATGTCATTTAGCATATGCCCAGAACCATAGGAAAGTATTGGAACTCTCCCTAATGGTTCATCCAGTTGTTCTTCAATCGATGACTGATTATCCATTATCTTAACCATATTTTATGTTTGCCAGACTAAAGGTATCACCTACACAAAAAAGGAATACATGTTGATTTCAGTATGTAACTAGCAATCTCATTCCTAACTTTGAATAAATAAAACAATAATAAAATGCCATTTTGCCAAAAGTTCAAAGTTTTGAAAAATGAAAAATACCTACGGTCCTGCACACTATTTTAGAGGCTTGAAAATGAAGTTGCTTAGCTTACATCGTGTGTAATAAATCAAATCAACTGACAGCCTTTTTTTTCAGAAACATCAACTGAAGTTATATAAGAAGATAGTTGTGAGCTTTTACATGATATGTCATGACTGGCAGCATAACAGATGCTTTTGTAGTGCTTACAGCAGGGCTTCAAGCTATGTCAGATGGATCTGAGTTTTATTCCTTAATGTATGACTGGTTTTTACTGACTGCAGTAAAACACATTACATGGACCATCTTAAAACAGCAATTGATATGACTACTGTACTTGCTAACTTCCAGGAAAAAAGTTCAAGTTGCATTAGTTCTTACATAGATGAGAATTATGAAATGAATCAAATGCCAAGCTAAAGCGGTGGACACAAGAAGATAAGGAGATAAACTGAAGGTTCCTTTTGTTGTTGTAAAGTAAAAAAAAAAACAGCAAGCAAATTTCAATCACAATGGTAATAGATCAGCCTCTTCAGAAGGTTGGGATGGTATGGACATGATCAAGAATCCCCAAAGGCATTATTGTAGCATATGTACCAGTTGACTAAAAAGTTCAGATTTGAGGTAAAAGCAACTAATCTGCACACGACATCAACAGCCACCCAAATCAACGTGATATCGCTGGGTCCCAACTTGAATCATCAACGGGGAGTATCACAAGTGCCCGAAAGCTAAAGAAAATGAAATGGTCTACAAAAGAAATATTCGCATTTCCACTAACTTTATGAGACATCAACCTGATCACCCCTTTCCTCTCTGCCTTTCCTTCCAAAAGTTGATCCTACTCCGACATAACACAGGAGCCCCCACATACTCTCTGCCTGCCCCCAACGTAGCAACTGACATTCGAACCGTAACCAAACAGAGTTAAAATTTACCAAAAGAAGAAAACCCAATTTTCGCGGAGCCCCATGTCCGCGGAACTCCCTCTAACTCTACTACACCCACCCCCCAACAGCACAGAGCCGCACTTATACCGATCCACCAACCTCCATGGCTGGCCCAACTCCATGGCGAGCAACCTCTACGCCGCTAGCCCGCAACAGACTACCCATCCAATAACCCCGGAACAATCCAGTCAAACAGATGCCGCACATGCTCACCTCGCTGCTGCTGCTACGGCGAGGACCGGGACCGGAACCGGAGCAAAACACCTCGATCTCTCCGCAGAGCAGGACGTACGGGGAAGGGCAAGGCGGAAGAAGGCGACGCTCGGTGGTGTCGCGTGGACGGCAGCAGCAGGAGGAGAGGAGAGGAGAGGAGGAGTGGGCAGGGAGCGAGCCGTGCGGGAGGAGGAGACGCAACGCAACACGGAGGAGGAGAGAGAGGAGGAACCGAGGGAAATGGAAAAGGAAGGAGACTGGGCAAGCGAAAGGCGTGGCTGACGCGGGCCCCACCACTGATCCCGTGGATGGAGTATGGACTTTGGAGATATACGAGAAACGAGAGGAGACTCAGGAGAGAGCGACGGAGATTATTCTAATCCTTCTGTTTAGTTTCCTTTATCTCGCGCGCGCGTCAATTCCCGCCGCCAACACGCGGGACGGCGGGACGGCGACGTTGCTCTCGGCTTGTGTTCTCCTCTAGCCAGAGGTGGCCGTGACCGTGAGTTGCCTTGATACAGTAAAAAAAGTCTATCTATACGGCTACTAGTATGCATGAGTCATGGCTGCATGTTTCCTTCCGAATAAATTTGTGTGGTGATCATGTTTATTTTTTCAAAATTGCTAACCATATATCGACAAAAAACTCATCCCCAAATCTTACAGATTTTGGACCTAGATATACTTCGTGATTCGTACTCTAGGTGTTTCTTCTCCAACTCCGACAGTATTCTTTTCTTCTTCGGTGCCGGCAACAACAACCCAAACTCCGACGAAGGGTCGACGAGTTAGGGTCCCAGGTTGGGGTGGGGGCTGGGAGGAGGAGGGGGAAGAGGGGGAGTTCGCCGACTTTAGAGGGATGGCTGAGGGAGGCGGTAGCCCGACGGTTGGCGATGGATCGGGTGGGCGGCGAGGCGGCGACGGCGCCACCAAAGCCGCGGGGTTGAAAGCTGGCGATGGGCTGGTGTTGGCAGCGGGGGCAAAGCGAAAGGATTGTTAGATGGAGGCGACGATGATGACGGATCCGATGGCGAGGAGCCACCGAAGACGGGGAAGACGACGGCGCGGGGACAGCTTGTTGCCACCGGTTTGAGGAAAGGAGAGGAAAGGGAGGGGGAGGGGGAGGAGGCTGGTCGGGAGGGCCTCGCTGGCGTTGTTGATGCCTTTCAGCCAGCCGACGAGGCCAGGCGGTGACGCGTTGGGATGACGGCGGCGGTGGAGGCGGCACGAATCGCGCTCTCACTACTAAGCGACGACGGCGTGGCAATTGGACGGCCCAAAATTTGCAAGATTTCTAAGATGTTTTTTGTCAAATGATGTATTGATAGTTTTTTTTTATCTGCAAGAATATGGGGGTGGGATGGGAGAAACGTAACGTACGTAGTGCCCTGTAGGGTTTGCTTGTCAACGAGTGAGCTTGTTAGTCTTGTCCCTATTCTCAAAGAATGACTTTTCACAAGTGCAAAGCGACTTGAGTTTTCTTATATCTGTTGCAGAAGATGAGTCAGAGAAAGGAAAAGACTGTGTTCGGTTTTCTAAAGTGCAACGTAGATGGTGTGGAGAAATAGAAATATGACGTTATACCATAGTCATATATGTGTTTTGTTCAAATGACGAACCTTAAAAGTGATTTGATAAAATACCCCTATTAATCCGTGCTTATATGCCATAATACTATATGAGATCAAATTACCCCTTCACTCCTCTTCTTTCTCTCTCAGTCGGTCCAAACCTTGAGTCAAGTCCAACTACTTGTCGTCGTCATTTTTCCAGACCTCCTGTGTCGTCTCCTCGAGCCCTACTCCAAGCCCTGTCTCGTCGCGCTCTCGTAGACGGCGCGGTGACCACGACGAGGGGAGCCAACGACCCCGCGTTGCTGCTGACGCATCGCCCTCCCATTGCGTCGACCTCGTTCCTCTAAGCCGTCACGGCCTCAAGGTGAAGATGCGCTGCCTCTCTCTCAGTTGCTTCCTCGTCGTTCCTATCGTTGTGGTCATCGGAAGCTCATAGCTCGACTGCCTTCCGACTTCCTGCTCCCTCCGACGCTGCCTCATTGTCTTCATCCTAGGAGAAACCGCTTCCACTTCATCGCGCCGCCCATGCTGTCGTCGTCAATGGGCAAGCCTCACTCGTCTACCCAGTCCCCATCCCTTGGAACCCTTCCCCGGCCTAGCTCCATCGCAACCATCCGTCTTCTGCGCGAATCTTCCTCTCACCACCGACGCGGCCTCTCTCCCCTGCCGTGGGCCGTTGGCCGCCGGCGCTTGGTCCCGTTGCTTATCTGCTCACTTGAAGAGGAAAGGTTTGGACCAGCTGAGGGAGAAAGAAGAGTGAAGGATAATTTGATCTCGAATAGTAATCTAACATATAGCCACGGGTTAAGAGTAACATTTTATCAAATCCTTTTAGAGAGTGGCATTTAGACGGAACCTATACGTGACAATAGTAAAATATCATATTTCTGGACGGTGTGAGACACTGACGCAATCTGTAAATGCTTTGGGTCCATTCCCTACGGTGTGTTAGTTTAGGTTCCTGTAATCGATCTGTCCAGCCTGGCTCGTGCTATTAATTAGCCCCTGACCTAGGTGAGCCTGTTTTGGTCGGGTAATTGGTGCTGTTTGGTGAGTTTTTTTTAGAAATAATATTGTTTAAATGGAAAATTGCAAAACTAGTGGGCCAGTGGGCCTTTGCAGAAAATCCCAGAAATGTGGACCTGTCGAACCACGGCGATTCGACAGGGCCCAATCGAACGTCGGAGCGATAACAGGCCGGACCGATCGAACGGCCGCGTTTCGACTGGGCCCTGTCGGCACACGGCATGTCGACAGGCCGGGGCGCCGGCCCAGTCGAACTCCGGCCGTTCGATAGGCCGGGCCGCCGAACCAGTCGAACGTCGGCCGTTCGACAGGCCGGGCCGGTCGGCCTTTTTTTTATTTGTTAAGTGTATTTTTTGTTATTAATACAAATTAATTTGTTAAGAGTTGTTTTTAACTTGTTAATAATTAATTAATGACATATATTTTATAATTGATTAATTATAATTTGTAAGTTGTTTTCATAATTAAGTTTGTAAGTAGTTTTTGTAAATATAATTTTGTTATAATTGATTAATACCCATTTTGAATTGAATGTTTGGAGAAACACATCGGATTTTTAATTTATTAATTTTAGATATATCCATTTTTAATTTAGTAATGTACAAAACTTTTTTTTTAATTTGGTAAGAATTGTTTTTAAGTTGTTAGTAAAGAAATAATGAGAGAAATGTTTATAATTGATTAATTAGAATTTATAAGTTGTTACTATAATTATAATTTATTATAATTGACATACACATTTGTAACTGCATATTTGGATAAACATATCGGAGTTGTAATTTAATAATTTTAGATATATCCATTTGTAATTTATTAATTTACATAACCTTATTTTGTTTATCGGTTATTTTCGGAAATTCCAAAAATCACTTTCGGATAGGGCCAAAAATTTGCAGAAGCGAAAATTGGTTCTGTCTATTTTCGAAAATTCCGAAAATCGTTTTCGGAGGTCTCAAAAAATTTCGAATTCACATAACATGTTTTTAGAAACCGAGAAGAGACTTTTTTTAAGAATTGATGTTGAGCACATCCATGACCATACCGAAACAAGAAGAAATTGTAGTACAATTTAAACATGATACACCTGGTTCTATTGCGGTTACATAGATAAGATTAGATTAGAACTAGAAGGAAGGTAGTGCAAGAGTTGAACACGACGAGAATACAACTACCAACTCGTGCATACTACTGAGTGCAACGAGGCCACTTTCCCTTCCTCTGCGCATCGGGATTCTCCTCCATTGCTGCCTTCGCTCGCCGCGCACGCTCAAGCTTCCGCTCCCGCTCCTCCCTGTACGCAGCAACACTCCTCATTTCCGCCTCAGCCTTGTGCTCTTTTTCTGCGGCCTCCTCCTTGCGTCTCTGCTCTATCTTCTCCTTGCGCTCTGCATCCCATCGCCGCATGTACTCCAACCGCTCCTTGTTTTGCGGCTTGATCTCGGTGTCGATCCACTGCTCAAAATCACATAGCGGTGGAGGGGTCTACAACAAATGCAATGTTTACTAACCAAATAAGTTATTCAAGACTACTTAATACACCAAATAATTATTACAAAACATCAGTTCCTCACCATTAAGTTAATGCGGCGGATCTCAGGTGTTGGCTCAAACTCAAAATTGGCACACATCCAGTATCTCTGCATGTACGTCTCCTCTTCATCAGACTTGGCTACCTTGCAAGGATCACCGCACCAGCACATGGGCACTGGAACACCGCTAGGCAAAGGCAATGGGTTGAAGGCATTTCCAGTCTTCGGGCGATAACTACAAGTCAACAATAAATGAAACGTCCTAACCCGTTAATCTAGGATTCCTCATTTCATGCACAACGAATAACACATAATATCACAGAAACGATTTATGTTACCTTGAGTTGGTAGCTTTTCCACGCCTTGGCATCCTACAGTTTAAAAAAAGAACTATCAAATATTGTACACACCCTTAATACTTCTCATTGTACGGTCAAATATAGTACTACTACAAACCAAATGTGTGCACAACAAATCTAGTCTAAAATTATTCACACTTCTAAGTGCTACATATCTACTCACAAATTTCAACATATCTACTCACAGTGCTATAGATCTACTCGCAAAAAATCAAGGGTCCGCATCTAAGTGCTACAGATCTACTCAGAAATTTCAAATACATGGTAATTACAGTAGTATGCGACACAAAATATAACCATACGTCGGGATATTGTACTAACCTACGATCGAATAAGCACAGCAACAACGCTTCGCGGCTCTTCTCCTTCTTCCTCACCTCTCTCTTTTTTTCCCTTCAATTGTGACCGGTTGAAATTAGCACTTCCTCAGGCCATTGGATGAAGAGCGCGTATTCGGACCTATGTAATATATAGTGGAGGAAGGAGAGGCACATATCCATCTAACGTGAGTTCACCAGTAGCGTGGATTTGACAACACGTTCACGCGGCAGCGCAAATTGAATGATTGTGTCGAACAAAGCATCGGCAAAAGCTGAGTCCGGACGCCTTCATGCGCCGAAAGATGATAGCGATGTATCGTAAACGTCTGTCACGGGCCAAAAACTGGTAGGGACCAATCGTAGCCCTCTGTTACGCGCCGAAAGTTTTTTGTCGTTTCGTTGAGTAGATGTAGCGAATGACATGAAATGTTTTCGTGACATATGAGTGCGGTGACCAAATAGAGTTACATACGAAGAGGTAACACTACAAGTCAAGAATGCCCCCCTCTTGCACGCTTGCTAGGCCCTCCCTTCTTACGTTGTCTGATTTGCGCTGTGGGATATGTCAAATTATCAGGTGGGTGCCTATGTCGTGCCGGTTGCTGTGGAGTAGCATCCTCTGGCTGCACGGACTCCCCCTGCTGCGTAGGCTGCGTGACCGGAGGAGCACCGTACCAGTAGTCTATGCCAGCTTGCGCATCGGGTGCATCCGTCGCAAAGAAATCGTCCACGAACTGTGTTCGAGGAGAGACAGCAGGAACTGCAGAATGCCCCTGCGAAACCCCGTAGTCGTGACCTGTTGCAAAATAGAGGCGATGCCACATGTTCATAGTTAGTAACCATGCATAAAAATTAAGCGAACGATGATGGTAACTACGATCTAAACAATACTTACTTGTGTGCTGTGTGTACCCTGACTCCGGTGCGCGCGGAGTAACGTAGAGTCCCCAACCCGGTGTGGGCGCCAGGTAGTCCCCTGTCGGCAGGTAGGGAAAGTCTGGCTCTGCATAGGCTCCCTGGGTATCGTACGCCTGTTGTGGCTGTTCACGTTGCGTAGGTTAAGATATGGTATAAAACGGAGGTTGAGTACGATATGAACTGCATGGTAAGCAAGGCAAACGTGCCGTACCTAAGGCCGCGGTGGTGGCATACTCGATGCCGGAACGCCAAAGTCAGACGATCTCCCTGGGCGGACGGGGGGAGGCGTCTCCTGAAGTGAAGGCCGAGTGTGCGAAGGACCGGCGTCGTCGTAGTGGCAACGTGAAGTAGAGGAGCGGAACTGGTCCACACTAGAGCGTCGTGGTAGTGGTGGCGATCCTGCCCGCCTGGAAGGCTGCACAACGTCAGCCGCGCTCCGACAGGAGACACGACGAAGTAGCGCCGCAGCCCGTGAACGGAAACTGCGAAGGACGGACGCCACGTCGTCCTGCCTGACGTGCTGAGGCCTCGTCTCCAATCTCTGTAGCATCGTGTTGGACTCAGCGTGAACCTGTTCCACAAACTCGGCCTATTGAACGAATAGGCAAGGGCGTTAGAACCATTGAACGTGTTCCACATGTAACGATAATGAACGAAAGCAACGACATACCATTGAGTTGTACGCAGCTCGAGGTTGTGGGGCAAACGTGTCTGTGATCGATGCCTGGTGAGGGACAGACGTTTCCCCTTGTGGCGGGAAACACCTCCAGCGCGTAACACTACGGTACCAACGAAGATACTGTCCGTACGAAGCTCCGTCATCTGGAGGTGTTTGGAGAACCAAGTGCTCCGCCGCATGTTCCCACTCCGCAACCGTTGGCGCGATCGTCTGAACAATGGTCCCCTCGTGGGACAGACCGAGTCCCTTCCGGGTGTACCTGCGTACGATGTAATGAGCACGTAAGAAACGTATACGATGGGGTAAAACACACTACTTGCCTATAACATTGTCGGACAAGTACTTACTTGTGGAGGCTAACAGCTAGAGAGCGTCCACCTCTTGGAGGGTAGTCTTGGTACATGCCGAGCTGTTTAAGTACCCTTTGCACGTGGTACGGCTCGACGTGCACGTCCAGCACGAGGTGACAAGTGGTCCTCCAGAGCTCTGCGTCGCACGTGCAGAGCTCTGCAAGACCGTGCGGTGCCCGCTCGACGACATCGCGATGCGTGTACGGGGTCTATCGAACCGGGTCGGGCGTAAGCTGATCGAAATCCGCCACGAACAGTGTGTACACGCGACGTGTCGTTCCGCTCACCCACCTCGGCTGCAAAAACATGAAATATGTGATTAGTGCCCGTAAATCGAGATAAAGCGCAGAATAAGAAAGTGCTATGAAAAATGCATTGCAATGTACAATTTACCTCGCGGTGTATCCACAGCGATCCCATGGTGGGACGATCGTCTATGTCTTCAAGTCCAGACTTGTACATCTCATCGACGCCATAACTTGCGTAGGACTCCAGGTGTGGCCTTCCAATGTCAAAGCGCTCATGCGCCCATAACATTAGAAGCAGAGGGCATCCTGTTAGAGAACTGGCCTTGCTGTTCCTGCTGCAAGCATCGCATAGACCAGCGTACGTCGCCGCAAGAACAGCCGACCCCCAACTGTACTGCGGAATCTCCTCTACAGGTAGCTCGGCGATCTGCTCCGCGTAGTGGATGAAGTGCTTGTCCACGGAGTCAGCGTGAGTCCCCGTGAACATCACCCACCCAAACAACCACAGTACATACGCGAGTAAGTGTCGGCGCACTACCTAGTCCTCCTGATCCTCTGGGAACACCTCCTGGTGGAACTGGTGCAACCAACTCCTCGTGGGGCCATGCCCATCTGTGAGATCCTCCAGCGGAGCAGGCACCACTCTACCAAAACTGGCCAACAGATCATCCGCCCATCCAGCATGGACCTGTGTCGGGCCAACCGCTGCACCCGCTATCGGTAGACCCAACAAAAAAGACACATCCTGCAGAGTGGGTACCATCTCTCCAACTGTCAGGTGAAAGGTGTGTGTCTCGGGCCTCCATCTATCCACCAAAGCACTCAGCAAGGCCGCATTGTCACACCCTGAAGTTTTCCTAAATCGTAAAAATCGAGTTTAATAATTTATCGGAGAAAATTGTTTAATTAATCTGGAGAAAAATCCATTTAATTAATGCATTAAAGAAGTGGAAATGGCAAGGTGGAATTTTTCTTGAGTTCCCCATGTCAAAATACATTAACAGGATTTTTAGTGGAATTTTCAGAGCCCTGGAAATAATTTTAAACCAATTAAAATCAAATTCGGAATTTGTTTAATCCCAGGAAAATCCCTTTTCCTTTCTTTTTCTTTTTCTTTTTCCTCTTCTTCTTCTTTTCGGGCCGTCGGCCCAGTCCGGCCGCGCGCCGCGCGCCCTTTCCCCCTCCCGCTGGGCCGGCCCAGCCGGCCTTCTTTCCTCGCGCGCGCCCCTCCTCTCTTGCGGGCCGGCCGCAGGCCGAGGCCCGCTAGCGCCGCGCAGCCCGTTCGGCCTCCCCGGCCCGGACCACCGACAGGTGGGCCCCACCTGTCGGGGTCGTCTCCCTCCTCCGGCCGGCGAAACCGGAGGGGAGCAACCGCCG
>BDMV01000007.1:45838507-45866023 GCA_008326285.1 Oryza officinalis
ATCCATCAGTTAGAGTCTCACCATATTGCTCCAAAACAGTGTTCTAATCCTTATAATGGAATTAGATTTTCACCACTCAAGTGCATACACGTACTTGCTTCCCTATCTCTCAAATAGTTACAAACTGTTATTAAAAATAATTGCAGAATTTATACAGCAAGAATATATGATAGATGCTTACTGTATAAATGCTGCAATTATTTTTCAGAACATTTTGTAACTATTTGAGTGATAGCGAAGCAAGCACGTGTATGCACTTGAGTGGTGAAAATTCAATTCCATTGGAAGGATTAGAACACTATTTTGGACAGAATAAAAGGCACAAAGCGGACCGTAATATGGTGAGATTCTAACTAATGGATCAAATTAAATGGGCTACTATATACTGCAAAAGTAGTGAAACTTGATTCTTAAACTCTCTGTGAAGTCTTAATTATTTATTAGATACATAGTATATGCGTGTATATATGGATTCCATGTGCACTGCTGTGAAGCACATCAAATTTATACCGTTCAGTGTTATTTATGTCTACCATATAAATTTGGATGAGTGGGATCCATGCATGCATATATAGTCACTCAAACCTCAGTGTATCCATACACGCATGTATAGTCACTCAAACCTCAAAGTATCTATGATTACAAATTAACACCATTCAATATAAATTCAGCAATACCGAGTAATGAGCATAGAAGATATTACTGGAACTCAGCATGCCAGTCAACTTCAAATTGAGACATGCCCGTCAACGAAGGCGGTGACCAAATGTTAGACATCTCAGAAGACTGGACTCAAATCGCTAAGCTCTACAACATCTCAATTGCTCACTATTCATACTCATACTCAGCTAGCTCCAGGAAGTTGCTAGCTTTGCATTTTCATCTAAGCAATGACATACAGAAATTAAGGCCTTAACATAAATTAAAATTTAGTACATTAAAATCCTAGGCCGACCAGTCAAATAATTCAAGATTCGTGGAAGCTTGTCTACCCAACCCACAAACAAGCCAACTAGGGGTAGTCCCCTAATAGAATCATCCTGAAGAAACAACGGAACCCATAGCACTCTACTTGTAATACATTTAAAAGAAAAACCAGAAAAGAGACAAGTATCAGTATTAATGTACTGGCAAGGTATTACAATCCTAAATACATTGAAGCTCTAAATATCAAGGAATAGCTATTTGTGGTCTCATATTTGCATAAAGCTAACTTTGTTTCACAAACATTTTGCAACAGAATTTAGATAAATAGTTGCAGGTGTATAGCATATATAACATGGCATGGTATCGTAATAGTATCATAATAGCTTCATAATCATCATCATAACCGTAACATACCCAAAATTATAAATTTTAACTTTTGCATCTAAAATTTGGAAAATGATTTTCGTGAATTTAGAGACACTAAAATTTTCCATAAAAAACCCTGGGAGAGTCTAAGAATACTAATTTTGATTTACAAATTCATGATTAATTTAAAACCTTTAACTTGATAGTTTCAAGAAAGAAAATAAAACATAGTGTGTGCATGTAATTGCATGATGTATTATTAAGCTTTGAGTTCTTTTTCTTGTTTATGGATTTTCCTAGCATTTCATATTAGGATTCATGAGCATTAACTTAAAAATTTGAATCAAATACTTAATGTATAATTACAAGGATGTATATATATGAAATATATGAAGTTGAGTAACTTAAAAATATAAATCATGCTCAACAACATTATATTAGGACAAGAATTATCTAAACATGATTTTACAGCACTTAATTATATTTTATAATAGGAAACATATAAGTAAAGATAAGCTTAGTGAATATTTAAAAATAATTGGTGCAATATAAAATAAGGGGGAAATTCATGTAGATACCCCAAATAATTAGGTCAAAGCAGTCAAACTATAGTTTATTAATAAACACTAATTGGCAAAACAAACATACATCCATATGTGTATTTTATCATGTAAAAATGTATAGAGTTTATAATTTATTCAAATACTAATCTATTTATCATGAATTAAGATAAATTTTCCAGAATTTATTTTGTAGGTTTGGATCTTTTAAAAATTCAAATCAATTTCGGCTAAACTGAATTTCTCTATTTTCCTGAGATTAAAATATAGATTATTTTTGTGTGAAACAAAAGAAAATGGAACCTAGGTGTTTTTCTCTACCACCAGAAAAATCCACATTATTTTATATTGTACAGAAATTAAGTTTTGGAATTTTAAAGAAGGGAGAAAGAAAGAAATAGGGGAAAATCTCAAAATCTGCCTCAACAGTGAGTTTACCTAATCTTTTACCCATCCCTCTCGTTTTACCTCTTGTCTACCACGACCTGGACCCACCCGTCGGCCTCCTTGGCTTGCTCCTACCCCTGTGTAGAAAGACTTCACCGCTTAATTCAACAGAGAGAGACAGAGAGCGGGAGAAAGCGGCGCATACCTTCTGTTCGACGCGTGTCCGACGTCGTGTTCGCCGCCGAGCTCGCCCTTATCATCCGCCAGCCACGTCGCACTGACAGTGGACCTGTTGTTACTAAAATCAGGAAAATATAAAGAAATTAAATAAAGCAATTCTTGTTTCAACTGAAAATTGTGCAAACTTGCAAAATCCATATAAAATCAAATATAACTCATTTTGAGGTGAAACCAACTCCAGTAGATTCATAAAATTGTAAAATTTAATATGGTGTAATAAAATCCTATGCTCACAGTAGTATATTTATTTCTAAAATTCAAATATGGAATAGTTAACATAAAACTTGTAAAACTTGTAGAAAATTCAATTATAATCCAAATTTAGTGAACCAAATTTCTATGTATTCCTTAATCTGTGCTCTTTATGTTTGTAAAATAAAATAAGGTACTTTCTGTATAGGAAATAAAACTAAAGTTGTAAGTCATATAAAAACACTTATTTTTCAATTAGGATTTATTTAATCTCTAGAAAATTAATAGTTAATCCTAAAATTATGAATCCACTGTTGTTCACCCTAAAAATATGTACCTTTTGGTCTAGATAAAAGGAATTTGACAAAACTACCTCCTAAAACAAATTTAATCAAATAACTAATTCTATTGTTGTTAAATTGGTAAAATTCATAACTTACAAAATAGCAATGCTAAAATAGAAATTTCATCACCTAAATTCAATTTAGGATATGACCAATTCACTGTGAAGAATTCAAACATTTTAGAGTATTTTGGATTTTTCGCTCTATTTGGATGTTTATTTGTTTTGTACGTTATAATTATTTAGATTCCGACGTTCCGGAGTATGTGGAGCAAGATCCTGAATTTGAGTGCGATTTCTCACAGCAGACAGGCAAGCATCTAAGCATATAGAATCCCTATTTTGCTAAAATGATTTGATTGCAAAACAATATATATACATGTGTCGATTTACTACAAAATTATCGGTATTGGTTAGATTTGGTTATACCTATTTGCTGCATATCCTTCCTTGCTTCATTGTTACCATTTATCCTTGTAACCTCTGGATGGAAATGCTTGGGAAGGTTTTATTTGTTTTACCGATGCTTAGCCATGCTTAAATCTAATAGTGTTAAAAATCGATAGATGGAGCTATCGATTGAAGTTATTCATTACTTGTGATTTATGGGCATAAAATTTGACTACTTACACTAAATGGTTCATATGGAAAATATGATTTACTTGGACGAGTGATAGGGCGATGAAGGGATGGTGGTATTCCCTGATGCAAGTAGCCTCGTCTGGGTTGTTAAGAACCGAACAGGTTGACCTCTATTCAAGCACCTTACGTACTACCACACGCCGGGTATGGGACGGCTTGAGTTAGTACTACGTTGCACTGTTACTACGTTGCACTGTAATCATCTACGCTACGCTGGTCAATCGTGAGGATGCTGTTCCTTTGGAGAACCCAAGAGTGCCGTGTTTTGGCAGGGGGTGTCTTCTACGATGGTGAGCCCGCCTTAGCCACATCACACACGCACGTGGCTAAGTCGTCGGGGGCCTAGGCGAAGTTTAGCTGATTAGGGTGGGACTAGGAAAGGGCATGTTATGAGCTTGTGTCACTTGTGAGTCACACTTGTGTGGTGGTGAAAGCATTTGATTCTTGTTCATTTCGTGTGGGTAAAGATGTACCTCTCTGATCAGAGTAAAACTATTCGAATAGCCGTGTCCACGGTTACAGGACGATCGCTTGATGTGTTAGCTCAACTATGTTAGCATCAAACCGGGTTAAATATGTTGTTTAGTCTTGGATATGCAATGAATATGTTGATAAGCCATAGTTGGACAATGGTTGTCCATGGTTGGTGATGATGGCACTGATTGTGCTTATATATAAACGGTATAGAGAGCACGGACTGTGCTTGTACATGAATGGTGATGAGGGCACAGGTTGTGCTGGTTGTGCTTATTTGTAATTAAATTTCAAATTATGCTAAGTTAGAAAACTCTATTTTTGCAACTTATGATTTGCTCAACTAAATTGGATTTTATGCAAAATTTGAACCATTATGCCATCTTCTAAGGTAGAAGCTTGCATACTCCTTTGTTATATATATATATATTAAAGAGTAAGTCTTGCGAGTACATTCCGTACTTAACCCGATGTCTGCAATTTCAGAAGAGGACGTTGGAGAACTTGATTGTTCTTACTACCCTACCGAGGGCGATGAGGGTGGTGAGTAGCTTTTCAGCTTGACTCTTGCCCCGGTTGGTTGCCCTTTGGGTTAAGTGGCACATCATGGGCCTTGTTTTTGTTTATGTGTTGTTAAGAAACTTTCGCTGCTATAGTTTGTGTTGTATGATGGGTTGTCAAACCCCATTATGTAAAATGTACCTTGCTGTCCTTTTATCCATATTTATGCATTTGTGATGGTTATCAATTGCTTGCGATGAAAGTGCAAGGCTAGTCGCTTTCCCTGGGGACTAGCTAAGCATGAGTATGAATTTTGAACAATTGAGATGTTGTAGAGCTCTCGCAATTTGAGTCAAGTCTCCTGAGATGTGTAACACATCTGGTCGCCGCCTTCGTGTGGTTTGACGGGCATGTCTCAGGTTGAAGTTGACTCGCATGCGGAGTCCCAGCAATATCTCCTTTGCTCATTATTCGGCATTATGGATTTTATATTGAATGGTGTTAATTTGTGATCATGGGCACATTGAGATATGAGTGGCTATTTATGCGTGTATGGATCACACTCAATCAAAATTATGTGGTGGTCACAAATTGCATTGGACGGTATAATTTCCGGGTGCCCACAATAACAACATTCTTCTGCCTTACATGGCAGCAAGCAATGCATCTCAACTTCAGCCCGCATCGGGCAAAATCGTCATTACAAACAAAATAAATTAAGTTCAAAAGCTTTTGTAAAACATAAGTCTATACCCATGACAATTCACTATGTCTCTTATAACCATGGGCACAGCTAATTGATTAGTTTTGGACTCTTCAGAGTTTGTACAACTTTACCCACATGATATGAATCGCTCTAGTTTGTCCTGTACCCGTCGGTACCACCACTCTACACATTGAATGCGGTTTAGAGAAAACAACGTAGCCTTTACATTACCTAATGCCTAGCCTTGCACCAGTGACGACAAGTGTAACTCCGCCCTAGGAATGACCTAGAACCATTAGTGTGGAGCACGCCGAATTTATACTGTCCAGTGTCATTTGTGATCACCACATGATTTTGGATGAGTGGAATCCATACACGCATAAATAGCTACTCAAACCTCAATGTGTCCACGATCACAACATAACACTATTTGATATAAACTCTGCAATGCCGAATAATGAGCAAAGGAGATATTGCTGGGACTCAGGATGCCAGTTAACTTCAGCCTGAGACATGCCTGTCAAACCACATGAAGGCAGCGATCAAATGTGTTACACATCTCAGGAGACTTGACTCAAATCGCTAGAGCTTTACAAATCTCAATTGCTCAATATTCATACTCATACTCAGCTAGCCCCAGGAAAGTGCTAGCTTTGCATTTTCATCTAAGTCGAAATATCAGAACAACGTACACAATGGATGACTTAGTTATAAATATAGACATTTAAGTAGATTATATACATAGGGCCACCCGGCCTAATAATTAATGTCCATCGGAAGCGTGTCTACCCATTTCCTTAGGCAACCGATTAGGGATAGGCCCCTAGGTAGGACCATCCTGAACAAACAAACAATCCCGAGCACATAACTGCCTGCATCAGAATCTAAACAACAACATATTTACAGGGTAAGAGTCAATACATTAATCAAATTAATGTACTAGCAACTACATAGTCAAACCTACATACATGAAGGCTCTACTTCAAAGGAAGGCTATATGTGGACTTAATTTTAAGCACAAAGCTAATTTTAGTTCACAAACATTTGCAACGTATTTAGATAAACCTTTGCAAGTGTATAGAATAAGTAGCATGGTGTGATATCATAATAGTAACATAATAGTATCATAACCATCATCATAATATCAAAACTCAACACATTTCACCATTCCCATAGCCCATTTTCATAAACACATTTATAAATCACAAGTCTATATCCATGACAATTCACTATGTCGCTCATGACCGTGAGCACGGCTAATCGATTAGTTTTAGACTCTACAGAGTTTGTACAACTTTACCCACATGATGTGAATCGCTCTAGTTTGTCCAATACCTGTCGGTACCACCACACTATACACATTGAATGCGGTCTAGAGGTCACAACGTAACCTTTACATTACTTAACGCCTAGCCTTGCATCAGCGACAGCAAGTGTGAATCCATCCTGGGAATGACCTAGAACCGTTAGGTGGTGGGCCCATGCCTTAAACCTAACGCCGTAGCAGCGAACACATCCGTTCCCCCACGAGGCACTTAACCGTTGAATTGGACAGTCTTAGACGCCCATGCTGTGAGGCGGACCATCCGTCCCCTCACAGAAACACACACAGATAGTAATATTCACTAGCATTATAATCAACACACACTCTCATGGATAGTTTCTATGAATCATCGCTCAGACTAATTCATTCTACTCCGGCCTACCAATATGCAAGGCTAGACTTTAAGTAAATTAATTAGCTAGAGCCACCCCATAAATAGCACATGTGGATCTACGGTAAACAATAGTGAAGGACACAAAGTTCGGTCCTTAATCAACCCGGGCGAACACTCCACCGATTGGTGCACAACTAACACCATATGTGCACCACTTGCCGCCCAAGTTCAAAAACATGTTTAACTCCATTTTAGTTCACGAATAATCATGGTTCTCATTTTTGTCCATAAGTAAAATAATGAACAACATCTCATTTATAAAGTGATCACAATATTATTTAGCGAATTGCTAAGCATGGCTAATCATATGGCACATATAAAGCACAATTAGACCCATTAGAGTATAACCAATGTACTCCAATCATTCCTATGATTACAATCAGCAATGAGTGAAATTTATCGAGGTGGTTCATGCAACAAGTGGGTTATAACTACCATCTTCTCAACAAAATACAATTTTCTACCAAATAGCGCATGCAAAGTTATAAATAAAACATTTGCCCATAAAACATAGGATTCAATGTGTTCCAAGGAAAGGGCACTTGCCTCAATTGTAGAAATCCCTAATATGAATATGACAACCAATTCCACTCCTTCACCATCAACGAATTCGCAATCTATATAATCATAACGTACAAACCGAATAAACATCCAAATAATGCAAAAAATCCAAAATGCTATAAAATGCATTAATTCTTCACAGTGGGTTGGTACTGTCTTAAAATGAATTTATGTGAAGAAATTTCTATTTTATCACTTCTATTTTGAGAGTTATGAATTTTATAAGTTCGATTCTAGACATAGGCTAATTAAGCTCTATTAGTACTCTTGTGCATTTTGGGTCCAACATTTGAGAAGTGTTGGGCTGCAGCAGTGAGGGCTTGGTCCCAGGAGTTTAACAAAATTGGTTTCACAATTTTTAGAGTTAGCACAATTTTATTATGAATTTTACAAGATAGGTGATATACTATAGTCTTTAATAGCTATACCGAATTTTAGAGATGATTCTAGCACTGTATATGCTACATTTTAATTCATAGAAACTAAGTCCATGATATTATCAACCTAAAAAATTTCGAATTACTTCATTTGGGGTTGGAATGAATTTTTAAAAATAAAGTGTAATGTGTTTTATATTAGTATTTGGTTATACCAACTTAAGAAATATTATATGAGCCAAGTGTTTTAAACTTTGGTTAACATGAATGATGTTATAGCCTTTCTGGTCTAACCAAGTTTCATAATGGCTTATTTGAGGTTAAAGTGCACCTTACGTAAATTGCCTATTTTATCACTTGTGATTTAATATTTGTCTAACCACCTAAGGATTAGAAACATTTTCTATATTAGTAGTACTTTATTTTACTTTTCAGTGGTTAAGATCATATGTTTGATCAATTATCAGAACTGGGCCTACTCCACTTTGTGTTAAGATAAATTTCTTATAAATCTTGGAAGTCAAATTATACATATGGGAATTATTTTGCTAAACCAAATTTTAAAGTGGTTTCTGTTGCAGATGATGGCAAGTTTTATTTTATCAAACTGAAATTCACATTTTACTAATTCTACAGAAGTTTAGTTTATTTCAAAATGAATTAATATGAATTTACTACTGATTTTTATATGTTATTTGGTGTGTTATGTCATTTACTCCATATACAAATTTTTAAAGGCATTTCTTATACTGTAAGTGGATGCCTTTTGTACTTTGAATCGGCTCTCGAATTACTCCACGGAGTAGAGATGATGGCAGGGGAGCACTAGCGTTGAGGATGGAAGAAGCCTATACAGGGGCATATTCGATCGGAAGCCCACTGATACTGATGGTTGGAGGATCGGTATCGGTAGCCTGAATAAGAAGAATCGATGAGTTAACAAGATAACTATATGGGGAAAGTAAAAGCGTACAAATATATACCTTAGTATCGGTTGTTGCAAATTTAGAATCGAGCAAGGCCAGGAAGCTTGATACAGGGAGACTAAAAACATGTTTCCATTCACTCCACCATCGGGACCATGGCCTTGAACCCGATATATGACTGTCAAAATCCTCAAAAGCGCCAAGTGGAGGTCCTTCGATCAACATTAGACAATCAAATTCAAGGGCGCTTGATAATGGGCCTCTGGTTTGGATCTATTGATGAAGTAAAGGCCGATTGGAATTTGGCCAAAGCCCAAATGAAGGATGATAAAATTCATATGAAACACGAGAGGTGCGTCTGGTTGATATCCCGATCGGAAGAAGGCAAGGAGAAATGGCCGATACAAAGATCGCCCTAACATCTTCATCGAAGTTGATCATGTTGGGATTGAAGCTGGAAGGAAGTTCAAAGGTATCGATGTCTTCATACATGTAGCAATTTCCGGTGTCCTTGGGGAAGCCGTGGTAGAAAGTGTCAAACCAATATTTGGTATCATCAGGTGTTGTGTGCTAATGTTAAGTCAAGTTGGGAAAGAACCTGTGCTCGGATATGGTTTCTTCTTTGATTCATGTGTAGGTGTGTCTTGATGCCTCGGGAGAGTGTTGTCGGTGATGAATCAGGAGTCAACTTGGGAGAAGATGATGTTTGGATAATCAGAATATCATGCGGGATGCTTAGGCTAAAGAACAATGCACGTGGTTGGTGAAGATCCCATGCGGTATATGATAGAGAGATTATGTGTGTATGGGATGCGAAGTCGAATATGGAAGGAGTTCAAATTTGGTATAATTGGAGTTTGTAAAGTTTGTTTCTTGTCCGAGATGGTTTTCTTGGGGATGAAGACTTCTTGTATAAGGCTGTGTTCTTTCCTCATCTTTCCCAACTTATTTTCCTCGTTTTTCACGCGCACGTTTTTCAAACTGCTAAACGGTGTCTTTTGCAAAAATTTTGTACACGAAAGTTATTTTAAAAAATTATATTAAACCATTTTTCAAAAAAATGAATTAATATTTAATTAACCATGTGCTAATGAGTCGCTCCATTTTACGTGCCGAAGGGATTAGTTCCCAATCCCAGCTGTCGAACACAGCCTAAGTTGGGTTCATGGCTTTTGGCTGCCTACCTATGGGTACAAATAGTAGATGTGTAGAGGCCTGTAGATATTTATTTTATGTGAGTTAAATTTACAGAAATGTTAGGCTTTCAAGTTTAGTTGAGATTTGTGAGATGAGTGTTGTCGTTGCATTTTATAAACACGAATAGAAACAATAAAGTTCAATCTATTTTTGAGAGATCTTCGATTTTTGTTTGCTCGGATATGACGGTAACACCGGTGAGTGCACGGCGATTAGATCGGTGGCAACACACAATTCAGACCAGTGGCTCCAAGTCAGTTGGACCGGCGACGGTGATAGGCTATGGCGACGCGACAGGCGGTCAAATCGGAGGACTTTGTGCGGTCCAATCAGTGCACCAACCGTTCAGACAGATCTCCATCTGATTCGAGGGTAACTTTTAGTTCCGCTAAAAGTTTTGGTTTTTAGTGTTCCAACCATTCACCCCTCTCTGATTGGTTTATTTTTTGATGTTCGATCCTAAAATTTCATTTTCTACTCATACTTTCCATTTGAACCCACGTAGGCTGCAATTGGAGACGATGATGAAATATTCCAGTCAGCTGCATTAGGCTGTTACTTGCTACTAGGTGTGTCAAGTTAACATTTTTTGTTCAGAAATATTGTACCGGTTCTTTGTTCCTTGAAAGACTCACAAATATTACAATACCTGTTTATTTAATCTTATAAAACTGGAACTATTCTTCTTTCTGAAATTTTACAAACAAATGGGAACAGAACTTAGAAGTTATCATTTCATTTCTTGATAGACTGGAAAGGAGAATATCTGATTCTTTTAGTAGAGATATTGAATTTAATATTTAAACATACAAGTGTTGAAATTTAAATTCAGAAATTGAATTGCACAAACAGACAAAGGTACCATCGCTTTTGCCCTTTTTTCCCTGTTGAGTTAGTAAAAAAGATTAATTATATGTATGCTTCATTTTCACGGAAGTTTCAGGTTTTCACTTCGACAAGAATAGTAGGTTATATATTCACTCTACAGGCGATGCCAACCTCATTTGTTGAAGCTTTCAGATTTCTATTTTGCCGAGGATATGTTCTATCACTCTGCACAACTTACACCCAAACTATATGTACACTATATGTACAATAGAGATTTTTTGTTCCGACTGCATGACACATGGGTTTGAAATGTATGTGTAGTTGTTTCTACTTTGTTCCATGTGACGTAAATTTAATGCACACGCTTATATATGGGCCCTGTTTAGTTCTAAACTTCAAACTTCAAAATACATCACATCGAATGTTTGGACACATGCATGAAGTATTAAATGTGGACGAAAAAAAAAACTAATTACACAGTTTGCGTGTAAATTGCGAGACGAATCTTTTGAGCCTAATTGCACCATGATTTGACAATGTGGTGCTACAGTAAACATTTGCTAATGATGGATTAATTAGGCTCAAAAGATTCGTCTCGCAGTTTACAAGCGGAATCTGTAATTTGTTTTGTTATTAGACTATATTTAAAACTTCAAATGTGTGTCCGTATATCTGATATGACCTGATGTGACGTTTTTTTTAAAAAAAATTTTAATCTAAACACAGGCATGGTAAGATTTTCACTGTTGTATTGCGTGCAGCGTGCATTTGGATTACATATTTGTACGCACGTGCATAATTAATCATGTATTCTAGCAAAGTGGAACTTGCAGATACAGAGAAAATAATGAATTTGTACCTAAAGGAGGTGGCGTTTGGTCTCTTGCAGTCTCAACCTCAATTTAAGGCACTTTAAGGTCGTCAGGCCATGCCCAAAAAATAGGATCCTTGAATGATCTTACCATAGGGAGAAAACTACCATGCATTTGCCCAGAAGTATAATTTTCTAGAATAGAAAACAGTTATTTACAAGTCAATAGAAAATGAGGCCCGCATTAAAATTATAAAAGTTGTAACCAATCAACAACTATTTGCTTCAGAGAAACATTTATTCTACGCATATGTAGAAGAACCCATTCCTGAAAGCAGACCACCAGCTATCAAAAGAAGGGTCAATATTTTGAAAAATATTGATCTAAAAATATTATGAAATTGTGCAACTTTGATCTAAAAATATTATGAAATTTACTCTAGAAATATTATGTTGCCGTAGAGTTAGCACGGTTAAATTACTAGCTTTATAAGTTATGCACCTAAAATTTGAACCCACAACGTGCATGAGCACTGGGTTAACGTGTAGTAACAAGTATATATATATACACACACATGGAAGTAACGTAGTACATGACGTGCAGTAACAACGATGTGTTTTTTCAATAACAACATATAAGTCTTGCAAATATGGCATGTTACTATAATTTTATGATGACATTACTACGATTAAATAGTAACAACCTATAAGTTTCATAGCAACATAGCTGACTTGTTACTATAACTTCTATTGTGGTATAAAGAAAATGATTAGGTCCAATAATTCCTGATTTGAACAAAGATACAAATTAAAAAAAGCAGTAGCCTTTAGCCATAATGTTTAGATCTATTGGCTAATAAAGGTAACTATTATCTAGAAGCTCATGGGTTCAAGTCATTAGTCATAGTTTTCTATTCTTTTGATTTCTGGCTTTTTGGAGAGTATTTTTATAAACCCAAGAGGTGAGTGGCAACGACTCCGCCTGATGTGACCGCCGGGGTTGCCGTTGGTCACATCTCTATTTAGAGATAGTGAGCGCGTCTAGTGGCTAAGAAGTTTTGTTCTTGCAGTAAAATGGTCACAACTCTATTCAAACGCCTTGTACTTATATTAGGCTTATGGGATCAAAGATGAATGGAGGGTCCAAACACACCTAGAGAACCTTAAAATGAAAATCTAGAAATTAAAAATAATAGAGAGAGAGAAGTACAAGAATGAATGGAGAGTATTCATAACCAAACTGAACCTGACACTTGTGAAGCTCTCCTGATTACCTGCCAGCGATGCATGCAGGGACAAGAAAATTTCCTACATATAGAGAGAGAAAGAGAAAGAGCAAGAGAGTATATATATCAAATCCTCATCGTGTGCATATGTTACCCTCAATTCACATCCTACCAAGCATGGCCGGCTCCTCCTCTCTTGCATTGCCTCGCTCACTGCTGCTGCCACTCCTCTTCCTCCTCGTCGCCGCTGCCATTAGCGGCGTTACCAGCAGCTATGACCCCAAGGCGTTCTGCTCCAAGACGACAGATGTGGCATCGTGCCTCAGGGTGTTCCCGACACTCCCGGACAACGTTGCCAAGGCGCAGGACAACCAGGAGTTGTACGACTGTCTATTCAACTACTGCTCGTTCAAGACCTACGAGGCCACGTCGCTCGCGGAATCTATGATTGCCACCACCACAGCTGCCGACCCCCTGATCATCGCCACCTTCATCCCACAGTGGAAAGGGGACGAGGTGATAACGACAAAAACACCTCCAGGCAAGTGCCTCCTGAGCTGCAACAAGACCATCGATGACGTTTACAACATCCTGAAATGCGGATACACCTACATGGAAGACAGGCCCCCCATCATCCACCAGAACCTCACCATCTTGTTCCATGGCGGCCACCCACCACCGCTCTGCAAGAGTGGATGCACTGATGGCTCGTCGTCGGAGGGCGAGGCCCTCCTCGCCACCAAGTTCAACTATATATGGAGCTTGTTGGATCTCATGGAAGCTGTCCTCCCGAAATATCTTTCTGAGACTGGGACTGGGACTGGGACGATGACCACCAATATGTCCAGCAGTGCTAAACATAAGACGACCATACCATCTCCCAACGTCACTGCTGCGGTGGCCTCGTCGCCATGAGCTAGCAACTACATGCAGTATCTTCGCTTCGATCGACCAAACCACAACAGTGCAGTGCACATGGAATCCATATATACACGCATATACTATGTATCTAAGAAATAATTAAGCCATCACAGAGAGCATTTAAGAATCAAGTTTCACTAATTTTTGCAGTATATGGTAGCCCATTTAATTTGATCCATCAGTTAGAGTCTCACCATATTGCTCCAAAACAGTGTTCTAATCCTTATAATGGAATTAGATTTTCACCACTCAAGTGCATACACGTACTTGCTTCCCTATCTCTCAAATAGTTACAAACTGTTATTAAAAATAATTGCAGAATTTATACAGCAAGAATATATGATAGATGCTTACTGTATAAATGCTGCAATTATTTTTCAGAACATTTTGTAACTATTTGAGTGATAGCGAAGCAAGCACGTGTATGCACTTGAGTGGTGAAAATTCAATTCCATTGAAGGATTAGAACACTATTTTGGACAGAATAAAAGGCACAAAGCGGACCGTAATATGGTGAGATTCTAACTAATGGATCAAATTAAATGGGCTACTATATACTGCAAAAGTAGTGAAACTTGATTCTTAAACTCTCTGTGAAGTCTTAATTATTTATTAGATACATAGTATATGCGTGTATATATGGATTCCATGTGCACTGCTGTGAAGCACATCAAATTTATACCGTTCAGTGTTATTTATGTCTACCATATAAATTTGGATGAGTGGGATCCATGCATGCATATATAGTCACTCAAACCTCAGTGTATCCATACACGCATGTATAGTCACTCAAACCTCAAAGTATCTAGATTACAAATAACACCATTCAATATAAATTCGCAATCCGAGTAATGAGCATAGAAGATATTACTGGACTCAGCATGCCAGTCAACTTCAATTGAGACATGCCCGTCAACGAAGGCGGTGACCAAATGTTAGACATCTCAGAAGACTGGACTCAAATCGCTAAGCTCTACAACATCTCAATTGCTCACTATTCATACTCATACTCAGCTAGCTCCAGGAAGTTGCTAGCTTTGCATTTTCATCTAAGCAATGACATACAGAAATTAAGGCCTTAACATAAATTAAAATTTAGTACATTAAAATCCTAGGCCGACCAGTCAAATAATTCAAGATTCGTGGAAGCTTGTCTACCCAACCCACAAACAAGCCAACTAGGGGTAGTCCCCTAATAGAATCATCCTGAAGAAACAACGGAACCCATAGCACTCTACTTGTAATACATTTAAAAGAAAAACCAGAAAAGAGACAAGTATCAGTATTAATGTACTGGCAAGGTATTACAATCCTAAATACATTGAAGCTCTAAATATCAAGGAATAGCTATTTGTGGTCTCATATTTGCATAAAGCTAACTTTGTTTCACAAACATTTTGCAACAGAATTTAGATAAATAGTTGCAGGTGTATAGCATATATAACATGGCATGGTATCGTAATAGTATCATAATAGCTTCATAATCATCATCATAACCGTAACATACCCAAAATTATAAATTTTAACTTTTGCATCTAAAATTTGGAAAATGATTTTCGTGAATTTAGAGACACTAAAATTTTCCATAAAAAACCCTGGGAGAGTCTAAGAATACTAATTTTGATTTACAAATTCATGATTAATTTAAAACCTTTAACTTGATAGTTTCAAGAAAGAAAATAAAACATAGTGTGTGCATGTAATTGCATGATGTATTATTAAGCTTTGAGTTCTTTTTCTTGTTTATGGATTTTCCTAGCATTTCATATTAGGATTCATGAGCATTAACTTAAAAATTTGAATCAAATACTTAATGTATAATTACAAGGATGTATATATATGAAATATATGAAGTTGAGTAACTTAAAAATATAAATCATGCTCAACAACATTATATTAGGACAAGAATTATCTAAACATGATTTTACAGCACTTAATTATATTTTATAATAGGAAACATATAAGTAAAGATAAGCTTAGTGAATATTTAAAAATAATTGGTGCAATATAAAATAAGGGGGAAATTCATGTAGATACCCCAAATAATTAGGTCAAAGCAGTCAAACTATAGTTTATTAATAAACACTAATTGGCAAAACAAACATACATCCATATGTGTATTTTATCATGTAAAAATGTATAGAGTTTATAATTTATTCAAATACTAATCTATTTATCATGAATTAAGATAAATTTTCCAGAATTTATTTTGTAGGTTTGGATCTTTTAAAAATTCAAATCAATTTCGGCTAAACTGAATTTCTCTATTTTCCTGAGATTAAAATATAGATTATTTTTGTGTGAAACAAAAGAAAATGGAACCTAGGTGTTTTTCTCTACCACCAGAAAAATCCACATTATTTTATATTGTACAGAAATTAAGTTTTGGAATTTTAAAGAAGGGAGAAAGAAAGAAATAGGGGAAAATCTCAAAATCTGCCTCAACAGTGAGTTTACCTAATCTTTTACCCATCCCTCTCGTTTTACCTCTTGTCTACCACGACCTGGACCCACCCGTCGGCCTCCTTGGCTTGCTCCTACCCCTGTGTAGAAAGACTTCACCGCTTAATTCAACAGAGAGAGACAGAGAGCGGGAGAAAGCGGCGCATACCTTCTGTTCGACGCGTGTCCGACGTCGTGTTCGCCGCCGAGCTCGCCCTTATCATCCGCCAGCCACGTCGCACTGACAGTGGACCTGTTGTTACTAAAATCAGGAAAATATAAAGAAATTAAATAAAGCAATTCTTGTTTCAACTGAAAATTGTGCAAACTTGCAAAATCCATATAAAATCAAATATAACTCATTTTGAGGTGAAACCAACTCCAGTAGATTCATAAAATTGTAAAATTTAATATGGTGTAATAAAATCCTATGCTCACAGTAGTATATTTATTTCTAAAATTCAAATATGGAATAGTTAACATAAAACTTGTAAAACTTGTAGAAAATTCAATTATAATCCAAATTTAGTGAACCAAATTTCTATGTATTCCTTAATCTGTGCTCTTTATGTTTGTAAAATAAAATAAGGTACTTTCTGTATAGGAAATAAAACTAAAGTTGTAAGTCATATAAAAACACTTATTTTTCAATTAGGATTTATTTAATCTCTAGAAAATTAATAGTTAATCCTAAAAATTATGAATCCACTGTTGTTCACCCTAAAAATATGTACCTTTTGGTCTAGATAAAAGGAATTTGACAAAACTACCTCCTAAAACAAATTTAATCAAATAACTAATTCTATTGTTGTTAAATTGGTAAAATTCATAACTTACAAAATAGCAATGCTAAAATAGAAATTTCATCACCTAAATTCAATTTAGGATATGACCAATTCACTGTGAAGAATTCAAACATTTTAGAGTATTTTGGATTTTTCGCTCTATTTGGATGTTTATTTGTTTTGTACGTTATAATTATTTAGATTCCGACGTTCCGGAGTATGTGGAGCAAGATCCTGAATTTGAGTGCGATTTCTCACAGCAGACAGGCAAGCATCTAAGCATATAGAATCCCTATTTTGCTAAAATGATTTGATTGCAAAACAATATATATACATGTGTCGATTTACTACAAAATTATCGGTATTGGTTAGATTTGGTTATACCTATTTGCTGCATATCCTTCCTTGCTTCATTGTTACCATTTATCCTTGTAACCTCTGGATGGAAATGCTTGGGAAGGTTTTATTTGTTTTACCGATGCTTAGATATAAACGGTATAGAGAGCACGGACTGTGCTTGTACATGAATGGTGATGAGGGCACAGGTTGTGCTGGTTGTGCTTATTTGTAATTAAATTTCAAATTATGCTAAGTTAGAAAACTCTGTTTTTGCAACTTATGATTTGCTCAACTAAATTGGCTTTTATGCAAAATTTGAACCATTATGCCATCTTCGAAGGTAGAAGCTTGCATACTCCTTTGTTATATATATATATATATATATATATATATATATTAAAGAGTAAGTCTTGCGAGTACATTCCGTACTTAACCCGATGTCTACAATTTCAGAAGAGGACGTTGGAGAACTTGATTGTTCTTACTACCCTACCGAGGGCGATGAGGGTGGTGAGTAGCTTCTCAGCTTGACTCTTGCCCCGGTTGGTTGCCCTTTGGGTTAAGTGGCACATCATGGGCCTTGTTTTTGTTTATGTGTTGTTATGAAACTTCCGCTGCTATAGTTTGTGTTGTATGATGGGTTGTCAAACCCCATTATGTAATATGTACCTTGCTATCCTTTTATCCATATTTATGCATTTGTGATGGTTATCAATTGCTTGCGATGAAAGTGCAAGGCTAGTCGCTTTTCCTAGGGACTAGCTAAGCATGAGTATGAATTTTGAACAATTGAGATGTTGTAGAGCTCTCGCAATTTGAGTCAAGTCTCCTGAGATGTGTAACACATCTGGTCGCCGCCTTCATGTGGTTTGACGGGCATGTCTCAGGTTGAAGTTGACTGGCATGCGGAGTCCCAGCAATATCTCCCTTGCTCATTATTCGGCATTATGGATTTTATATTGAATGGCGTTAATTTGTGATCATGGGCATATTGAGATATGAGTGGCTATTTGTGCGTGTATGGATCTCACTCAATCAAAATTATGTGGTGGTCACAAATTGCATTGGACGGTATAATTTCCGGGTGCCCACAATAACAACATTCTTCTGCCTTACATGGCAGCAAGCAATGCATCTCAACTTCAGCCCGCATCGGGCAAAATCGTCATTACAAACAAAATAAATTAAGTTCAAAAGCTTTTGTAAAACATAAGTCTATACCCATGACAATTCACTATGTCTCTTATAACAATGGGCACGGCTAATTGATTAGTTTTGGACTCTTCAGAGTTTGTACAACTTTACCCACATGATATGAATCGCTCTAGTTTGTCCTGTACCCGTCGGTACCATCACTCTACACATTGAATGCGGTTTAGAGGAAACAACGTAGCCTTTACATTACCTAATGCCTAGCCTTGCACCAGCGACGACAAGTGTAACTCCGCCCTAGGAATGACCTAGAACCATTAGTGTGGAGCACGCCAAATTTCTATCGTCCAGTGTCATTTGTGATCACCACATGATTTTAGATGAGTGGAATCCATACACGCATAAATAGCCACTCAAACCTCAATGTGTCCACGATCAGAACATAACTCCATTCGATATAAACTCTGCAATGCCGAATAATGAGCAAAGGAGATATTGCTGGGACTCAGCATGCCAGTCAACTTCAGCCTGAGACATGCCCGTCAAACCACATGAATGCGGCGACCAAATGTGTTACACATCTCAGGAGACTTGACTCAAATCGCTAGAGCTCTACAAATCTCAATTGCTCAATATTCATACTCATGCTCAGCTAGCCTTAGGAAAGTGCTAGCTTTGCATTTTCATCTAAGCCAAAATATCAGAACAATGTACACAATGGATGACTTAGTTATAAATAGAGACATTTAACTAGATTATATACATAGGGCCAACCGGCCCAATAATTAATGCTAAACCAAATTTTACATATGATGATGGCAGGTTTTATTTTATCAAACTGAAATTCACATTTTACTAATTCTACAGAAGTTTAGTTTATTTCAAAATGAATTAATATGAATTTACTACTGATTTTTATATGTTATTTGGTGTGTTATGTCATTTATTCCATATACAAATTTTTAAAGACATTTCTTATACTGTAAGTGGATGCCTTTTGTACTTTGAATCGGCTCTCGAATTACTCCACGGAGTAGAGATGATGGCAGGGGAGCACTAGCGTTGAGGATGGAAGAAGCCTATACAGGGGCATATTCGATCGGAAGCCCACTGATACTGATGGTTGGAGGATCGGTATCGGTAGCCTGAATAAGAAGAATCGATGAGTTAACAAGATAACTATATGGGGAAAGTAAAAGCGTACAAATATATACCTTAGTATCGGTTGTTGCAAATTTAGAATCGAGCAAGGCCAGGAAGCTTGATACAGGGAGACTAAAAACATGTTTCCATTCACTCCACCATCGGGACCATGGCCTTGAACCCGATATATGACTGTCAAAATCCTCAAAAGCGCCAAGTGGAGGTCCTTCGATCAACATTAGACAATCAAATTCAAGGGCGCTTGATAATGGGCCTCTGGTTTGGATCTATTGATGAAGTAAAGGCCAATTGGAATTTGGCCAAAGCCCAAATGAAGGATGATAAAATTCATATGAAACACGAGAGGTGCGTCCGGTTGATATCCCGGTCGGAAGAAGGCAAGGAGAAATGGCCGATACAAAGATCGCCCTAACATCTTCATCGGAGTTGATCATGTTGGGATTGAAGCTGGAAGGAAGTTCAAAGGTATCGATGTCTTCATACACGTACCAATTTCCGGTGTCCTTGGGGAAGCCGTGGTAGAAAGTGTCAAACCAATATTTGGTATCATCCGGTGTTGTGTGCTAATGTTAAGTCAAGTTGGGAAAGAACCTGTGCTCGGATATGGTTTCTTCTTTGATTCATGTGTAGGTGTGTCTTGATGCCTCGGGAGAGTGTTGTCGGTGATGGATCAGGAGTCAACTTGGGAGAAGATGATGTTTGGACAATCAGAATATCATGCGGGATGCTTAGGCTAAAGAACAATGCACGTGGTTGGTGAAGATCCCATGCGGTATATGATAGACAGATTATGTGTGTATGGGATGCGAAGTCGAATATGGAAGGAGTCCAAATTTGGTATAATTGGAGTTTGTAAAGTTTGTTTCTTGTCCGAGATGGTTTTCTTGGGGATGAAGACTTCTTGTATAAGGCTGTGTTCTTTCCTCATCTTTCCCAACTTATTTTCCTTGTTTTTCACGCGCACGTTTTTCAAACTGCTAAACGGTGTGTCTTTTGCAAAAATTTTGTACACGAAAGTTATTTTAAAAAATTATATTAAACCATTTTTCAAAAAAATGAATTAATATTTAATTAACCATGTGCTAATGAGTCGCTCCATTTTACGTGCCGAAGGGATTAGTTCCCAATCCCAGCTGTCGAACGCAGCCTAAGTTGGGTTCATGGCTTTTGGCTGCCTACCTATGAGTACAAATAGTAGATGTGTAGAGGCCTGTAGATATTTATTTTATGTGAGTTAAATTTACAGAAATGTTAGGCTTTCATGTTTAGTTGAGATTTGTGAGATGAGTGTTGTCGTTGCATTTTGTAAACACGAATAGAAACAATAAAGTTCAATCTAGAGAGATCTTCGATTTTTGTTTGCTCGGATACGACGGTAACACCGGTGAGTGCACGGCGATTAGATCGGTGGCAACACACCATTCAGACCAGTGGCTCCAAGTCAGTTGGACCGGCGACGGCGATAGGCTATGGCGACGCGACAGGCGGTCAAATCGGAGGACTTTGTGCGGTCCAATCAGCGCACCAACCGTTCAGACAGATCTCCATCTGATTCGAGGGTAACTTTTAGTTCCGCTAAAAAAAGCTTCAACAAATGAGGTTGGCATCGCCTGTAGAGTGAATATATAACCTATTCTTGTCGAAGTGAAAACCTGAAACTTCCGTGAAAATGAAGCATACATATAATTAATCTTTTTTACTAACTCAACAGGGAAAAAAGGGCAAAAGCGATGGTACCTTTGTCGGTTTGTGCAATTCAATTTCTGAATTTAAATTTCAACACTTGTATGTTTAAATATTAAATTCAATATCTCTACTAAAAGAATCAGATATTCTCCTTTCCAGTCTATCAAGAAATGAAATGATAACTTCTAAGTTCTGTTCCCATTTGTTTGTAAAATTTCAGAAAGAAGAATAGTTCCAGTTTTATAAGATTAAATAAACAGGTATTGTAATATTTGTGAGTCTTTCAAGGAACAAAGAACCGGTACAATATTTCTGAACAAAAAATGTTAACTTGACACACCTAGTAGCAAGTAACAGCCTAATGCAGCTGACTGGAATATTTCATCATCGTCTCCAATTGCAGCCTACGTGGGTTCAAATGGAAAGTATGAGTAGAAAATGAAATTTTAGGATCGAACATCAAAAAATAAACCAATCAGAGAGGGGTGAATGGTTGGAACACTAAAAACCAAAACTTTTAGCGGAACTAAAAGTTACCCTCGAATCAGATGGAGATCTGTCTGAACGGTTGGTGCACTGATTGGACCGCACAAAGTCCTCCGATTTGACCGCCTGTCGCGTCGCCATAGCCTATCACCGTCGCCGGTCCAACTGACTTGGAGCCACTGGTCTGAATTGTGTGTTGCCACCGATCTAATCGCCGTGCACTCACCGGTGTTACCGTCATATCCGAGCAAACAAAAATCGAAGATCTCTCAAAAATAGATTGAACTTTATTGTTTCTATTCGTGTTTATAAAATGCAACGACAACACTCATCTCACAAATCTCAACTAAACTTGAAAGCCTAACATTTCTGTAAATTTAACTCACATAAAATAAATATCTACAGGCCTCTACACATCTACTATTTGTACCCATAGGTAGGCAGCCAAAAGCCATGAACCCAACTTAGGCTGCGTTCGACAGCTGGGATTGTTAACTCATCGATTCTTCTTATTCAGGCTACCGATACCGATCCTCCAACCATCAGTATCAGTGGGCTTCCGATCGAATATGCCCCTGTATAGGCTTCTTCCATCCTCAACGCTAGTGCTCCCCTGCCATCATCTCTACTCCNATGGTAAGATTTTCACTGTTGTATTGCGTGCAGCGTGCATTTGGATTACATATTTGTACGCACGTGCATAATTAATCATGTATTCTAGCAAAGTGGAACTTGCAGATACAGAGAAAATAATGAATTTGTACCTAAAGGAGGTGGCGTTTGGTCTCTTGCAGTCTCAACCTCAATTTAAGGCACTTTAAGGTCGTCAGGCCATGCCCAAAAAATAGGATCCTTGAATGATCTTACCATAGGGAGAAAACTACCATGCATTTGCCCAGAAGTATAATTTTCTAGAATAGAAAACAGTTATTTACAAGTCAATAGAAAATGAGGCCCGCATTAAAATTATAAAAGTTGTAACCAATCAACAACTATTTGCTTCAGAGAAACATTTATTCTACGCATATGTAGAAGAACCCATTCCTGAAAGCAGACCACCAGCTATCAAAAGAAGGGTCAATATTTTGAAAAATATTGATCTAAAAATATTATGAAATTGTGCAACTTTGATCTAAAAATATTATGAAATTTACTCTAGAAATATTATGTTGCCGTAGAGTTAGCACGGTTAAATTACTAGCTTTATAAGTTATGCACCTAAAATTTGAACCCACAACGTGCATGAGCACTGGGTTAACGTGTAGTAACAAGTATATATATATACACACACATGGAAGTAACGTAGTACATGACGTGCAGTAACAACGATGTGTTTTTTCAATAACAACATATAAGTCTTGCAAATATGGCATGTTACTATAATTTTATGATGACATTACTACGATTAAATAGTAACAACCTATAAGTTTCATAGCAACATAGCTGACTTGTTACTATAACTTCTATTGTGGTATAAAGAAAATGATTAGGTCCAATAATTCCTGATTTGAACAAAGATACAAATTAAAAAAAGCAGTAGCCTTTAGCCATAATGTTTAGATCTATTGGCTAATAAAGGTAACTATTATCTAGAAGCTCATGGGTTCAAGTCATTAGTCATAGTTTTCTATTCTTTTGATTTCTGGCTTTTTGGAGAGTATTTTTATAAACCCAAGAGGTGAGTGGCAACGACTCCGCCTGATGTGACCGCCGGGGTTGCCGTTGGTCACATCTCTATTTAGAGATAGTGAGCGCGTCTAGTGGCTAAGAAGTTTTGTTCTTGCAGTAAAATGGTCACAACTCTATTCAAACGCCTTGTACTTATATTAGGCTTATGGGATCAAAGATGAATGGAGGGTCCAAACACACCTAGAGAACCTTAAAATGAAAATCTAGAAATTAAAAATAATAGAGAGAGAGAAGTACAAGAATGAATGGAGAGTATTCATAACCAAACTGAACCTGACACTTGTGAAGCTCTCCTGATTACCTGCCAGCGATGCATGCAGGGACAAGAAAATTTCCTACATATAGAGAGAGAAAGAGAAAGAGCAAGAGAGTATATATATCAAATCCTCATCGTGTGCATATGTTACCCTCAATTCACATCCTACCAAGCATGGCCGGCTCCTCCTCTCTTGCATTGCCTCGCTCACTGCTGCTGCCACTCCTCTTCCTCCTCGTCGCCGCTGCCATTAGCGGCGTTACCAGCAGCTATGACCCCAAGGCGTTCTGCTCCAAGACGACAGATGTGGCATCGTGCCTCAGGGTGTTCCCGACACTCCCGGACAACGTTGCCAAGGCGCAGGACAACCAGGAGTTGTACGACTGTCTATTCAACTACTGCTCGTTCAAGACCTACGAGGCCACGTCGCTCGCGGAATCTATGATTGCCACCACCACAGCTGCCGACCCCCTGATCATCGCCACCTTCATCCCACAGTGGAAAGGGGACGAGGTGATAACGACAAAAACACCTCCAGGCAAGTGCCTCCTGAGCTGCAACAAGACCATCGATGACGTTTACAACATCCTGAAATGCGGATACACCTACATGGAAGACAGGCCCCCCATCATCCACCAGAACCTCACCATCTTGTTCCATGGCGGCCACCCACCACCGCTCTGCAAGAGTGGATGCACTGATGGCTCGTCGTCGGAGGGCGAGGCCCTCCTCGCCACCAAGTTCAACTATATATGGAGCTTGTTGGATCTCATGGAAGCTGTCCTCCCGAAATATCTTTCTGAGACTGGGACTGGGACTGGGACGATGACCACCAATATGTCCAGCAGTGCTAAACATAAGACGACCATACCATCTCCCAACGTCACTGCTGCGGTGGCCTCGTCGCCATGAGCTAGCAACTACATGCAGTATCTTCGCTTCGATCGACCAAACCACAACAGTGCAGTGCACATGGAATCCATATATACACGCATATACTATGTATCTAAGAAATAATTAAGCCATCACAGAGAGCATTTAAGAATCAAGTTTCACTAATTTTTGCAGTATATGGTAGCCCATTTAATTTGATCCATCAGTTAGAGTCTCACCATATTGCTCCAAAACAGTGTTCTAATCCTTATAATGGACTTAGATTTTCACCACTCAAGTGCATACACGTACTTGCCTCCCTATCTCTCAAATAGTTACAAACTGTTATTAAAAATAATTGCAGCATTTATACAGCAAGAATATATGATAGATGCTTACTGTATAAATGCTGCAATTATTTTTCAGAACATTTTGTAACTATTTGAGTGATAGCGAAGCAAGCACGTGTATGCACTTGAGTGGTGAAAATCCAATTCCATTGCAAGGATTAGAACACTATTTTGGACAGAATAAAAGGCACAAAGCGGACCGTAATATCAGATTACTGGGACTCAGCATGCCAGTCAACTTCAGATTGAGACATGCCCGTCAAACACACGAAGGCGGTGACCAAATGTTAGACATCTCAGGAGACTGGACTCAAATCGCTAAGCTCTACAACATCTCAATTGCTCACTATTCATACTCATACTCAGCTAGCTCCAGGAAGTTGCTAGCTTTGCATTTTCATCTAAGCAATGACATACAGAAATTAAGGCCTTAACATAAATTAAAATTTAGTACATTAAAATCCTAGGCCGACCAGCCAAATAATTCAAGATTTGCGGAAGCTTGTCTACTCAACCCACAAACAAGCCAACTAGGGGTAGTCCCCTAATAGAATCATCCTGAAGAAATAACGGAACCCATAGCACTCTACCTGTAATACATTTAAAAGAAAAACCAGAAAAGAGACAAGTATCAGTATTAATATACTGGCAAGGTATTACAATCCTAAATACATTGAAGCTCTAAATATCAAGGAATAGCTATTTGTGGTCTCATATTTCCATAAAGCTAACTTTGTTTCACAAACATTTTGCAACAGAATTTAGATAAATAGTTGCAGGTGTATAGCATATATAACATGGCATGGTATCGTAATAGTATCATAATAGCTTCATAATCATCATCATAACCGTAACATACCCAAAATTATAAATTTTAACTTTTGCATCTAAAATTTGGAAAATGATTTTCGTGAATTTAGAGACACTAAAATTTTCCATAAAAAACCCTGGGAGAGTCTAAGAATACTAATTTTGATTTACAAATTCATGATTAATTTAAAACCTTTAACTTGATAGTTTCAAGAAAGAAAATAAAACATAGTGTGTGCATGTAATTGCATGATGTATTATTAAGCTTTGAGTTCTTTTTCTTGTTTATGGATTTTCCTAGCATTTCATATTAGGATTCATGAGCATTAACTTAAAAATTTGAATCAAATACTTAATGTATAATTACAAGGATGTATATATATGAAATATATGAAGTTGAGTAACTAAAAATATAAATCATGCTCAACAACATCATATTAGGACAAGAATTATTTAAACATGATTTTACAACACTTAATTATATTTTATAATAGAAAACATATAAGTAAAGATAAGCTTAGTGAATATTTAAAAATAATTGGTGCAATATAAAATAAGGGGAAATTCATGTAGATACCCCAAATAATTAGGTCAAAGCAGTCAAACTATAGTTTATTACTAAACACTAATCGGCAAAACAAACATACATCCCATATGTGTATTTTATCATGTAAAAATATATAGAGTTTATAATTTATTCAAATACTAATCTATTTATCATGAATTAAGATAAATTTTCCAGAATTTATTTTGTAGGTTTGGATCTTTTAAAAATTCAAATCAATTTCGGCTAAACTGAATTTCTCTATTTTCCTGAGATTAAAATATAGAATCCCTATTTTCCTGAGATTAATATAGATAATTATTTAGATTCCGACGTTCCGGAGTATGTGAAGCAAGATCCTGAATTTGAGTGCGATTTCTCACAGCAGACAGGCAAGCATCTAAGCATATAGAATCCCTATTTTGCTAAAATGATTTGATTGCAAAACAATATATATGCATGTGTTGATTTACTACAAAATTATCGGTATTGGTTAGATTTGGTTATACCTATTTGCTGCATATCCTTCCTTGCTTCATTGTTACCATTTATCCTTGTAACCTCTGGATGGAAATGCTTGGGAAGGTTTTATTTGTTTTACCGATGCTTAGCCATGCTTAAATCTAATAGTGTTAAAAATCGATAGATGGAGCTATCGATTGAAGTTATTCATTACTTGTGATTTATGGGCATAAAATTTGACTGCTTACACTAAATGGTTCATATGGAAAATATGATTTACTTGGACGAGTGATAGGGCGATGAAGGGATGGTGGTTTTCCTTGATGCAAGTAGCCTCGTCTGGGTTGTTAAGAACCGAACAGGTTGACCTCTATTCAAGCACCTTACGTACTACCACACGCCGGGTATGGGACGGCTTGAGTTAGTACTATGTTGCACTGTTACTACATTGCACTGTAATCATCTACGCTACGCTGGTCAATCGTGAGGATGCTGTTCCTTTGGAGAACCCAAGTGTGCCGTGTTTTGGCAGGGGGTGTCTTCTACGATGGTGAGCCCGCCTTAGCCACATCACA
>BDMV01000007.1:45866123-45960813 GCA_008326285.1 Oryza officinalis
GTTTCTTTCTTAGCGTTGTAGCTTTGTTTTGTTTGTTCGTGTAGTTGCTGTCGTTCCGGAGTTCCCGTGGTGCAGTTCGAGTTCGTCGCGGAAGCTTCAGAAGCCCCCCTTTTCTCTGAGCAAGGCAAGTCACGCTCTCCTTGAGCATATTGAATCCCAGTCTGTGAAAAGTATTTTAATTTAAATTATTGCATTCGCTTTATTATATTTACCGCGTTATAACTGTTTTATTTAGCCTTTCCTACAATCCTTGTTATAGCCTTATTATTGGTTATTGTGTATTTACCTTTGACAACCCTAGGTAACAAAAACCAGCTAGTAAGAACTCTATATGTGGTGCTTACTAGATATTTTAGGATTATGCTTAGCCCTGCTTCAATAGAAACATTTAGTTGTTTTATAATCTCTAGACTTTGGGAATAACACTATGTTCTTGATTAATTGGATTAAAGGCTTGGTAGCCTGGACATGTTGGACTCCCCTTTCAAAATTCCCAAACTTGTTTTCAGCTGGGCTCGAGGTGTATGGTTTTGCTAGTCGCACCTCGGCCGACATAAGGACCGGTCTTCGGGCCTCTGTTGCAAGGCATATTCCGTACTACCACTTGTCTAATGGGTAAGGCTTAACTTATCGTCTAGGACGGCCATGAGCAAAAAGAATCAAATTGACGTCTCTGGCAGTACGCCCGGGGGCATAGACTGTCTGCTCGACCCAGGACGCCTGGCGGGGGAAGTCTATGTCGGTCTTTTTCGCTTAGGGCAATACTAGGCGGTAGGTTATGTCATGGCTTTCGTCCGTATGCCGTGGTGGCATGTGGCACGTCGCAACACATGAGGAAGACATGTCTGGTGGGTAAAGATGTACACCTCTGATCAGAGTTTAATCTATTCGAATAGCCGCGCCCTCGGTTATGGGCAAGCTGAGCAATGTACCCAAGTTAGAATTTGATTCTGTTTAAAACTAAAATAACTGGAGTTAGTACTTTTTGGCCTAGGATAAGGCAAGATCGCGTCGGTGCGCGGCTTGATGATAATTTGACTAGAGATAGGTTTGTGTTGATTTAAAATGCCTTTAAATATTTAATTGTTTCGAAATGCTGGTTTTATGCAAAATAGACTTATAAATGAATCCTTGTACTTCCTTGCATTAAGTGCATTTTTCGGTGTGGCTTGCTGAGTACGGTGGTTGTACTCATCCTTGCTCAATCTTTCCCCCTCCAGTCTGAGAAGCTCTTGAAGAAGGAGTCTTAGGTGGAGTCCTAGCTTATACCCCAGTTGAGCGCCTGTGAAGATGGAGCCATAGGCCCGCTAGTCCGCTGCTGTTTTTCTTTTGTTGTCAGGCCTTGTGTGCCTTTGTAATAATGTAAATATTATCATGATAATTAATAAAGATGTGTCTTTTGTATCAAGTTTGTGTGGTGTACCCCGGCTTTTCCTGGGACAAGGATTAATACACTAGCGTTCGGGAAAGGTATTTTTCGGGCGTGACAAGCTGGTATCAGAGCCATCTCGACTGTATGTTAAGCCAAAAGGACAAACCCTAAAGACTTATTTTATAAGAAAACTATTTGTCAAATTTCCCTTTTCCTTCTTCCCCTATGCTATTTGCAAAATGTTTACTACTCTCTCCTTGGATTCAACACATAGTAGCTGAACGAGGTGGCAAGAAAGCAAAGGAAGCAGTGGAGTCAATCATGAAGAAGGAACCCACTTCAGAAGTTTCCTCTGCAAGCGTCAAGAAGGAGTGAAGATCCCGAAGAACCCTCTAGCCGAACCTAGGCCACCAAGAGTCCTGTTGTTTTCTTTTAGGCGTGTGCTTTGTTGCTTGTGTTTGTAGCGTGTGGTTTACATCGGTGGGTTGTGATGTAACCATGCTAGGTTGTTTGCTTAATCAACTTGCAGTATAAGTGTAACCAACATCACATCAGTAAAAAAAGTTAGATCTATTAAGGTCCTGTCCTTAGTTCTGATCTATCCGTATCTCTGCTTTCCCTCTCTCCTTCTCCAAACCCTGCAGCAGATGGCTGACAACAAAAAAGGCAAGAAGATCAGAAGCTATGACATGAGTGCCTCAAGCTCCTAAGCGAATGCATTACGTGGTGAAGACTACATGGCAGTGGTGCAGCACGCGATCAACCGAAACAAATCGCTTATTGCAGTACTACAACAACACTTGTCAAAAATAATTAGAACCACAGTCCGGTGCAACCTCAAGCCCGATGGAACCCTGTGCAGGCACTCGCATCTCAAGGCAACGATAGTCAATATAGCTTTTGACGAACCACTTCAAGGTTTCTCTGAAAGATAGCAGACCAAAGGAACTCATCGTCATCAGAAGCATCCACAACCCATAGTAAAAAATAGACTTATAAATGAATCCTTGTACTCCCTTGCATTAAGTGCACTTTCCGGTGTGGCTTGCTGAGTACGGTGGTTGTACTCATCCTTACTCAATCTTTCACCCTCCAATCTGAGAAGCTCTCGAAGAAGGAGTCTTAGGTGGAGTCCTGGCTTATACCCCAGTTGAGCGCATGTGAAGATGGAGCCGTAGGCCCGCTAGTCCGCTGCTATTTTTTTTTGTTGTCAGGCCTTGTGTGCCTTTGTACAATGTAAATATTACCATGATAATTAATAAAGATGTGTCTTTTGTATCAAGTTTGTGTGGTGTACCCCGGCTTTTCCTGGGACGGGGATTAATACACTAGCGTTCGGGAAAGGTATTTTCCGGGCGTGACATGTACCCGTCGTTTTTGGGTCTTGGTAAACATGTCGCTTGGGCACCACTGAGGATTCTGGACTTGTTCATCGTCCTCGGTCCGACGATCATGGTGCATCTGCCCTAGCCTCTCGTGTACAGACTTTCTCTGCTTGCTTGGCCGATGCACTTGCCTGCTCGAGCTGCCCTGATAGGAGTCTTCTACATCATTGCACGCAGGGCACTCTTGGATGGATGGCAACCTCATCCCTTCGTTCCAGCAGAACCAGAAAAACTCGCACTCCCAATGCGGGTCGTAGGAGTTGTCTTGATCGGCGTAGTCTTGTGCTTGTTCTTCCCGCCGTCGCTGGTATTTTCTGATCAGGCCCTCCGAGGTCTGATAAGGTCGCTTGCCGGTCCGATGGCCATCGCCGTCGGCCCTGTCCGCCCACACCATGTTGACTGGGAACGGGTGTCCTTCTATCTTCATCGGCTGCTTGGCTTCATCAATCTTGATCCTGCCTTGCTCGATGGCCGATTGAATTTGCTGCCGAAAGATCTTGCATTCATTGGTGTGATGCGAATATGTGTTGTGCCACTTGCAATATCTTCTCTTCTTGATTTCTTCGGCCGATGGCAGTACGTGACCTACTGGCAGCTGAATCTGCTTCTCTTGCAAGAGTAGATCGAATATTTTATCGGCCTTGTTGATGTCGAAGTCGTACTTATCTTGTTTATCGCCTTTCTTGGCCCATTGGCATGTTGTCGGCTTCTTCATCCAGGCCCACTCGGCCAGATCGACGTCGGCATCATCTTCGTCGTCTTCGTCGGAGGCGTACTGATAGACCGTATTGATCTTCTTCGCGAACTTCTTCGCCTCCTGGAATCGCTGCTCGTGGGCCGATACTCGTTGTGCTAGCTGAGCTAGGCTATCAAATTCCTGTGACGAGAACCTTTCTCGTATTGGCCCCAGTAGTCCTTGGAACGCCAAATCGGCCAGTTGGGAATCGATCAAACTAAGGTTGTAGCACCTGTTCCTTATGTCCCTGAATCGTTGAATGTATTCCGGGACCGATTCGTCAACCCTCTGCCTGATGGTGGTGAGATCAGACAGCTTCATCTCTTGTACGCCGTTGTAAAAGTATCTATGAAACTGTTTCTCCAGGTCGATCCATCCTCTGATGGAATTACAGGGTAAAGAGGAGAACCATGTAAATGCTGACCCTGACAAAGACAGAGGGAAAAACCTCACCCTCAACGCCTCTATGGCCGATGCCTCCCCACACTGTGCTAGGAATCGGCTCACGTGCTCGTATGTTGAGACGTTGTCCTACCCTGAAAACTTGGAGAAGTCTGGGATTTTTTATCGGCTTGGCAGTGGCACTCTGTTGAACTCCTCGGGGTACGGATGCCGATACACTGTAGAGCTCTCCTTGGGCTTCAAGCCGAACTGATCTCGCATCACCTCGGCTATCATGTCGGCCCAGTATCCTGCGGGCTGGTGTAGGAAGTCCTGGTGGTAGGACTGCTGCAGGCCCTCTGCCCGATATTGCCTGGGGGAGTACGGTTGGAAGTGATGATTCAAGTTATGTGCATCGTACTGCCCTGCAATATACTACTGGTAGCCTTGCGGCGCATTGTACACAGTCGGTGACAGAGGATTACTGAACACGGGGGCTTGAGGTTGTCCAGCCGATGGCGGGTTTACTGGGACTTGTTGCATCGGCTCGATCACCGGTTGTTTCCCCTTTGTCCATTGTGCAAATTGTTCCTCCGTGATGTGCTGGGGACTTCTTCCCGCTTGCTTGGCCAGGACCAGTGGCATGGTTGGCACCGGCTGAGCCGATGGAGACGGGATCGGCACCATCGGCTGTGGGGTTGAGCTCAAATCGGTCCTCAGGGTCCGATAAGCAGGGAACTTGTTTTCAGGCAAGAAAATTGGCCTTTGAGGTTTATACTGGTGAATTGAGCCATCTAGGATTGATTTGACCGTATTGGTCAATGTATTCACCAGAATCCCCGATTGGTTGACTAGCGCAGAGTGGACTGCAGAGTCGATGCGGTCTTGCAACGTCGGCGCGGCGTTCTCTTCAGTTTTTACGGCGTGGTCGTGGGCTGCCGCCGACGTGCTGGCTCCATCTCCAGGGCTCGGCATTATCACCTTAGATTTTTGGATAAGGGTGCCTTGCCGAGTCCTAGAGTATGTTTGCAGGTACATATTTTGAAACTGCTCGACCAGCTTGTCCATCTCAGCTCTCTGCTCTTCATTGAGCTGGTCGACCATCACGGAGACGACGTTCTCCTCGGAGATCTCACCCTACTTTGAAATCTTGCAGCGGTCTTCTTGTTGTCGCGAATCTTGTGTTCTTATGGTCCCACTGGGCGTGCCAAAAGCATGTTGGCGCAGAATTTAGACCCGCCTTGTAATCAAACGGGTTCCACGTTTCCACGGCGGCCTGGGAGGTTTGCTTTACTCCAGTGCAGGTCCAAAGGCTTTCTTAGGTGCGTGTAGGGCGTGCCAGTTGATTTGATCTTCAATCAACAAGATAAACAAGTAAACCATGTCAGAAAATAATGACCGATTGGCCGATAGGCCGATGTCGCATTGTCGTGGCCTATAACAAATACATTTATATTCATCAATCCATTCATGTAGATGGCAGACACACATTAAAACCCTAGGATAATCATATGTATCAGGTAAGACTGGCTGAAACCCCAGTGCTATCCTTAATTACAATCGAAAACAGGCTTCGAGTTAAATCTCAAAACAGGACTAAGGTCGATAACAACTCAAAGTGTGAATTCAGACTTAACACAAAGAAAATCAAGTCACCGATTGCTTTTGGGGATGGTAGATGCATTGAAAGATCTAACCAAGCATAGTAATTAAACCACCGTCGGCAATAAACCCAAAAACGAGTAAATCGCTGGCAGAACATAATTAGGACACTTGTCAAGATCATTCAAAACATGATAAACGACGATCCCTTTCTCCTTTTTCCTTTTTCTTTTTCTTTTTCCTCTTCTTCTTCCTTCTTGGGCCGTCGGCCCAGCCCAGCCGTGCGCGCGCCGCGCGCCTCTTTTTCCCCTCCCGCTGGGCCGGCCCAGCCGCCCCGGCCCCTCTCTCCCATCCGCTGCCGAAGTCCATCCTCCCTCCCCCTGTTCGCTTGGGTCGCCGACAGGTGGGCCCCACCTGTCGGGCCCGTCTCCCTCCTCCGGCCGACGGAATCGGAGGGGAGCAACCGCCGGCCGCCGTCTCCGTCCACTCCCCCGCGCCCCGCGTGCTCCGCGCACGTGCGCGCCTACGCCGCGCCCCACCCGCGTCCACCCCGCCCGCAACCGTCGCACCAAGAGGAGCAGGATTCGAATTCGAATCCCGGCCGTTCCCTCTCTTCTCTCCCCACTCAGGCGAGAAATCCGCGCCCACTCGGCCCCGATCTCTCCTCCTCGCGCCCATATAAACATTCCCCGTGTCCTCCTCTCCCTTTTTCCCCTTTTCGCCGCTCGCTCTAGTGCTCGGGATCGCAGCCGCGCCGTTAAGCCCTAGCGCCGCCGCTTTCCTCCTCTCCGGCCGCCGCTCCCCACCACTCACGTCGTCCCTGAGCCGCGCCGACGCGTCCGCCGCGTTCGCCGCGTCCTCCTGCACCCCGTCCGCCTTCTTGCACCGCCGGCCCGCGCCGCCCGCACCGTCGTCTTCTCCACCTCCGGCCGAGCCCGGTGAGAAATCTCCCCCTTCTCCCCTTCCTCTCTTTTTCCCCCGGCCGCGCCGTTCCCTTCCCGCGCGAGCCCCGTCCTTGCTCCGTCCCGCGCGCCGTCGCACAGTGCCGGCGTCCCTGCGCCGCCGGCCGCTGCGCTGGCCGGTCGCCGGCCGTCGCCGCGCGCCATGGCTGGCTCGGTCAAGCCCAAGCCTCGGCCGCTCGGCCTCCCACGCGCCTCCGCCGCCCGATCGGCCACCCGGGCCGATCTGGTTTGTCCGTGTTCGTCCCACGTGGCTACCCACGTGGTGCACCGCCGCCGCCGTGGACCCGTGGACTCGATCCACGGTGGACCGGCCGCCGCCGCCCGCTGACGCCAGCCCTGGGATTAATTGCGCAATAAATTATTTAAGGTTTTTCTTTCTATAGTAAAAACACAGATAACTTCAAAAATTCATAACTAATTCATCCGAGCTCCGTTTAAGTCCATTCAAATTTCATTAAATTCATAAAAATGCAGAGAATCCATTAAAAATACTTTTGTGCTTTGTTTCAGTAGACTTATAGCATGTATTGTTGTTTGCTTTGTTTGTCACGTAGATTCCGATACCTCCGATGCGCCCGTTTGTTTCGAGATCGTCGCAGAGGTAGCTTCAGCTCAGGAGCAAGGCAAGTCATGCTTCACATTGATCATATTGTACCTATATTTACAAATGTCTTATTTTTCCGTAAACACTGTATTATTTCGCAATGTCATTTCATGTGGGTTTTTACCTATTGTATTCCGCCAATTATATTGATTATCATGTACCTTTGATAGCCTGGGTAATTAATCCATTGTTCACTGATTTTAGGAATGCTTAGCCATGCTTAGCTAACTTAGCTCACTAAGGGGGATCACCCTAAATAATTATTTAATGTAGTTCCTATGGTGACACTTTGGTTTAGGAGCCACCATGGTAATAATAATTAATTAAAATATGCTAATGGTGGGCTGTGGGTGCATGGTTTTGATGGAAGCACCCATGGCAATTAAGGACTGGTTCATGGGAAACCCTGAAAGAAATACCGTGCGTACCACGAGCTAGCGTGGGCAACGGCTGGACTTGTAGTGTAGCTGTCTCTGGCTGACGTACCAGAATAGGGTGGGCATTATGGAGTTGGGTCGGCAGGGGATTTACCCGTTGATCAGCTGCCGGATTCACCGTGGCACGAGGGGGGGCTGCCCGCTGCTGGATATAGGGAGCGGGGGCGAAACCCGTGGTGTGGTACGATTGGTTAGAGGGGGTTATGCGAAGGGTCCTGTCACAGTCTTTATTCGGGTACTTTCTAGTATCGCAACGCATGGTTGACATGATGTTGAGGCTGTGTCTTGTGGGTATAGATGTACACCTCTGATCAGAGTAGAACTATTCGAATAGCCGTGCCCGCGGTTATGGCGATCTACCAGATTCACCGTGATTAGTCCCACCTTCTTAATAATTGGATTTACTGGAACTGGTTTAGTTCAGGTGGTTAGTTTGGGCCTATCGCAACGTGGATGTAGCGTTGGACAGTGATGGTTTAATATTGATCAATTAATTCAACGTTTTACTACTACTTTCAACTACTGTTTTAAAATGCTTACTTTATGCAAATAAACCCTTGCCTGCCTTTGGAATACCTTGCATCATACCTTCCTTCCCGGTTTGACTTGTTGAGTACAGTGGGTAGTACTCAGCCTTGCTTAATTTTTTCCCCACACCAGAAGAGGAGTATGCGTCTTATGGAGGCTTTTCAGAGGAGTAGGCTTCGTCCGCCGTCGAGGATGCTTGTGGAATGGTGCCAGCCCGCTGCAAGAGTCCCGTTCTAGTTTAGTTTGTCTTTTTCGTTTTTCTGCTGCATTTCTGTAAGACTTTTATTGTGTTTATAAGACGTGGAACTGTATGTCAACATTGTCGTTTGTATACCGTGGCCGGTCCTGGACAGGGATTTTAATACACATTCAGTTTCGAAAATTCTGTTTGTGAATTTCCGGGCGTGACACGTGTCTAAAGCGACACGCTAGCCCCGACGATGTAGATCGTCGGGCACGAGTTCTTACCTCTACTCTGGGAAGCAAGAACTCGCTGGAGTTAACCTCTTACGAGGGTTGGTGATGCGCCGAAAGTAGATTGAAACAAACTGATTGTTGTATTGAGTTGTGAGAGAGTTTCTATGTACATACTACCGGGATATTTATACCCGAGATTACAACATGGTCCTTGTAGGACACGATCTTATCTCTAATTAACAAACAAGTCTTTGCGGCAGGCTCTTGCCAAAGATTAGATCTAAACCTACTTGATTTACAAGATACAATTGTCTAAAACCGAGCCTTATCTCTATTTGGCAACTTCCTTGAAGCTTATCTTGAACCCAAACCAAGCCCACGCTGACTCTGTCAACTTCCAGCCTCTTTCGGCCGATGACCATATTGAATCCGTATTGGCCGATACGCTCTTCCTAGTAGCGCTTCTCCCAGTCCGATACGCTTACCGAGTCCGATACGAGACTTGGTCCGACTCCAATTCAGCCCTTCTCTCCGCGTCGGTTTCCTCTTCCCTCTCCGGGCCGATTACGAAAATCTTCAGCCCTTCTCTCCGCGTCGGTTTCCTCTTCCTTCTCCGGGCCGATTACGAAAATCTGCTGTTAACAGTTTCACACATCCCACACACATCAAAATAGAAAGACTACAATACTTCTAATTTATTAAAATTTCAATGTAATTATTTCTCACTTTATCAACTCTCGATACATTTATTTTTTACTTTCACAGGACTTCGATGCAAAATGATTATTTCAGCATAAAGTTATTTTCGAACAAGATGGGAGGACAAAAAATACTTATTTTTCGTGAGTTAAAATATTACTAACACCTTTCTGTTTGGCACTCATCCTATAAGCTCTACTGTTTTAGCCTGTGAGTGAAAAAATTACTAAGGTTGGAGGATGGTGGTACTAGTGTCATGAGTAACAAAATTACTATGAACCTTCTCAAGGCGCCGACTTAGTGAGTGAAAAAATTACTAGCACATTCCTGTTTGGTACTCCCCTATAAGGCCCGGTCTCGATGTTTTTGTGAGTGAAAAAATTACTAAGGTTTGAGATTCTAGGGGTGGTAGTCATCGAGGGGACGAGGCTGTATGTCGCGCCATCTGGTTTGGTTGAGCGCTACGCGCTCGGTAGCATTTCTCTCTCTCTATATATATATATATAAAAGTAGGCTATTAGATTTGTTGTAGATGATATATTAATTTTTTTCTAATAATTAATTATACTATTAAAAATAATCTAACACAAATCTAACGTGCAAACTATTATAGCTCGCTTATGGGCATCAATAGTTGGTCTGCGCCTATCCATCCTTTTCTTCGGATTGAGACCACGTATTCAGTATCAGCAATGCTACGAAAATTCAACGCGGGGCTTTTCTTGAGAGGGACAACATCCGTTGCAATTTTTTGTTGTAAACTACAGACTCTCAAATATGTGCAAAATTCTGAAAACAACTTCTAACCTTCTAACCGTTGTGAAAAGGAAAAACACAAAACCAAAATATCGCGATGTAATTTTACTTCCAGTACATATTTTAACATATCAAACATTAATTATTATTATTGTGGAAGACAACAGTACCTTTGGGATAAGTAGAGAGAAACTCCAATACCCTAAAAGCAACTCCAATAGCCCTTCAACTCTCCAAATTAAATTTTGACAATTCTAAAAAAAAAACCGTGCTTCAACAGTCTCTCCATCTGACTTACCAAGTTATATGGATGGCCAAATCCCTCTTTTCCCTTGCCAAATCTGGCCATCCACCCTCACTTGCCAAAGGTAAGGGCCACCACAAGATTTCCGTTTCCACCATGGCAGCCTCTTCATTGTTGCCCCTTTCCCGTGCAAGTTATATGGATGGCCAAATCCCTCTTTTCCCTTGCCAAATCTGGTCATCCACCCTCACTTGCCAAAGGTGAGGGCCACCACAAGATTTCCGTCTCCACCATGGCAGCCTCTTCATTGTTGCCCCTTCCCCATGCAAGTTATATGGATGGCCAAATCCCTCTTTTCCCTCGCCAAATCTGGCCATCCACCCTCACTTGCCAAAGGTGAGGGCCACCACAAGATTTTCGTCTCCACCATGGCAGCCTCTTCATTGTTGCCCCTTCCCCGTGCTGATCTCCCTCGTGTAACAGTCCTCCCTCCAGGATCGCGTAGCCCAGCCCAAACGACGGGCGACTCCACTTACACTTTCGTCCTCGCTTCGTGTAAAAGGGTTAACCCGGGAGTGATATAGTTGGAGGGAAGAGGCCTTATAAGTTGGTTCCACTCTTGCTAAACTAGCAAGGTGGTACTAAACATGTGGCCTTATAAGTTGGTTCTACTCTTGCTAAACTAGCAAGGTGGTACTAAACATGTGCACACAGCTCTCATGGGCTACACAGGCCAAATCCCAATTGGGCCAAGATGTCACATACACCCCCCCTCAAAGGACCCGACGTCCCCATCGGTCCAACTCACCCACATAGTCACACAGGCATATAAGCAAATGCCCAGAAACACAACCCCTCTTAGCGGACGTCCGTACGTCCAGTGGCTCTCCCCTAGAACCGTGCAGCCCAGCCCAACCGACGAGCGGGCCCACTTACAGATATCACTCCACTTACACTTTCGTCCTCGCTTCGTGTAAAAGGGTTAACCCGGGAGTGATATGGTTGGAGGAAAGATGCCTTATAAGTTGGTTCCACTCTTGTTAAACTAGCAAGGTGGTACTAAACATGTGCACACAGCTCTCATGGGCCACACAGACCAAATCCCAATTGGGCCAGGATGTCACACCTCGCCAACAGTAGCACTGTCGTCGCCTCGAGCTTGGTCTCCTTCGACGCTAGCAGGCACAACGCCCTCTACCGACATCACCGCTGCCATCAACAAAACCCGCCAACAGCGCACGCATGGAGACTCACCTCAGTTGCCTCCAGCCCAACAAGGAAGCCCAGCATGACCACGATAGGGCAGAGCACACGCCCGCCGGACCCGCTCCCTAACGCATTCACGAGGGTGGCCGGGGTAGGGATGTCGGGGACAAGGACCGACACTCTCATGGCGGCGACGCCATCGAGGCACCCTTCCCCTTCCCATTCCCATTCATCCTCTCTGCCATTGCCAGCTACTGCTCCCGACTCTTCTCGGCTCTGCTGGCTACGCTCTCGGCCGAGGAGGTGACGTGTCGGCCCCTGATTTTATAGCACAGGAAATCATATGTGTTTACAAATACCAACTCCCTGGATCGGTAGGTTGGTATACACACATTACAAATCTGGTACACACAGTCTGCATCGCATAGTCTTACAATACCAAATAGTACATGGGAACCCGAATAGGTTCTAATAGGCCATGTCTGGCCGGATACAATACCAAATAACATAGGATAAGATAGGATAGTGGAAGCGAGGCTGCGACGGTCCACCTATACTCCACAGGCATCAACTGGGGATTAGTCCCTATGGTTCCTCCATACCATCCCCCTCCTCGAGGATCAGTTCGACTGGCATGTCCTCATCATCAAAAGCTAAAGGGGTAGAAATATGCAAGGGTGAGTACCAACCGTACTCAGCAAGTCACCACTATAGAAATGCAACAAATGCGTATAGGGATCCAAGGCAGGTTCCGGTTTATTTGCGTAAAGCCAGTTTTTGCGAGTTATTTCACAATCCTATGACCTAGCAGTTTTAACCATGAAAAGAAATGTCGCTATGTAAAGGTTGTCATTAATTAGGAGTTCCTTCATCGCAATTCAACCTTCCCGCACATGGGGCAAGGTTACACATGTTTTATTTATCCCAACCTCTTCTAAACAATTTAAAAACATGTGAGTCTAGTCAAGAGTAATACAAGTCCCGGCGCTCATTAATCGCGAGCACGGCTATTCGAATAGTTTAATTTACTCACACTGCAGTGGATGTACGCTTTTAATCCCACACTCCGTGACGCACCCAACACATGAGACTTGTCACGGCCCGGTTTTTCAGTTACCCTCGCATGGCGGCACCCGCTCCAAGGACTATGAATCCCCATTGCAAACCCGGCGCCACATTCCTACCTCGAGTCGGTTGTGAGGGGAGTCCTGGCGCTCCCGAGATTGAAGGTTACATTATACATATATAAAGCTTTGGCATCATTAAACCACACACTTCCACATTTCCATATCGATATCCAGAACCTACCATGTCTGGGGTGCCACCCCACGAGAATAACCTAGTCCACCGGGTCTAACCCCACTCAAGAAGTGTGGTCGTACTCGGTTCGTTTCTTGCTTAGCTTCTTGACTCGGTCCTTAACTGACCAGGGTCGGCGGCTTACCATTCCCAAAACCAGCCATATTCTATTCGTGCCGCCCCAGTCGAAATCATTTTTGTTTAATTAAGTTTTTGGGTTTTCGCAAAGGTTTTCATGCTGTGGGTGGCGCTTATGTCTCCACCCGATCTCTAACAATCACTCACATCGAGTAATCGGTATAACCACATCCACATATCACACATATGGAGTGTATAACGTCTATATAAGCAGGGCTAAGCAGTGAATAAATAATCACGCGTAAAGTAATACACCCAGGTAACAACGGTGTGTAAATACATAAGGATAAACAATATCAAAGGTAAGGCTTAAACAAATGTAGGTACACATTTTATAATTAGTATGCAATTTTATTTGTAATCAACACATTTATAAAAATAGGATCAACATGTTCGAGGAAGGGGGCGTAGTGACTTGCCTTGCTCAATTGGGGGTTCGTTCTCAATTAGCTCAGTTTCGTCCTCGCAGATGTACCCTGTCCGGTTGAATAATAACGTCACAAACTACTCGCTAACACAAAAAGAGCCAAAAATTCCAAAAAAAAATTAAAAAATAACCAAACCAGTGCCATTGCGTAGATCTTGATTTTAGAAAGATTTTGACGAAAGTTTCGTTCAAATCCGACTTAAAACGAGGGAGATACAGAATTCGAAAGATTGGAAAAGTTTTAAATCAAAGAAAAGGAAAAAGGTCTGACGAGTGGGACCGCCCTTAACTCCTCACGTGCAGGTTCTGTTTTTAAATGGGTGTGGGACCCGCGAGTCAGTCTCTCTCTCCTCCTTCTTCTTCCTTGCGCTTCCTTCTCTCGTTCTCTCTCTCCTGCTGTGTGCCTGTGTGCGCTCGGGCTAGCACTTGGCTACGTTGGCGGCGAGCTCCATCGAATGTGCTGCGGCAGGGGCAAGGGGGGTTGTGGGGGGTCGGGCCTGCCCTAGGAGGTGGCGCAGGGTTGGGGGAGGCCGGCGACGACCAGGGAGCTTGGGTGAGGCGGCAACAATGGCGTGGCACAGGGACCTCGGCCGGAGCCTACGGCGACGGTATTTGGCTGCGAAAATGGAATCCTCAGGTGTTTGTGGTTTCCCTAGGGTGTGCGCATGGTGAGGTGAAGGGCATGGGCGAGCTGCAAGCGTGCATGCATATGCATACACACGGCTAGCTAGCTGCATGCATGTGAGCTGCTTGCATGCATACATGCACACGTATAGCCAACTGCTTGCATGCATGCACACGTACAGCCAGCTAGCTACATGGCGCATGCATGGCCGGCGGCGATCGCTGCGGAGGGCAACCGTGCAAGGAACGGGTATAGTGTTGCGCCTCACGAGCGGGTTAGTGAGTCAATGAGTCGAATGTTAAATGTTAGAGGTTAGCCGTTCAATAAGTTAGTCGTTCTCGGGGTTCAGATGACGGCGCGGCGGCCTATCCGTCCTCTTGCTCAACTGAGGCCCAGCCGGAGCCGGCCGCGGTGGAGCAAGCGGAGAGACGGCAGCGTGTGCGCGGGAGGGAGTGGCTGAGGGGAAGCAAAACGAGGAGGAGGAGAAGAGAGAATGAAGAGGGACCGGTTGCGTGCTCACCCGCGACGATGCTTAAAAAGAGTCTGGGGAAGGGACGTTTGCTGCTACCCGCATTCATTCCATCCCAGAAGACGTGCGTGTGTAGATGGAAGCGGTGACGGCTGCGTATTGGCGGCGGAAACGTCGTCCACCTGGTCGGGGCACGTGGCGGCGATGAAGTGGTAGTGCGGCCGTGGCGGCCGTCAAAACACGGCGCCGTCGAACGTGGTTGCTGAGCGGCCGTCGCCACCTACCCGACCCGAGGAGGAGCGACTTGATTTCGAGGTTGCACGGCGTCGGCTCGAACGGGGTTTGCCGGGCTGGTGTAGCGGCTCTGGCTGCTGGCGAGGGGAGGAAGATGTAGACGACGACGACGTATCGGCGGCCTGGGCGGTTGCTTGCATATGTGCGCATGCTTGGCTAGTTTGCTGCATGCAGCACGCATGCGGCTAGCCGCATGCAAGCACAGGCTAAGCTAGCTGTATACAAGCTTCTGCTAGCTTGCTGCATGCATGCATATGCATTGCACTCACATACAGCTAGCTAGCGACATGCACACTTGCTTCGCCGGTGAGGTCAGGCAAGGGCGCGGAAGCGCATGGTGAGGTCGCCGGTGCGATGGGAAAGAAGGGCAGCAGCTGGCGATGTCGCAGCGGCCTGGTCGTAGCGGCGCGGCGCGCGGCGACGTCGTCGTCGAAAACTGTACCAGGGAGGAGGATTAGACTTTATCTTTTTATTACCAACCCAACAAGAATGAATGGCTTGGAGAGGCAACATGGACTTTTCTAGGAAAAAGGCTTGCAGCAAGAAGGCCAAGGTAGAGGGAGTTTAAGCGAAATTTTTGGAGCAAAACTAATTTCGGTCAGAGAGAAAATCTTGGGACAAAGAAAAAACAAAAGACCAGAAGAGTAGAACATTGGAAATTTTTAATAAATGTTTGGCATAAAACAAATAAAGAAGTTGTCGGCATGATGCAAAAATTTAAAAATAAATCAGAAATGATTTTTGGTCGGTGTATTTTTATTTAGGAATTTTCTCAGGGTGTTACATGACGGTGGCGTGGAGGAAGGGGGAAACAACAACGGTCTGGAGAAGGAAAGGGGCATGGAGTGGACGAGGCCGGTGAGGAGCGGATTTGCATTCGTCGTCACCTCACACGCACGAGCCAGCCTCGCGCGCATACAGATCTGCCGTCGCTTGAGTAGTAGGCCGTTGTACATTGTTGTTGTCCCTAGTGTTGCGCGCCTCGCCGACTGTTGAGGAGGACAAGGTTGGTGAGAAAGAGAGGAAGAACGATGAGAAAGAGGAATGTATAGTGGAGACTGACATGTGGGGTCTCGGTGTCATAGACTCAGAATAGAGAGTATAGATGGAGAGACTATTGAAGTGAGCAATAGGTTTGGTTTGCTAAATCATATGAGTGTTTAGAGAGTCCAATTTAGATAGTCTTGGAGATGCTTAATGCTGAGATAAATCTATGCTTTATGTGTTCGATATACAAATGGTACATATACCAGTAGATTTATGTGTTTTCCTAGTCTTTTGCCCAATGAGTTCTTAGCAGGCCACCCTTTTGGGCCCAATCTTGTAATAGGACCATTACAAAGAATTAGGGCAATCACTTCTTTGGTCTTCACCACTTCTGTTGTCTCGCCGAAGGCGACGTTTCTAGTCACTTCTGGTGAAACCACATCTACCATTGGGCAAAATGGTACCGCTTTCAACATTCATGTCTTCCTAAATAATCATTTGGGCTGACATCTTTTTTTTTTCAATGTTTCAGTCATTTCTTTTTTTTACACTTGCATTCCTTTTGTTTTTTCAAATTAGTTCCCTTCCATTAGGAATCATTTTTTCAAGGAAAAATCCCTTCTTTAATACTGATGAGCTGTACATATATTCAGAATTTTCAACCTAAAAAAAATGCTGACCAGGCCACCTGACAGTAACTACAAACTACTCTTCAATTCTTCAGCATTGCCAGCAACAGCAATATGTACAGACTACAGAGTACCCTGCTTACATACTACTACTACACTACTACCCGTAGCCAGGTTTTACAGTATGATCTGCAATCTCTTTTCCACGTGTAGAAAAAATGGCTCATCTTTGTTACCTCTCACTCAGTCTCTCGCTGCGTGCTTCGTTCTACAGGCCACTGAGCTGAGCTGCTCTGCACTTGCCCTGCACTTGCTCTGCTTCCCCCTCGACGACGGCTTGCTTCCTCTCCCGAACACGGCCAGCCTCGCGAAGATGCGCAGGATCCTACTCGCGCACCGCCGCTGCGAGCCCCACCGCATGGAGCCAATGCAGCTGCTGGAGGACACCGGCGCTCGCCGCCTGATCCCCGCCGTTGGCGTGGCCGCGTCCACCCTGAAGCTCGCCTCCTTGCGAGACGAGCTCTTCTTCACGGTGTTGTGCCGCTGCAGCGTCTGCTTCAGGGAGAGGATCTCCTGCTCCAGCGCCTGGATCCTGAAGCTCGCCGTCTCGTAGTCCGACGCCGTGTCGTCGTCGTCGCCGGCGCGGGCGCGGGCGCGGAGCAGCTTCCTGCCGTCCTGCGCGGCGTGGCCGGTGTCCGTGTACGGGCTGCTGGTGCTGAGCGGCTGGCTAGTGGGGACGGCGGCGGCGCACCCGGGGCTCGGCGTGTACGCGGTGGCGGCGGCGCCCCCGCCGGAGCAGGGGACGAGGAGCTCACCCGAGTGCATGCACCGGAACGAGTCGGAGCACTCGGTGAAGGCGCGGTGCGTGTGCAGCTGCTGCACGAACAGCGCCTGCACGATCAGCCGGAGCGGCATCCGGTCGTTCTGCACCGCCTGAATGCACGCCTCGTGCGACAGCTTCCGACATTCGAGGTGGCCGCACAGCGACGCCTTCTCCTCGCCGGACAAGCCGGGATGCTCCTGCCATGGCAGAATGAGCCAGCTTCACAATGTTAGCGCGACAGCTTAATGGATTAATAATCTCGTGCACGAGTGCTCGATCGTCTTTACCACGATGTAAGTGTCGATTGCTTCGTAGAGATGGTCGTGGGATTTCCGGTCGCCGGCCGGAATGACGCCGATGAGCTCGGCCAGTCGGTCCGGCCGGAGCCTCGGGTCACTGACGATTTGGGCGAGGTACCGATCCCAGAGCTCCGCGACGGCCTCCGCGCCTCCTCTTTGCATGGAGACATGGCTCGAGACGATGCACTCCATCGCCCTCACCTCCGAGCTGTCGGCGATGGATTGGCCGACGGCGTCTTGCTCCGGCTCCGGCAGCGGGAGGTCGTCCAGGCGGGCGAATTGCAAGTTGGACGCGACCAGGTCGCGCAGCCTCGTCTGACTCTCCTTGCTGAGTTCGAGGGTGATCGACCTCGCCAGCAGAGCGAAGTAGAACGACGCCGCGATGGCGCCGCCGGTCGCCGCCGATGACTCGAGCGGGAGGAGATCGATCACGCCCTGTAGGATCGCGGTGGCCCTCCTGTTGGCGTCGGTTTCGCCGTCGCCGGCGGCGGCCGCCTCGTCCGTGCTCGCCATGAACTTGTGCGTCTTCTTGGAGAGCACCCACTTGTTGGCGTAGAAGAGCACGATGGGGCTGACGTACTTCTCCTTCATGCCCTGCCGCCGCAGCGCCAGCACGATCCGCCTGAAGAACTCGAAGGGGAGGGCGACGAGGTCCTTGATCCAGAGGTCGCGCGCGGTGAGCTCCTTGACGAGCTCGGCGTCCCACCGGCGCCCGGCGAGGCCGCGCGCCGCGGTGGCGGCGGCGGCGAGGAGGCCCGGCTGGTCGCGCCGCTGCTCGTCGCCGTCGGGGTCGAGGATCTCCATGCACGCCATGAACGCCAGAGACTCGACGCAGCGGCTGACGATGAGGAGCTCCTCGGCGACGGGGACCAGCGGCTGGCATCGCTGCAGGACGATGAGGGCGTCGTCCCAGCTCTGCAGCACCACCTGGTTGATGTACAGGTCGCAGCGCGCGCCGAGGCAGGACACGTCCAGGAACTCCGCCGCGCACCGCACCGCCGCCACGTTGAACGGGTCGAGCGCCACGGCGTCTCCGTAGCAGAACAGCCCGATCACCTCGAACGCCTCGCTGCCGCCGGGGAAGCTCGCCGGCAGCTCGACGACCTCGCCGTCGCCCGGCCGGAGCAGCGCCTGGTTCAAGTACCCGCACCTGGACACCAAAGGATCCTGCAACGACAAGCCACCCAAGATCACACTCATCACCATGCATCTTCTTCCTCCTCATCCCAACCAAGAATCCAAGATCACATCCTAATCAATCTTCATGTAATCTCTCCTAACCTTGTGCAGATTGAAGCTCCTGTCGCCGACGCGGACGCTCACCGTCGCCGGCGAACCGGTCTCTTTGGCCCTGCAATCCAATCCAATCGAACACAGACCAACCAGTCAATCATGAGAACCAATTGCTCCAATATTTCTAGCTTTAACAGCTTTAGTCTGTAACACTATGTACCATGCAACGACTCTCCTCTGCAGGAGCAACGCCGTGCTGGGGCTGGAATAAGGGCAAAACAGCGCGGCCTTCGCGGCCGCCGGCGACATCTCCACCTCCGTATCCATCTCCGGCTCCATCCCTCGCAAAAGGTTAGGCAGCGCCAGCGTAGTGGTAGTACTAGTAGCAGTAGAGAGGGAAGGGGAGTATTATTAAACAGTGGTGGTGGTGGAGTGAGGGAGGAAGGAACATCGGGAGGCGTGGAAAAGGGTGCAATGGCTGAGGGCGCACGAATGGGGGGACGTCGAAGTTGAACCCCAGTTTTAAGGCTGGGAAATCGGATCGCTCCACCCCCTCGTGCAAGTTTCCTTATTCCATGGGCGCTCGTGCGTTGCGTCTCGCGCGCTTCGTCTCGCTGCTGCCGCCTCGCTCGCGCTCTGCTCTGCACCGCACTGCTCTCTCCTCGGCACCAAGGAGGCAACCTTGTAAAGATCCGAGGGGGTCAACACTAGTTTAACCTCAAGCTAACCTGCCTCCAATGCCCCCCAAATGGCCTCTTCAGGTAACCAGCCTTCAATGCCCAAAATGCCTCTTCAGGCACACCTCTGGTAGGCAGAAATTTTACGGTCTTTTCATAGGAATCAGTTTAGTTCTAGCAGGAACCGAGAAAAAATTCTGATAGGGGAAATGATTTTCTTTTTCTTATATATTCTTGGTTTTGTGATTAGTATGATGCTTCATGCTTCCAGTGTACAGGTGATTCGGCTGGAATGGCCTCTGGTATGCATGAGTTCCGCAGAATTTTTACAGTATTTTCGTAGGAATCGGTTCAATTATCGCAGAAATGGAGAAAAAAGATCATGTGTCACAAAGGAGGCTACACTTGTCACTTGGTATGAAATTCGCAATGGGAAATGATTTTTTTTGGTGATATAATTTTGGTTTTGTGGTTAGTATGATGCTTGCAATGTTAATACAGTTGAGGTCTGATTTGGGTGATCAAATTTCTCAACCAAATGGAAGAAAACTGGAGCCTTTTGCTCCTGGGGTCATACCAAAGCTTTCAGAGCTCTGAACAGCCGGTCATTGTTGTGTGCTACTCCTAGGCGTAAAAAGTCCAAGGTTAGCAATCTAGCATCGCCAAAAGCGAAGGACTGAAAGAGTTGCTTGGAGGTAACAATCTCACTATAATAACTGCCACGGGACTAAGCATCTCCTATGATTAGACTATCTGTCCTCTGCTAATCTCTCTAGATGGGCTTCCTTTTCAGAGAAACTTATGACCAAATCGTACACTATCCGGTAGCATAAGTTGGGCAGATAGATGCTCTTCCACACAACTTTTAGATTAAAAGAAAGCAAGCGTGCACATTGACGAACGGACGGAGCTCTGAATATCATACTAGGAAGTAGTATTATCAAACTATCAATCAGGTCACTGTCAGTTCATTTCAACGGGCGTTTCATCATTCACCAGGCATGCACGCCAGAGACTCCCATTCGGACTCGGAACTGTGAAATGGTTTCTTTAAGCTTCGGTAGCAAGCAATGGCAGTATGGTCGCCTGAAAACCTTGTTTCTCCTGAGTCCTGACAATTGCGTTGCCATGACAAATTAACACCTTGTGTTCTCCTGACGTTCAGATGTAGCTATCAGATTCAGAAAAAAGAACCCAAAAAATTTAGAGAAAATATAGCATTCGTGTGATTGTTTAGCTGATTAGTCCTGTAATTTATTTGTGATCACACCACTGGCATGGTCAGCGCATTTCTGAATCTACGTTCTGCGATGGCAAGATCGCCATTGATAAAGGAGAATGTCGGTAATAATCAAATCGTTGACGTGCATCGGACGCTGCAGAAGGTGGGGAATTTAAGGGCGTCAAATGCCAGGAGTACTATTTTGCTCTGGAATTTGGGGGGTATCGGGAAGCCAAACCCCCCATTCTTATTCTCATTGATGCGTTCAAAACTTGAAATCTCTCGAGTTTTTTTCGTGGCTCGTGATTGCATCGAGATCGGTGGTGAGAAATTTTTACTAGCGACTCGATCGGCTCGGGTTTCAGCTCAACGGAGAAGGAGACGCCGGGTCCTGCAAGGCTTCTCACGCCCGTGACTCACATTTTGATTTTGATCGCATTAAAGCACCCAAGGCGTCGTTGAAACGGAGAAACAAGAGAGGAATGAACGAACTCTCCAATTGGCAAACGTTACGTATCGAACTATCAATCTCAGAGGGTCAGAGATTAAAGTAAAAAAGAAAGGGTTGCTCTAGATTGATCTGGCGAAAGGTTTCGCCCACTGTTTTCGTCGTTTCATTTTGGACAAGTTCACCGTCTAGCTGGTGAATGGCTGCATTCTAAAGACGTGTATATGTATATGTTTATAGGGATAGAATTGTACGTTTATATCATTTCTAGGTGCTTGGGTGAAAATAAAGTTTCACAATAGGACATGTATGCTTATATTTGAACTACTTTTCCATTTTCTCTCTCTATTGTTCTATAAATTCATGGTAAAATTCGTACTCTTGAGTAAGAATCAAAATTTATAATGGCAAAAGAGCAAAGTGCTTGGACAAACAACAATCGATATTTATTACTAGTTCAGTTAACATTTCACCTTTTAGGGGACCATAGTTGAGAGAGTTCATAGCATTAAATAGCACGCCATGTACTATAAAATCTGAGGTGGCACTACAATTAGTACGGAGAGATGCAAGAACAATCATTGGTACAAAATACAACCACAAAGACTCCAATAAAACTATTTTTTTCGCTGGGCTGACAAAGAACGCTAATCGAACTTGTATTAAGGAGGGGGAGTAAAAATTTACAAACTTTATAAATGCTCAACCAAAACACAGAGGATGAAGCATCTAGGCCGTGAGACTGAGATGCGAAGCAAGCCCTGTCGTAAAACTGAGGCCAAGTGCCATGTGACTTGGGCTCGTCGGCATAATGCTACACCGAGAGGCTACCAAGCCGCTGCACTATGCTAGGCACCTAGTCTTGCCATCTTTGATATCCTCCGCTCATCAATTGTGCAATCTGCGATCTCCAGTGATTGGTGGGCGAAGGCTTCAAAGACTCTTGCACTCCTTTCCTTCCGAATCATCCAGCAGAAGAGGCATATGAGCGCATCGAACACTTGGAGACTCCAACAAAAATAGCATTGAGACATGTTTCCAATGTGTATAGACATTAACTGATTAATTGGGATTGCGTAATCAAATTGATTAGATAGGTTCGACATAGAACTATGTAATAGGCGAACAACTTCTTTAAAGGTGTCTTAGATGACATGGACTAGATAGAGCCTATTTTGTGTTGTATGTATTGGGAGGGCTCTTGTTGCCCTTAAGAAAAATGAATGTTTCATTTTATTCTTCAATAATACAATATATAGTCAATTACCTTATGTCTTTCTCGCATTGATTGAATGAGCTCTCTCATAACTAGGAATCTTCGCAAAATGTGCACTCCTTGTGTAATTTATCCTTTTTTCACAATTATATGGAAGATGCACATTCACACATACAACACCAAATGCAACATTTTTATAAGGAAAAGTCCAACTTACCCACTCAACTATTGCGATGGTTTGAATTACTCCGTGAACTACAAAGCCATACATTTCACACCCTTCAACTTTTGATATTGGACGAATTGGTCGGTCGACCTGAGCTAGACCACGCGGCAATCCAATTAGAAAAAAAATCAAGGAACCCACATGTCATCTATCTCCTTTGTGTGTGTGGAGGGAGTTGCCACTGCAGCATAGGTAGGCATCGCCTGGTGCAGATCCACCACTCTTCTTGGAGCACACGCTGATCCTTGCAGAAGCTTACCTTTGACATTGCAGAATGTGAAGTTGTAGCCGAATGTGAAGCCACCTCCGCGCACTCCAGAAGCTTGTGGAGGCAACGATAGAGGAACTCGACCTAGCTCGGGAAGGCAGATCTTGCCTTCACTAAGCACATGCTAGAGGTCGAGAAGTGGATGGTGGTTTGCTTGAGGTAGATATCGACAGGGTGGAGCTTGGTATGTGGTGACCAGGAGACAATGATGGTGAGCTCTCCTGCCGAGGTCAACACCGCCATTAGACGAGCTATTGAAAATAGGTGATGAGGTTGGAGAAGGAGGAAGACGAAGAGAGAAGGCCGGTGGCGTGGCACTGAAGGTATCGATCTTGACACGAGTTGCAATGGCAGTGGTTGGCTAGGGGATCTAGCCACAACAGAGGAAGAGGAGGCATATCTCGTCATCGCAGGCCTCCAGGTTCTAGGTCCCCGTTGCCGTGGTGAGGCCTCCTTCGAGCTTCAAGTACATTGCCAATGCAGCAAGTCCCTACCTCCAAGTCTACTTCCACGCGCTTGAGAGAGAGAGAAGGTAGAGAGAGAAAAGGAAAGAAATAGACATTGACTGACATGTGGGCCACTAAATCTTTTCTTAATCTAGTTGCTGACTGGACTGCCACATCATGCAAATTACTGTCATATGTGTGTCATGTAGGGATCAAAATGCTCTGGATTATGTTAGGGGGTAATTTGTCCAGAATAAAGAGTTTAAGGTTCATAATTTATGGTTTTGTAGTTCGATTGAGGGGAAGGGAAGGCGGGATAATTCAAACCGTTCCAATAGTTTAAGGGGTTCGGACGTTTTTTTCCTTTTCGTAAAACCTTTGACGACATCTACCCAAGTCAATTATCAATCCGGTCAAGGGTTTTATGTAATTGGTTTCCTTGCAATTAAAATGCACGTGTATGAGTACATCCAGCGTTAATAATATTGTCTTAGCTAGTCCAACTGCCCAAGTGAGGTAGAGGACTTTTAATCCCTTAAGATGATGCCCTCTTAGTCTATATTGACCAAATTTCCTTATGAAACATACCTAGAAAATATACAACTTATAAAAAAATTGTGCATAATCTTGAAATGTTCCATGTATACATGACAATGCAAGGCACCCTAAGATGTAGGTGGCCTATTTGGGAAGCCCAAAACACCCCTTGTTCATCCCCGTGGTTGGACTGGGAGCTCTGGAACCTTTGTGGATGGACCAGATTAGGATTTTAGGCCTCCCAATCGAGCGCGCTAAAATCATTGATATCTGCCTTTAGAATGCCTACAGTTGACCAAGATACAGGAAAACATATAGGTGCGAACAGGCTGAGCTCCAGAAATTTGAGGATAAATAAAGATACAGCAGGACAAGTCCTTCAGCCTCCATATGTGCGAACAGGCTGAGCTCGAACGAATCTCCAGCAGCGGCGATGCCCCACACACAACACCCATCACCAAACGAACTTGACCAAGAGCACCAAATTTTGTGGAATGTGGATACGGCAGTGGCATGGCCACTGTATCCGATGTCCAACGGCAACAAGATGACCTAATTACCTAAAGCTCTACTACTACTCCACAAGCAGAACTGCAGCTGAAGACATGTATGCGCTTTTTTGGTGGAAAATGCTTCCTTCAACTGAATTGAGCTATCCGTTTGCCAGCCGTCTCCTCTCTGTACAGGTTGTCGGACAGCCTGTTTGCAACGGACGCTACCCCGTCGTGTTTCCTGAGGCTTGAAGCAAAAAAAGAGAAGCGCAAAAGAGGGCCCGAGATATCTCAGATATTGATTGGGTCTAACGTCTACATCCATCTGATTTTAGTGTTGAACTATTAACTCCAGCATCCAGCTCATGGAAATCTCACACCTTTAATTTACAACCATTCTTTGAAAGGATTGTGACACATTGACACGCAAAGCCAAAGCCAAATACAGCTCCTCATCTTCCATTTCTTGAACCCCATGAATCAAATCAGTACAAACCAAAGAACAAACAGTACAATACTAGCCACTAATTAACCACATCCAAAGCTACAGCTCGAGAGCCCGCGAGACATGAACCTATAAACATTTGCTACTCGCCGGAGCTTAATTCGTTTAGAACATTTATTTGTTTCCAATCGAATTCACATACAATAATTTCTACCCAGCTGGTTAGCAGGCGGCTCTCGCCGGCCGGGGCTAGCCGACGACGTTGCCCACGGCGACGTCGAGCGTGCCGGTGCTGTCGTCGTCGTCGATGCCGGCGAAGAAGGGGTCGCGGAGGAGCTCGGCCGCGGACGGCCGGTTCCTGGGCTGTCCGATGCAGCGCTCGATGAAGGCGCGGAGCTCGGGGTCCCTGATGCGCTTGAGTGCGGCGGGAGGGACGCCGCGGGTGACGCTGTGGTAGATCTGCACGACGCTGTCGCACTCGGCGTAGGGCATCTCCCGCGTCACCATCTCCAGCACGCACATCCCGTACGAGTAGATGTCCACCGACTCCGTGTACGTCTCCGTGTACAGCTCCGGCGCCATGAACTCCGGCGTGCCCAGGATCGTGTGCGCCACGTGGGTCTTATCGACGATCGCCGCTAGCCCGAGGTCCCCGATCTTGACCTGCATCCATCGATCCATCCAGGCCGATCGAGCCGTCGTCATCGTCAGCCACACGACCAATCCAAACTCGATTCGAGAGACAACGACAGCGAAAGCAAACGGCAAGCAAGCAAGGCGTGCGAAAATCGCGCGACGCCCACGCGATTTGATCCGAAGGGGAAAACTAGCGTGAAATTAAAGAGCGCATCAGCGTGCATCTCACTTGTGTTCCCTTCCTTTATTCGAAAGGTGCAGCTCATGCACACACCGAGAGCTACTACAGGTCATCACGGAAAAGAGGCGGAAAGGGCAAAGCCACCCGCCGCTAAATCCCCAAATGCCGTGATGCCCCGGTCAGTGTACATTTCAACAGCCAATAAATTATAAACTACCGTCTCCCTCCAACCACCGTCCACCAATTCAAAATTTGAAAACCATTACAAATACTACTATTTCATTGAAAAGAAATGGCAGTTCAAATATCTAGGCTGTTTAAAGGACTATTTAAGCAATTGCTCCTAATATAGTCGAGTGGATCGAACATTATCATGATCCATGGATACGCGAGGAGAGATTTCGATTGTAAGATGGTGTTTGAATCTTCTGAAGATGAAGATAAAGATTAAGCGTTTCACGTAAAACGAGGTGACCTTAACGTATGATTAATTAAGTTTTAATTATTACAAACTTGAAAAATGGATTTATATAATATTTTAGAACAACTTTTATATAAAAAATTTTCGCACGAAACACACCGTTTAGCAGTTTGAAAAACGTGCCACGAATATCTTTTATCTTTATCCGGTTGTGTAGTAGTTTTAATTAATTCTAGCCCTAAATTTTGGGGATGGGTGAGCTTGTCAAATCTACTAATCTGGGAAGAAACTGGATGCAATAACGAGGGGGGAACCTGGCCGGTGTTGCCGTTGATGAAGACGTTGCTGCAGTTGAGGTCGCGGTGGATGATGCAGGGGTCGTGGGTGTGGAGGTGGTCGAGGCCGAGGAGGATCTGGCGCGCCCACTTCTTGAGAGCCTTGACGGAAACGTGGCGGTGGCGGTCGCGGTACTCGCGGAGGCTGCCGGAGGTGCAGACCTCGGTGATGAAGTTGAGCACGCCGGCGTCGCGGTCGAGCCAGACCTTGTGGAACCCGATGATGTGCTCGTGGTGGAGGGAGCGGAGGAGGCGCACCTCGGCGTGGAGGCGCTCCACCATGGCCGGGTCGCGGTCGGCGAGCGCGCGCAGGCGGACGCGGTTCCACGCCACCTCGATCCCTTCCTCCTGGTCGAACCCGCGGTACACCTTCTTCACGGAGCCGAGGCCGAGCACGTCGGCGTACCGCCCGAACCGCCCGGTCGGGTCCACCTCCTCGAACGCCTCCTCCTCTTCCGCCGCCGACACCGCCATGCCCCCCTGCTCCTCCCCCCGGCGGACGCCGCTGGTTGCCCTCGTCGTCGTCGTCGCGCGCCGCGGCGGAGTGGGGTTGGGGGGCATGCGTTGCGGCGCGGCGCGGCGGGGACGCGGCTGCGCGACCCGAGGCGGGNCGACCCGAGGCGGGGAAAGGGGGGCAAGGCTAGCAGCGGCGAAATCGGGGCGGCGGCTATTTATGTGCGGAGACAGGCGTGATAGGCTGACGTGGCCGTGTGAACACGTGGTGACGCGCAGTTGGGCCGCAGGAGTACGCGCCTGCACCAGACAGAGCCGGTATACGATAGAGCAGAGAAAGTCTTGCACGAAGAGGTAAATGTCACCTCTAATTTTATTTATATAAAATATTTATTAATAAAAAGATAATATGTATAATAAATTATATTTATGTTAATTCTAATAATATACTAACCCTAATAATTTTATTTTGTTTGTTTGTTTAATCTTCTTTTTTTCTTTTTTTCCTTTTTTTCTAAGTTTGTATGGGATTATCTTTTACATAAGGGATGATTTTTTCTCTCTTTTTATCTCTCCTTCACTTCATCATATTGTCAAGTGTTTAGATACCTATAGTATTTGCTCTAATACTTCACTACAAGCCTGTGACGTATTTGTACTCGTAAGTCCGTATAGCGCTACGGTCTACGGCGGACTGGAGGGTTGACCAAGCTTGGTGGGCCCGCCTCGCCGGTAGGAGCAGGCGACACGTGTCACGGATGGGCCATGGCCCATGGGATTATGGGACTCGATCCGGAGTTAGTTAAGTCGACGGCCAGTGCTTGCTAGGAAGGCGAAGGTGAGGTAGGCCGAGTATGGTGCAGGTCAGAGACTCAGAGGCCATTGTCTGATTGACTGATTCTATACATACCAAATGCTCATCCATTCTCCAGAGATTTTCGAATACTTAACGCCATACTGATACTAGATGAAAATTCTAGTACTAGCTAGCTAAGCAGTGACATATGATATAACAATGTCCACCAACAACGTGCAGTCCGCGTTTATCAGACGGTAATCCTACGATCTTATCCGTTGGTAGCGCTGTTTGACTTACGCAGCTCGCGATCTGATCGCTGTTTCGGCGTGATTCGTCTCGGAGAATGCAGCCATTTGGATGCATCAACGTAGCCGGCGCTGCAGATGGTGGAATGGTTCACTTCGTGCACTGCGTGCCGATTCTCCGCTCTGTTCGTTCATTTATGCTAAGTGCTCTGCTCATGCGGCAATGCCCAGAATAGAAATGCTAGGGAACACAGATAAGGTAAGTTTATCTCTACTGTACCAAACAGGCCTCAAAGTCTCAGGTAGGCAACTCAATCCTATCATTAGCCATTTAGAGACGATTGAGATCAAAATACACAAGTGGCTAGAGAACCGTCTCCCCATTCGCTAACTTTTAGGAATGGGGTTAAACAAGCAAACTGTCAAGAAGCTTTCAGAGGTTCAGCTGAAAAAACAACAGTGGATTTCACGTAACATTATATTTCATAAATGCAATTTCATGACGATGGTCCTCGCCAGATAATCAATTTTGGGGAGAATTGAAACCCAATATTCTGCGATATTTTACATGGTTTCAAATGCCTGCATTTGCAGACTTAATAGTTTAGCAGTTTTCCAATCACCATCCTTCTTTCAGCATCATGTGCTTCTCTAATATATACTTGCCTTCTTTGTACTTCTGGTCCTCACTATAAGCTTTCTCCTGCATATTGTTCAATTAGCACAGTTACATGATGATGACCACAAGGTCCAGAAAAAATAACCCAACATTCACGAGAAAAACTGTATGAACATTAAAGAGCATATCCGTTCGTTCATGCTTATGGACACACTTGCTGACATTTGGATCAAATGCCCAAGTGTGTATGACCCAGGATTGGTCTTATAGTCCATATGGCAGTAGCAACTGTTTAGAGGTAATGCATGAAGGAAAATCATCACTACAAATGCAACCAAACAATAAAAATCTCATATTGGGTTAACAATCTGCAAGATTCCGTGGAAAAGGCAGCCTGACCATGGAATTGAGGGAGAAATGGAGGAACAAATTGATCGTATGCTTCTTGGCTGAAAAGACCCACTATGGACTAGATGTTCCCAGCCACATAACATAGGCAACATATTGTTTTTTTTCTCCCAAAAAAAATCACCAGGAAAAAATAACTATAAACTACATGGTGGTAGAAATAAATGAGGTGTACTTAATTTATAAAGCTCAGAACTATAGGTTAGGAATTGACTAGTCTCAGTATATATTATTAAGATCTGGACAATCCCAGGTTTAAGCTAGGACTTGAACACTAAATATTACTAGTACCTGCTTTGAGTGCTGCACAAGAATGCATGCAAATGATAAAGCGCCGCATGGAAACTCATGAAACAAGATCTAACAGAGAAGCCTACAAAATCCTACGAGCATAGATGAGTTTGTAGAGGGAGTGATAGCTTGTTAGGCTTCTAACGGTAATGCACCATGGAGCATGGATTCATCATGCATCTTCTCAACTGACAACATCAAATTTTGAAAACAAGGAAACAAAAAAAAAACAGATCATGTTTGTCTTGTGTCAGAAAGCACAACTACATCCTATTGCCCATTTTTGCCTTACAATTAAGGCAATACTGTATTAATAGATGTTTTACACATCAAAGAAATGATAACACAAAAGAGATTCTAGGAAATAGAAAGTCTGGCAACCAGTTGATGCCCATGAATCATAAGGTAACGCATTGGCTCTTTAAAAAATGCAATCTATAGTCAACATAATTCTTAGTTATGTGCTCCCCAAAATGCAGAGTTTATGCCTTGGAGCTTCTCATACATTATGTAGCAGACTCTACCCCCCTATTATTTCAAAAGAAATGAATGGTATCTGATCAATTTGCTCAATAGGAAAAGTCAGTCAAATATAGTCTTACAGTCTTCTGTTAGGACAGTAACTTATCCAGAATTCCAGATATAGATAAAGTATTGAATACTTAACAGGTTTACCATCATGAAGGTTTAGACCATCCGACATTTGTACTGTTCAAATGAATTCTCACTAAACAGCATGGAAACTGGCAACTTACGTATCTCCAGCCAATGAGTCGTTGGCAGCAGCTACAATAGATATCATTCACTGTGTGCAATCCAGTCATGAGAAGGCGATCCTCCCTGGGACCAAAGCTCACGTTCACCCTGGATGTCACATTCACTCCGGATCAACATGTAAACAAGAATTGGCTGAGAGTGGCTGTTCAAATTATCAATTTGAATGGCCAATTATGCATGATACTTAACTAATACTATGATGTAAATTCATGCAACATTAACAGCATTGTCCTAATTATCATGTTCGGTTGTTGGATCCGACAAAAATAAACGCCAGACAGGGATACTTCATTTAAACAAACGAAGTGCATGGCATATTGCTTGCCTATTTCAGAAAACAACATATGGTTTACATGTTCAACTGATTTCACAAAACTTAACCTCCACATGCCTTTAACATCCAGTAGTAGGTCAGTTACAAATATATGAAAAATAGACTAAGAAAAACTATATAATAGCATGTTATACTCTGATACACCTTTTTTATGAGCAGCAGTCCTGGACTGGATTGGGTATTGTGACATACATAGTCCAAATTGAAGTAGGAACCAAAATCCTATTAGGATGAGTACATGAATCCTCGTCCTACTAGGTTTAAGAGACGAGCCACCCTTGCAACATATCAGATTAACATAGCTACAATGATTAAGTTCCCAACTCACAACTTGGCCTGTTCATCTTCATTCTTTACGAAGCATGATGTTTTCATCATGTAACATCTAACACGAGATTGTGTCTAATTAATCTCCAAATTATAGCTCTGTAGCCTAACACCAGCCATCAACATTTCCTATCCGTTCCATCTTTGTCTAGATCGACAGACTAAAAAAATTAAGAACAAGACAGTTTATCATGTTTGCATATCTTTATTAGCCTCTTATGCCCCAGCCACGCAACACTGATCAAATCCAACACAACCACATCATAAATCTAGTTTATTAGCCTCTTATGCCCCAGCCACGCAGCATTGATCAAATCCAACACAACCACATCATAAATCTAGTTCCGAATGCTTGTAATCTAGCTTAATTGCACTCAGCAATATTAGATACGCTGTTTTCCCTCCCATCCCGAACCAACAGCACGAGAAACCCATCATTAAACAGCACTGTTACAAGACAGTTCTACAATTCTCCGCCTGTGGGCGGCTGGGCGCTGATCCTTTCCAGGACAGCGACATTGCCACTATCGCGTCATTATCATGCATAGAAACGCAACAATCAAAAGAGAGGGGGAAAGGGAATAGAGGATGGATAGCCCAGCTCACACGCTGTCGAAGAGATAGGCCCGGCCGAGGCGGCCGCGGAACTCCTTGGACACGATGGCGTCCGGCGACGCCGAGTCCACCCTGCAGAACTTGCACTTGAACACCTTCGGCCCCGGGAGCGACTCCACGAACAGCAAACCCATCAATCCCCAACCCAATCGAACCACCGGAGGCACGGAAATCTTCCCCCGATCGAATCAGCAAACGCCCAAGCGAGCAAGCCGTCAAATCCCGGAAACCCCAAATGAGGGGCGGGAGAGGCGGCGATTGGGCTCGATCTCCATGCGCCGGGGAGGGATCGGCCGCGTCGGCGGCGGATTTCGGGGGCGGATGCGTCGATGGATTTAGGTGGGGAGATGGTGGATTGGGAAAGCGGAGGCGACGAGGACGAAGGAATGGCCCTCTTCTCGGTCCTTTCGATCGGGGCTCGCGATTGCTTCTGTTTTCGGGCAGTTTTTTCTTCTTTCGCTCGCCCCTGTTCGCCGTTCCGAATTTATAGGGGATGACCGTAGATAGCTTGCCTTCGTACGCGACTATACTTTTTTTTTGTTTTTCTTTTTTTTCTCATTTCGTCGTCGCCGGCTGTTTTGGGGTTGGTTGGTGGAGGATCAGTGGGCAAATCCATACGCGGAAATAAAACCAAGATTGGGAAATTGATGATCCATACCATAGGCAAGACGCAACAGATTTTCCTGGTACATTGCCGGTTTAGCATAAACGCCCGTAAACCAAACACGGACGGTAGGTATTTTCTCTTTCTTTTCTTTTTCACATTTGCATCCTAATTACACCGTCCAGTGCACATTCACTACTTAAAAAACATTTTTTTGCAGGCGAGACCCATTTTACTACGTAGACGGACATGATTTTTATCTTCAAATAGCCGCCTGTATTATGATGGGTGGAGGATACGATGGACATCCGCCTGCGAAAATACATCTTCGCAGACGAATGACTTAAGCCACCGCCTGTGATAATATATATATTTTTTCGCAGGCGGGCCTTATAAGGCTGTGCCTGCAAAAATCCACCTACAAAAACCATTTCGCAGTATTAAAAAACGAAAGCAGAGCTCGGCCGCCTGTCCATCTGTCGCCTCCTCATCCTCATCTCCTTCTCTTCCTCTCCCTCTCCCTCTCCCTCTCCCTTTCTCTCCATCAACCTCTCCTCCTCTCAGAAGATGCTGGCGGCGTGGTGTGGCTCGGCCCTTGTCGGTGACATGGGACCGGGGGTGTCATGACTAGAGGCTTGGGTAGCCGCGGTCCTCCACGTGTCCCGACCCCCACGGGGGGGTCGGGCCCGGGGGTGACGTGGCCGCCCCTTCCTCTGTCTCCCCGAGGGGTCGGGCCGCTCCCGTTTCGGCCCCGAGGGCTGGGGCGCCCCGACCCCCCGTGATCCTGGCGCCACGTGGGCGGGTTAGGTGAGCACAACAGGGCTCACCTACCCGCATTTATAGCGGGTCAGGCGAGCGCACCACGCCGCATTTAATGCGGCGCAGCACATGCTTATCCGGTCCGTGCCCGGTCGCGGTGTGTGACCGGTCACAGACCGGTCAGATCGCGGGTTAGGTGGCGACAGGCGGCCGATGGCACGCCTCGCCCCGTCCCGTCGGAATGATGAGAGCCTCCTGGCTCTCGTCCCTAGCCGGAGCCGACGTGCTGACTCCTGGAGTTGGTATGTCAGCCCCGGTCAGATCCAATCCAGATTTCAGTGCAGGCGTAGCAAGAAAGTCGCCGGCCATTGAATGAAGGTTGAAACGGGTGTCCACCGGGAGAGCTGGCGAGCGGGGCAGAAGGCATGCACCAAGCTTGTCAGAGGTCACTTCCGGCTGTAGACCAGCCCTGATTGTAAAAAGAATGTTTCTTTTCTTAGGCAACTTGAGGCCCATGTGGTGACCCCTGATCAGATAAAAGGAGGCCCAGGCCTAGGAAAAGGAGAGGACTCGAGCAAAGGCGTTGGAGATAGATTTCCCTTTGTATGGTTGGAGACCCTCAGATTCACCAGAACACAGGAGTAGGGTGTTACGCTTCTCAGCGGCCCGAACCTGTCTACGTCACCCGCGTCTTGCGTGTTTTCACTCTCGCTGACGTCCTCTAGATCGAGGGCGAAGAAACTCGCTTAGCACCCCCGGCCGAACCGGCAAAGGGGGGCCCGCGCGGTCTCCCGGTGAGGAGTTTCACGCTCCGTCAGCCCTCCTCTCCTCGGCCTCTCCCTCCCAGATCTGGCAAGAGGGGAAGAGCAGCGATGACGACGGAAGAGGCCGAGTATGGCGGCGCGACCCTCCTCTCCCTCTCCCTCCTAGATCTGGTCGGAGTGGAAAGGGCGGCGGCGGCCATAGCAGGCGGCGTGGGCCTCCCCTCCCCCCTCCCTCCCTCTCCCTCCTAGATCCGGGCAGCGGCGGCGCCGGCGGAAGCCTTGTGCCGCGACGCAACCCACCCTTCCCCTCCCTCTTCCTCCCAAATTCGCCCGGAGGGGGGAGGGCGGCGACGACGGCCACAACAGGTGGCGGCAACGAGGGCACGCCCCACCGGCCCTCTCCCTCCTAGATTTGGCCGGAGGGAGAAGGGCAGCGATGGCGACGACAGCCGATTCGTAGTTCTCCCCTTCCCTCCCTCCCTTTCCTTCTCAGATCCGGCCAGAGGATGGAGGGTGACGGAGGCAGCTGAAGACGAGGCGGGGNGCGCCCTCCCCTCCCTCCCTCCCATATCCAGCCGGAGGGGGTAGGGCGGCAGCAGCGGCTATAGTAGTAGAGGGTGGCGGGGAGGAGGCGACAGCAGTGGTGGGTGGCGAGGCATTTTTTTTCGCCGAGAGTATTTTCGTAGGTGGGTGGCTGTAGCGCCTACAAAGATGGAGAGGCCACCTTCGAAAATTATTTTCGTAGGTGGACCAATAGCCGCCTGTGAAAATCGTGTATTTTTACAGGCCTTGAACTACAGGCGTAGTGGATAGCCACTTGGGAAAATCTGTTTTGGCCGTCTGCAAATATCATTATTGTAGTTGTGATTTTTCCATGTTCACAGCCCAGGACAGATAAACCATATAGGTTGTGTTCGGTAATGGGTGCTGGGAACTAATCCCTCCAAAACGACTCATTAGCACATGATTAATTAAGTATTAATTTATTTTTAAAAAATGGATTAATACGATTTTTAAAACAACTTTTGTATAGAAAATTTTTATAAAACACACACCGTTTAGCAATTTAAAAAACGTGCGTGTGAAAAAAAGAAAGATGAGTTAAAAAAAATGGAGGAAGAACGCAACCATAGTAGTGTCTATAAATATAGAGAAATACTAACATGTTCCAAAAATCTAACACGTAGTCCATTAATAAAAGGTTAATTGGGTACATATCATTATAAATTGCCCATTTTGAAAAGTTTCATCCAATCTATTATATTATTAATTATATTATTAAGACAACCTTGAAATAAAACATTATATTTGTTGTGGAGACTAGGAATTACCACGTTAATTAGAGAAAAAGATAAATCTTAACCGTTAGATTATATTGGGGCTAGATTTTGATGGTGTAGATTAACTTTGATAATAGAAGTCCGAATAGAAAATAACTACCAGATCATACGGACATGCATGATCAAGGACACTAATACGAGTCGAAATAGGTGGACCTACTTCTACTTCTGCTTTGATTCTCTCCTTATTCTAAACGGATAGTCCGAAGCAATCAAGAATTCAGGTGACTAGGATTTAGGACACACTGCATGCATATAGATTTGGGAGCCGGTATAATTAAAGTTAAAATGTGTTTTTTTAACCTATGGCTGAATAATTAGTAAATATATTAAGTGATGGAAGATGAAGGGATTTTTTTCATGTTCTGAAGCATGAAAACATAGCATGCAAATAGACAAAAACATTATGTGTTGGTAGAGATACATACATACTATACAAATATACAAATATAGCCCTTGATGATGAAGAAGAACGAGACGAGTAATGCATAACTATCATGCTATATGCACATGCATATAGACCAGAAATATTAGGCTGCAATCAGCAATAGCTTACGATCGATTAGACATTCTATAAACAAACACAACTATTGATACGTTTTCATGGGAATGCGGTGGCAACAAAGCTCACGGGACTTCTAATATAATCGTGGCGATGATAATTTTTGATTTTGTTAGGCACCGACATCAACAAAGATGAGAGACGACACAGGTTGATCAGTGGATAAGCGACAAAGGAGCAAGGAGATGGTGGTTGCCATGGGAGAGCGAGATGAGGAGCAACAAAGGAATAAAAAATATTAAAAAAATTCCAATGATAATAAGATTTGATTTTGTAAGGTGCCAAAGGCAACAAAGATGAGAAAAGATGGGGCATGCGAACAAGGGGGCAACAGGCGAGCCATAAAAGGAGTAGGGTAGTGGTGGTTACTAGGACATCTAAAACCTATAAAACATAACGCGAATGATGATTAGGTTTGGTTTTTAGAACTGCAATGACTATAAAGAGTAGGGATGGCAGGAATGTTGTAAAGGAGTTGAGTCGCGGCAATTGGCGGGACTTCTAGAAAATAAAAATAAAAAGAAATCCAATGATGATTAGATTCAAATTTTAAGATCCTAATGATAAAGAGGAGAAGTGGGAAAGTGGGCAGGCCATAAAGGAGTAGAGTGACGCCGTTTGACGGGACTTCTGAAACAATACAAATGGAACCCAACGAGACAATAAACTTTAACAACTATAAGGTTTTATTTTTTTAAAAAGGTCCGAAGGAGAATGAATAGAAGCCGTGACAGACAGAGCAAGAAAGTAAAGGGGCGGCAACTAGAATGACTTTTAAAAACTATAAAATTAAAATCCCGATGATGATAAGGTTTAATTTTTTAAAATCATACGACAACGAGATGAAAATTTAAGAAATTATAAAGAAAATCATGTGTTAAAAAAAATAATGTTATATGGGTGCTAGCCGCGCAATTGCGCGGGCCATCTTGTTAGTTGTAATAATTGTAACCTGCCATCGGAACACTTTCAAAAATCGGATACATTGCCACGCTGTACGTTTGATACGCGTTTTGAAGTGTTTTTTACTATCGTTTTTCGTATAGACCAAAACACCCAGACATATGTTTCAGATCCACATGGGCAAAAAGTAATATGTGAAAGATAAGGGAAGAAAATTAGTCTCCATTTGTATTTGGCCAAAAAGATATAGACGAATACTGCAAATTAATTTGCTTCCATTTACGAAAAGAATATGATTTCATACAGTATGCACCAAATCAAATTACAAATGGTTAAATCTAGGTAACAATAATTTACACATGGAAAAAGGGGGAAGGGAAAAGGAGCCGACATGGAGAGGTTGTCGTCGATGACCACCGCCCAACCTCGCCATGTTGCTTCTGCCATTGGACCTCCACCTTGTTGGCATCCCCGACCTCGTCATATCACTATCTGCTAGACCCACACCCTATCATCGTCCCCCACCTCATCATGTTTGGATCTGCTTGTGCAATCATCAGACTTGTGCCTCATCGTTGTCCCCAACCTTGTCGCCACGGGACACACGCCTCCTCGCCATCCCCAACCTCGTACGCCATCAGAATCGCACCTCCTTGTCGGCGCCAGAATTTTTTTAACGATCATCGGGGGGAGGGGGGAGAAGCTCCCCACCTGAATCACATTGAAGAAAAAAGGAGGAACTGTACAATGACAATGCAATGCAACCGTGTGAAGCACTGCACACCATGCCACACAAAAAAAACTAAGGGGAGAGAACAAAAACACTGAAAATTTTGTCCGAGTCACGCCAAGCTCATGCTGAGCTCATTGCCGCCAGCATCGCGCCGCAACTCGCTTCGCCACCGCCGCCACATGCACACACTGGTACACGTTGTTGTCGCTTTGGTAGGGTTAGGGCTTGTGGGGGAGCTTAGAAGGTATTAAGGTAGTGGGGTAGGGGTGTTTTGGTGTATACAAAAATATGGTAATTAAAAAACAGTTACAAATGTGTATCAGACGTATGGTGTGTTATGGGTTTATTTTTTGGGTTAATTTCATCCATGCCACTGTAAATGTGCATATTTAGAAAAATGCCACTACAATTCACCTATTTTGAGCCATGCCATCTGAATACGAGTGAAATGAGTCATATGCCACGCCGTACCAGGCAGCGTCGGTTTGAATCGTTTTTTGTTGGCTGTATATTCGTATGGACGGTACTGCCCTGGGGGAATGGCTACATGAGGGCTACCAATCCCCAATCGGCAGAAACACTAGCCGGCGGGTGGTGGCGGTGGAAATCGGCGGCGATGGACGACAGCAGCGGCAGGCGTTCTCGGTCGAGCCGATGTAGCGAGGAGTGTTCCCATGGCTCAGCAGAAACACTAGCCGGCGGGTGGTGGCGGTGGAAATCGGCGGCGATGGACGACAGCAGCGGCAGGCGTTCTCGGTCAAGCCGATGTAGCGAGGAGTGTTCCCATGGCTCAATCTGTTGCGTCCCCGAGCTGAAGTGTGCATGCGGGCGACCGGCCGTTCGAGGCAAATCAACGACCGAAAGGAATCCGGGGCGGCGATGGCTTCATTGCGGTGCAGAGGTGAGAATGAGTTGTGAATGAGTTGTCTTTTGCTTGTTTTATTCTCAATCCCCATTGCTTTTGCTTCTTAAAGGTTGGGAGATGTTACTTATGGATCTGGGAGGACCTCCTGAACGAGTATGTTGAGGAGATGGTGGCATACTGCTACACCGGCGAGTATGATAGCCTACGGGAGATGTGTGACACGCTGCGATGGCAGTTGGTGGATGAGAAGGGTCGAAACAGCAAGCTAGCTGGTGTTGTACATGAAGTGGAGGCCAATTTGATTTTGTGCAGAGATGAGCTCAATGAATGTAAAATAGAACTTGCAGAGATGAAGAAAAAATTGGAAGCAAAGAAGTCTCTGCCCCAATGGGTTGTGTATATTGCAGTGCTAATTTGTGTTGTATGTGTGTCCATGGGTGGAGGGAAGAAGTATTTAGGGTGAAATGTGTTGGCTGTGCCCATGGGTGTGTCCATTGCTGAAGTAGATGCAGTTGCTAGGCATGTATAAATCTGGAATTTGAAATGTTATTGCCAATCTGGAATTTGGAATGATATTGCCAAGCTAAATTTGCAGCAGCTGACTTGTATGGCTATAATTTTGCTGGAGAAATCTGCAATTGTGCATAATTGAGCAGCAGAATGGACCTGCATTCTTTAAGTCATATGGCTATAATTTTGCATAGATAAACAACCAAATTACAATTCAGATAGGCTGCATAACAGCCATCACACCATTCAGTTAGGGCCAATCAGCAGTACTACATGGAGCAAATAAATCTCTCCACAGCAAAAGAGCACCTTACAGGTTCTGAGAAGCCTAGTACTAAGCAGTGCCTATTGGTGCATTATATTACAAAATGAGGCCACCTGGGGAATATTACAAAATGAGTAGTCTTGGCCATTATAATCCAAAAGCTGATGAGCAACAATTCCATACTACATCAAGCATTATTGCTTGGTTGTGATACACCAAGCAAATCTGCCAGCCTTTTAGCAATCCTTGGAAGTGGAGCACTGCATGAAACCAGATTTCTCCTCTTCTGTGGTGTTCTCTTCTTTTTTGGAGTCTTCTTCTTCTTGTTGTTTGGTGCAGATGAGCTACCTGCAGCATCCAGATTAGCTGGTCTCCTCCTGCAAATGAAAACAATTGAGATTAGATAACTTAATTAAATATTGTCATCAATGTACAGAGTTGGATAGATACCTTTTTCTAGGTGTTGCTCGGCTGGCCATGTCATCCTCATCAAGAGGTTCAGCTAGCTTGCAAGTTTTCTCAAAGTGGCCAAAGCAATTGCATCTCTTGCATCTCACTTTCTTTCTCCCAGTCTCAAGGCAACCCCTGATCCTCTGGACTCTAGGTCTACCAGGTCCTCTCCTCAGTCTTGGGGGATGCACCTTGAAACCAAGATCAATTGAAGGCCACTGTGTCCTATCAGTCATTGGTGGAATCCTCCCTGCATAGACTGCTCTAAATGTCTGCACAGAGTACAAGGGATGGACAAAATCCTGAATCTTCCCCCTATTGGTGCAAATCCAAGCCAAGGCATGCTTGCATGGCTTTCCTGTGACCTGCCATACTCTACAAGAGCATTGGTGGCTGTCCAAGTTCACAATATGCCTCTTAGTGTTGTTATCACTCTCTACCAGTGTAACTTCAGCAAATCCATCATCACTTCTGGCCACCTTGACAACCTTCAGATTTCCAGTTGCAGTGTTCAACTCCTTCATGACATTTGGTAGGATACCATCTTCCATCTTTTTGCCACAATCTCTCCGAAGTGCAAATTTCTCCATTATCATCTCCCTAATACCATCAACCACCTCATGGACCAGCAATCCTTTCAGGCCCTTGCTCTTGATTTGGTTGTTGAAACTCTCTGATACATTGTTGGTGACATAATCACACTTGCTAATCTCTGAGAAGCCACATCTATACCAGATCCTACTGTGGTGCTTCTCTAGGTACTCTATTGCATCAGGTCTTGCCTCCCATATTTGCTTCAAGTGCTCCCTAAACCCATCTTCAGTATAGCATCTAGCAGCTGGGTACAAATGGTCAGTAAAGACTGGCCCTTGGTATCTCTTCATGAAATTAGCATAGAGATGCCTCATGCATTCTCTATGCTCAACTTTTTCAAAGGCAGCATCACATGCTTTCTCCAAGCCCTTGCAAGCATCTGTTGAAATAACTAGACCTTCTGGGTTTCCTATGGCTTTATTGAGTTATTGCATAAACCAGAGCCAGTTGTCATCTGTCTCTGTGTCAAATATAGCATATGCTACATAATACAGCCAGTTATGACCATCTACACCAGTTGCTGAAGCTAATTGTCCAGTATATTTACCAGTTAGTCTAGTTGCATCTACACCTAAATATGGTCTACAACCAGCCAAAAAACCATCTATGCAGGGCTTCAATGCAACAAAAATCCTCTTAAAATACATTTTCTTGCCTACTTTCTGCACATCTATCTCAACAATTGTACCTGGGGAATTCTTTTGTACTTCTGCCTTCCAGTTGAAAAGAAGTTGGAAACTTTCTTCATATTTACCATGTATTTGCTCCAATGCTTTCTTCATCCCTGCCCATGCCTTGGAATATTTCAGCTTGATCTGATACTGGTCTTGAAGCTTATTCCTGGCATCAGTTGGTCCCTTCGTTGGATTGTTCTTAATCCAGTCAGTTAGTCTGTCTGCACACCACCCTTAAGTAGCCATCTTCCCCTCGCTCAACTTTGTAGAGCAGCAATTGTGCTCAAATGGAAGAACCTTAATCTGCAATGCAAGTGAAACAACACATAAGTAAACATATGTATTTGGATTAGAAGAATTCCAATTTTTGAAGAAATGAATAATTTGAGAAGAAATGACCTTTGCAGTCTTCTTATCCTCGATCACAGATGCATGAATGCGCCAAGGACAACCTTCAGCTGCACATTTTGCAATAAATCTTGTTGGATCTGTCTTCAAACCCTTAGCAAATTCAAACCCTTTCTTAACAGCATAATGCCTTACAGCTTTCCTCAGAGATACCATGTCAGGAAATAATGCATCTTTGACAATATTTGGATTCTCGGGATCATGAATAATGTTATATATTTCAGGATCAGCATCACTAATTTCAGCTTCAGTAGCAGCTGCCCCACTCTGACCAATGGCAGCAGCTGATGTCTCAGGGAGTACAGTACTCTGGGCTGCTGGCTCACAAGGCAGCTGAGTTCTGGGTACATATATGTACTCATCATCGACCCCAACATACTCTTCCTCATTGTCAAATAAATCTGGCTCCCTAACATCTGCTTCAGCTGTTGCAGGCTGGTTAGAACCTCCAACAGTGGGAGCAGGTCTATCATCAGAACCATTCACAACACCTACACCACCAACATCCACACCACCACCACCCCCACCACCAACACCAACATCCACACCATGGTTCTCAGGTGACACAACACATATAGGTTCTAGGGCATTTAAAGCAAATGGAATAGAGCTGCTAGGATCAAGGATGGATATAATCAGCTGAAAATGGGTCTCTTGTTCATACATTGCAAACAATTCAGGAATCTGCGAATTATCCAACAGTCGCACATCCTCACCCACTGACTTATGAAAGAACCATATGGCTGGATGCTGTTTCTTGCCCCATGAGAACTCAACACTTAGGCTATTCAACACAAACTCCACAGAAAAGCTTTCTGCATCCACAACCCATTGCCTACTTGACCCTTTAGTGTAAATTTTCCTACCAGCCTCATCTATGGTGGCATATGATTCAACCCTAACGTCTACAGAATACCATTGCCTACCAAACAAATCACAAACACAATGAACAGAAGTGCAAACTAAACAAATATTTGACACAATAAACATGCTGTACCACTGAACATTAATTCATAAAATAAATAAATGAACTAAATTTAGGTTCATTAAATAAAAAAACAACTTATGTTAGAGCTACTCACGGCCTAGAGCATAGGGTGGGCAGACTGCGCAGACTCGATTCGCCCAACTCCATCTCCTCGCCAACTCGGGTAGAAGTTCTTGTGGTCGTCATCCTCATCACATTGCCGTCGCTGCAGATGTCGCCCCCGACGCCACAGATGTCGCCGCCACTACCGCCACCGAAGATGCCGCCGTCGTTGACGCCGCCACTGCCTCCCCCGGCCCCGTCCAGATCTGCAGCTCTGGAGGGGCAACTCGAGTAGTTGCTCCCTCTCCGCCGCACTTGACGACGCCGCCGACGCTCTCCGCCGCACTAGCCGACGCCGCCGACGCTCTCCGCCGCACTAGGGTTAGGGTTCGGATCGGGATTGGAATGGGGAATGGGCTCAGCACGACCTGGGTCAACCGTGTTGTAAAAAGTACAACGAGGGCATTTTCGTCCATACGAAAATACAAGTGCAAGAACACGAGTACAACGCTGCCAAACGTGTATATAATGGCACAGATACAAAACTACCAAAGTATCAATGGCATGGCTCGAAATAGGCGAATTGTAATGGCATTTTTCTAAATATACACATTTACAGTGGCATGGATGAAATTAACCCTTATTTTTTGGAAGTGTTCCAATGGCATGGTTATAATTAGACGAATTATGATGATATTTTTTAAAAATGAATAAATTTATAATGGCATGATCCAGTTGATCCTTAACTAAAAAGAACACATTATACATACGCGGAAGAACAGCCCCGACCAAACACACACTCATCAAGTCATCAGTCCATTGGTTGCTACGGAAGACGATGTCATATGTATGGCCAAGCAACTAGGGTTTACAAACAGGAATGCTACATGACGACAGGAATGCTACATAACGGTATCCTGTTCGGACGGAATGATACCTCTGAGGTATCATGGCCTGATACCTACTAGGTATTAGGCGATATTTACTAGGCATTAGATGATACTTGTGTGTATCACCTGATACCGGTTAGGTATCTGGACATGATACCTATCATTCTATTCAAACGGGATACCGTCCTGTAATTAAACAAATCGTGTCAGCCATCTTTGCAATCTCATCTCGTTGGAACCGTTTAATTTAGATTATTGAATGAACTATTATCGTGGATTATAAGGATAACTTGAATGTGTAGATTTTTTTTGGTAAATCAACTTTACAAATAGCTTAAAATAAGTAGTTTGAATAATATAATAGAAGCAAGTATTTTTGAGAAAAATGCACCTTTTGAACCATGAAGCAATTAATACAGTGAATAATCCAATGCCCTGCTTGATTTAGATTATTGAGCATTTATTATCGCGGATTACCTGCTGGTTATATAAGTTAATTAAATATTTTAAGAAAAGAACCAAGTTGTATAAGCAATGCAGTAGAATGGAATTCTTTAGAAACTGTATTTAAAAAAAACTGTGGAGAAATAATTCGGGGAATAACCTTGAAAATAGTATGGACTTGTAGGTGTGAGCAACTGAAAAAATTCCGCTTTCGCAAGCTTGGATATTCGTGGTGGATTTTCTCAATCCGATACTCATAAACTAGGGTTTTTTGGAGCAACTAGTAATTGTGCACGTGCAACGCACGTAACGGTTAAAATAAACTATTGTAAATATACAAATAGAGTGGAATTCATCCGAAACACTTTTCATTTGAAGTACCGTAAAAAGACGAACCTTATGCATTCAATTGTGCAAAACCACGTCGCATTATACATCCAAGTATTATAATAGAAATTCTCCAATAATACTTGATTAATTGATGGAAAAATAAAAGACATACTCTGAAACTAAATTTTCACTCAAACATCATATAGATCAGTTTAATGGTGACATGATGAAACAAAATATATAATCTTAGAATTATAGCTGCTTGTTAAGGTTCATATTCTTCTTGACCTGGGAAAGAGCAATTTCAGCTCCTGCACTTGAATCTTGCATCATGTACATAAGTAAATCAAATTGACGGTTGCATAGATTGTTTCTTAGAATGTGTCATGTTAACCCAGAGTGGAAGTGAAACAATACCTCAGAGGTATTGTCGTCATGTGCAGGCTTCACTTCCAAATCTTTCTCCGAAGTAGGTTTTTCTGCTGGGAGCTTTTTTTTTTTAAGAAATCAACCTGAGATAACTACTTCATTGAGTATAACTTTGCGGAAGTTATGTATTACTAGTAGCATCAGTACCAGCGGTAAACAATCTGAGAGTTCAGAAACAGATAGAATATTTACAAAATCAACATAGAGTCAATCAATGATTCATACATTTCTCAGTTCCGGTAGGAAATTAGCCTAACAATTTCCTCCCAGATCCAAATTGTACATCAAATAAATTACTACGTAATGAGCAATGATCTATATAGATAACTTATAATTAAAATATAACCACAAAGACTAACCTGCCATATGTAACAAACAATTTGTTGTCATCCTTGCTTACTTTCCATTACCCCTGTCTTAAAACAAATTAAATTCATTTGTGCTGGATATCTATTGAAAACATGAAACAAAATTGAATCTATTCAAAATTAGGACAAAAAAGACGTGGAGTTGAAAATAAAAATGAATTTATTCTTGCAAGTGCATGAGGCTGGCCTGCAAAACAGAAGTAACATTAAAAAGTTTATACACTATAGGCTATAGCAATACGAATGGCGTAGCGGCATAATAGAATTTTCTGCAGTTGTTCTTTCTTTGAACAAGAACAAATATGCTGAAACTATTCACTAGAAAAAGGCACATCATCTCATTACAAATAATCCACAGAAGAACACATGAGGTGAAAATTGTAGGGATCAATACTAATAATCCACGAAAGAAAGTGAAATAGGCACATTATAAATATAACTGCAGAAAAGGTTGTTATGCAAACATTTGTTTCCCAACAGCTATACAATGACTTATAAACAGTAGAAATGCTGACCAGAACATGAGCTAATTGCATGTTGGTCTTTTCTAGTATATAAAGGACAACATTTGGATTGCTAAACACGTACCTTACTGAAGTGAATAATAGGAAAACTCACCTTGTCATGTGAAAGAGAAAATTTGTAGCCAACCTGAGGGAGCAAGGAAGCGTTTTGCCAATCAGCGGCAGGTCAGAAGATCTGGGCGGTGATACTCATCAGCGTGCTAGTGCTGCACCTTGATCTTCTGATCAGTTGAGAGATCAACTGCAGGCATAGCAATGGAAGTGATCATAATGAGGCCTAAGGAGGTAGCAACACAGAAACTTCAGAATTCATAACCCCACTCTGAACCAGGGAGCTTGCAGATTTGGTTTGTTTCCTGTAAATCAGAGGCAAAATTAGCAGCATAATTTTGTTTTTACCTTTTGATTTGCAGTTGCATCCCTTGTGAATGGCGATTTACTTCTGTTAACTCAATAAATGGGAAATCATACCATCCAATTGTATGAAAATCATGCAATTTACCTTCTTGGTGAGAAGGAGCTCATATTTATGGTAGCATAAAGAGAACATCAAATGAATATAATTGGGACACCTCTGAAAATGTAGAAACATAGCAATCAACAAAAGATATCTAACATTTGTTTCCATTCAAAATCAAGTCAGAAAGGGAGCCTGAACAATAATAATTCTCTTGGTGAACAACATCAGATGAAATCTGAAATATACAGTGTGAATGTAAAAAGATGATTTTTTTTGTTTTATCAAGAGGGCAATATCATTTCAAAGAGTGACAACCCAACTGAACTACAAAATTATCTTCGCCAACTCCATAAGAGAGAGGACATAATCTTACTATCATAACCAGAGTATTCAATAAAAGAATTTACTGGAACTGAAACAAAAATAAGTTGGGAGTGCTAGAAAGTGGAAAACATATTATTGATATGCAGAGAATGCCCTCGCCTACCTACTTCACATGATTTAGCAACTAATGTAAACAAAAACACATAACAAGCAAACCAAAGAGGAAATTCATTCATAAAAATCATTAGAAACCTATTGTTGCAGGACCGAGGGTCTTCACATACAGGGAAATGTTGTGAAATGAGGAGCTGTTTTGTGGATTAGAGCTGATGAGCTATTGCTGCCCGCCTGCCTGCTTGCTGCGCGAAGGTTTTCTGTTACTGACAACTACTGCTGGTTAGGAGAGGCTTTCTGTTGCTGTGTGGCTTGGATCAGAAATTGCAACTGCGCGCATAAATTCTGAAACAAGCATTGAATCCCCAAGTGCACACTGGAGCATCCGGAATCATCCGGAATCCGATGGAGTGCGGCGGGCGGCGGCGGGGAACTAAATTGTGCCCCAAGTGCACACTAGAGCATCCGGAATCAACAGGTGATCAACCAATAGATGCCATGGTTATCGTGGAGAGAGGGAGGAAGAGATCCACACCTGCACACCGGTGAAGATAGCGGCACGGAGCGAGCCCCGATGGTAGCCTGATAGTGCATATATCGAGCATGACTGGATTGATGGAGGTACAGATCCGGTTAGCGACGACGTGCAAGAGCAAGGGAACCGTGATGAGGTTATCCCCGAGTGGAGGCCCCTCGAAGAGGCGCACTGGGCAGCCTGCGAGACTGCAGTGACGTGCATCGAAGGCGCAGGGCGGCGACCTACAAGGGGGCGGCGAATGGGGAGGGCCAGGAATGACCTCGGCTCCGTCGGGGACAGTCCTGGGCGTTTGTCCGGCGGAAGGGGAACCACCACGGCGTCGGCGGGGCAGGCCGCGGTGGAGTGCGGCGGCGACGGGGAACTGACTCGGCTCCATCGGGGGCAGTACTGGGCGCTGGTCCGGCGGAAGGGGAGCCACCACGGTGCAGCGGGGGCAGCCGCGGTGGAGTGCGGCGGGCGGCGGCGGTGGGAACAAGCGAGGAGGCGCGGAGCGAGGAGGTGCGAGTAGCGCGCGGCGAGGATGGAGCGAGTAGCGCGCGGGGGCGGAGTCATCGCGTGGGGACGGGAGTGCGGGCGGAAAGCGCGTGGAGAGGATAGGATCGCCGAGGAATCGGTGGAATCGGCGAAATGACGGATGAGATTATATTTGACCTGACGAATGGACGGTTGAGATGAGATGGGATGATTTCACCTATAGGATTAGAGATAAAACTCCTCTTTTTATATTAGTATAGAAATAAATATACATATAGATATAGAAATGTTCGTGACAACAGAGTTTCACCATTCACGGAGGAGGCAACAAGCCAACAAGTACTTGAACACATGGGGGCTCGGTTTAAATAGCCTCCGCACCAGTACACGCTGCACAATTCGTTGGACTGTATCTACGCGAGGTGAAGTACGTTAATGACCAAGCAACAACTTGCAGGCGGATCTACATATCTTCGCTGGGTGTAATAACTCGTCAAATTTTCTGTAGCATGTTTACTGCACAAAGATTCGGTACAACACTCGATTTTATTCCTCTCGTGTTTTTAAATAGTATTTCATCCATTCTGTAATATAAAGTTAAACACATATAACATATATTACGAAAGTAGGTATAAATGATTAAAAGAATATTACAATTGTTCAAAAAAGAGAAAATATATGAAGAAATTAAATGAAGAATAGTTATGATTGGTTGAGGCGAGAAAATAGATGGACAAATAGCTTTATTTTTTAAATAATCTTAAGTGATATAATAAATAGCTTTATTCTAAATTGAGGAAGTTCTACAGTGAAACCCGTCAGCTCTGTACCATTTGATCTTCCAACGGCTCGTCTGCTTGTAGACCAGCCTGCAGATCAATGCATACGGAACAATTGAATGGGCTGGGCACGGCCGGGAGGGATGTGGGCCATGTGCTGTTAGGCAACAACGGGTATGGCCCAATGCAAGCGCACGAGTGAACCTTGAGGTTGTATGGTCCAATACGAGAAGTGGCTGATGGCCCAAGACTTTTGTAGATTCCTCAAAGTTTTCCTGTGATTTTTTCCCTGCCAGATCATATTCTCTCTCTTTTCTTAGGCGTGTTCTTAGGCCATTATCAGTGCAAGTTTCATTTGAGTTTCAATCTTATTAAATGAGATGCCACATAGGCAGAAATGAAATGAAACTTGGTTTACACAGTTACCAATGCCTTAAAAACCAGATGAAACTCCACTGGGACTGAATTATTTCATCCTATACCTTAAAAAATGGAAATGAAACTCCATTGTGACCAAATAATTTCAAACATCATTCAATAATTAAATTATACGAATAGCATATAAAATCATGAAATAAAATTGTGCATTTGAGACATTTGTTTCACGTTTTTAGATTATATGTGACACTTTTGGAAATCAGAAAACGAAACCCCCATTGAGATGGCCTTAGTTGGATTTCATTTACATTTTTGCCAAATAACTCGCTTCAAAATGACACATCTATGCAAAGGAGAGACACCTAAATCTGTTCAATTGTATGGAAAGCACATACACATATCCCACCATAGATATAAATCATGCCCCTCTGGAAAATGGAAGACCTATTTATTTTATTCTTACACTAAACAATGGTTGTAATTTTAAAATTTTAATCAAATCTTATCATAAATCACAAAATATCTATGACACGGAGTATTAGGCACCAACATTCAAATATTTCCCTTCTATATGACGAAACAAATTTAACCGCACGTAGAAAGTAAAAACATTCGCAATATGACCTCTTGCATTCAATTTAGATTCACCCCTCCTCAGGTTCTCATTCAATTTCAAAGAGATCATGGGGTACTCTGACAGGCATCCCACGCCGAATTAAAAACCCACATTTATCTTGTTTCACCATATTTCCCTGCTACACCCACCACCCCTACACAAACAACACTAAACACTCACTGACAGTGGGGACCACCACACGTGGGACCCACTCTCCAGCGACACATGAAGCCAACCACTCGGTGCCCCGAAACAGCCATGCACCGCAGCCAGCCCGGGTCGCTGTCGTCACTCCCTGCCCCCGGATCCCACCACCGGTTTCGTGCCCCGGTAGCTCACATCACACCACGCTCTGCTTCGCTTCCCCTTGTTCCAACTCGCGTACCCATCTCCCCCGTAATTTCGCGAACACTGCAGGGACAGAAGAGTAATTTCACGGGCCGCAATTAATTAAGTCAACACGAGCCGCAGCCTCCCACCCCACGCTACCTTGGCTACAGGACGACCCCACTTTCCCCAAACTGCCCTTCCCCACCATCGCCTCCAAAACCACCACCACCACACCACCTCACCTCCTCCTCCTTCCTCTTCACTCTCAGAGACAGCTCCCACCGCAGCAATGGCCGATTCGCCAAACCCTAGCTCCGGTGACCACCCCGCGGGCGTTGGCGGGTCGCCGGAGAAGCAGCCCCCGGTGGATCGGCGCGTCGCGGCGCTCGCCGCCGCGGGCGCGGGGGCGAGGTACAAGGCGATGTCCCCCGCGCGGCTGCCGATCTCGCGGGAGCCCTGCCTCACCATCCCCGCGGGCTTCAGCCCCTCGGCCCTCCTCGAGTCCCCCGTCCTCCTCACCAACTTCAAGGTGAGCTGGTTACCTCGCCGCGCGTGTAGCGTAGCTGTCACCCTCCCCTCGCGCTAGTTACTGCGGGATCTACGAATTCTACGGCATCCGTATCGTGCGGGGGATTAATCTGTGTCGTGGGGGAAAGGAGGGATTCCGATGCGCATTAGCTTTATGCTTCTAGTTTATGAGACATTTGCACCGCGGAATTGGCTCGTGGCGTCGGAATAATGCGCTTTTGCTGCGCGCTTTCGCATTTCTGGTGGTGCCATGCGGCTTCTGGAACTGACTTTTGGCGGGGTTCGCGCGGATATAGTTGTTTTTTTGCTCTGTTTCTCCTTTTGGGGCGCCCCTGCGCCGTCAATTTGCTGTGGAGTGAGATGGGAGCTGTTGTTTGTGCGTTTGGGGGGAATTATTCTGTGCTGCACAGACTTGGTGGCTCGGGGAACAAATCATCATGTGGCATTTTTCTTGTTGCGGCCTCAAAGGGCCTTACATAAGGAAACGTCCCCTTGGCTTTGGCTGCTATTGTGCTGGTGGTGTGCATGCTAAGGAATGCTGCTCTTCCGTAAGGGAAGCACCAAGCACTGCAAGAGAGTTAGTTTGTAGCCTTGGATTAGAAATGAGCTTCACTTATATCGAGCGTTGGGTCTGGCCTTAGGTGTTGTATTGGCGTTCCTGATTCTTCTCGGTGAAAACCCACAAATTGGAATTTACATGCTGAGCATAGATTGCTTGTTTGCAGCTTCATTATCACTTGCTTTCTCTTGGTTCCTTCTTTACTTTGTCGACCTTCTTGATGTTTCCCTTTTCAAAGCATAGGGATGCTTGGCAAACAGGTTTTAATTAAAGGAAAAATTTATGAAGGTAACATTTAGCTGACAAGTGTTTCTGGATATTTTTTTCATTCTCGAGGCATAAGTATTGTACTAAGCATGACATAAATACTTTCTGCAAGTTACTGTTCAACATTTACCCTGTAATACTGTTGTGCATTGTTGAATGTTCAAAAAATTATAGAGGTTATGCTTACCTTGCTTGAAAACTAATTATCAAAATTTCCCTGTTTAGGTTGAACCCTCTCCAACAACTGGTACTCTGAGCATGGCTGCAATTATGAGCAAGAGTGCAAATCCAGACATACTTCCTTCGCATAGGGATAAATCATCTGGTAGCACCCATGAAGATGGTGGCTCTCAAGATTTTGAATTCAAGCCTCATCTGAATTCATCCTCTCAATCGGCGGTATGGATCCTTTCTTTGAATGATTACCTGGTATCGTGTAATTCTTCATTTGTGTGTACTGTATTTGAGAGTTTGAAATTTTTTCCATAGAAAATCATAACATTTTATCTTGTACAATGACTGGATTATCATTTTGTTTACAAATGATCCCACCAAAACAGTCTGGAATTTATATTGGGGATGTACAAAAAGGGAGTGTAAAGTTCTAATGTGCTTATACTAACTTCCTTTTCATGATCTAAAGTTGTTACCTTACGGTATGCTATTTATTGTATCTATATTGCATTTTACTTATTAAATCTATCTGAGATCCCAGCTTTTGATATTTAAGTTTTTCTATTCAGAAATATTCAAAATATTCTCACATGAATCGCAAATCTCATCAGGAGTACAATAAATTCGTTTTATTATTGTTGTAGGATGTGTTGTTTCTAGTCCATGGTTTGGTGTCTTGAAATTTTAATGCCAAAATTGGGATGGATCTGGTTACATCTTCAAGTCTAATAAATGATCCAACCGACTTTATTGTATGATTTGATTATAGCAGGGTCTTGCAACCTAAATACAAGCTATTAATTGTGAAAGAAGAGAAATGAGATCTTTGGTGAGATCATGAGAATAGGGTATAACAGACGTACACAATATTTCCTTGCTAGGTGAGGTTCTAGTCTGGCTGCAAATTTGTAGAAGTATGTGAAAATTTGAGGTCAGAATACAAGTAATTGAATAGATCAATCTAATGAGTTCTGTAGCTTTAGAATAATTAGTGTTAACATAAAAATATGTTCATGAAATCTGGTCCTTCTGCATTTTGTTGTTAACCGAATTCCACATTCTTCTTTAGTTCTCACAAGTACACACGAGTGTCTTGTAATGGTTGATTCTTTTTTGGAAACAAACTTCATTACATATTTTGTGTGATCCATCTATGCCTTGTGCCCCTGTTACCTTTTTTTCCCTACACCTTGTTTTCTCTTGTACTTGGTTTTGCATTGTATAACTTTTGTTATACATGTGTCTTGTACTGTAGGCTCCTGCTATCAATGATCCCAAAAAGCATGAATCTTCTATGAAAAATGAAAGCCTGAATACTGCCCTGTCATCTGACGATATTATGATTGACAATATACCTCTATGTTCTCGTGAGTCAACTCTCACAGTTAATGTTTCAAGTGCCCCGAGCCAACTGGTTGGAATGGTTGGTTTAACTGACAGCGCACCTGCTGAAGTTGATACATCTGAGTTGCGTCAGATGAATAGCTCTGGAAATGCTATGCAAGAGTCACAGCCCGAAAGTGTGGCTGAAAAGTCTGCAGAGGATGGTTATAACTGGCGCAAATATGGGCAAAAGCATGTTAAGGGAAGTGAGAACCCAAGAAGCTATTACAAGTGCACACATCCTAACTGTGAAGTAAAAAAGCTATTGGAACGTTCGCTTGATGGTCAGATTACTGAAGTGGTTTATAAAGGGCATCACAAGCACCCTAAGCCCCAACCTAATAGGAGGCTGTCTGCCGGTGCAGTTCCTCCAAGCCAGGGTGAAGAAAGATATGATGGTGTGGCAACTACTGATGGTGAGGGTTTTATCCTTTATTTTAAAAACTGATGCTGGATCCCTCTGGTTTGGCAGCTTGTCCTCCTGCTTCTTGGATCTGATTCCCCACCTTTTTTTGTGAATTCTCTTGCTATTTATGTCATCTCTGATCTTCTTATTGCTTCTTGAGAATTTCTTACAGAATTATAATTCAGATTTCTTTAGATTCTTAAAAAGGAATGATTTGACATATAAAACAGCGAATGAACGTATAGTGCGGTTGTAGAGCCTCCAGTAGTGGGGAAGCCGAGTCGCCGACCTAGTCTCAAACCCAGGTTTTGCACAAAAAAACTCCCATGCATGAGGTTGAGTGCAGTCTGTTTGTGCACTGCGTTTGGGTGGTTTTTTTCTCAACTTAGTTGAATTCTGTGGGCTGTTTTAACCTGCCAGTCAAGTTTTTTTTTTTACATACGAAACAAAATTTGATAAAAGTGAGTTGTATTTGCACGCCAGTACATCACTGCTGGTATATTTTTGCCCATCCATACACCAAAGGAAAAGTCGTGTGGTATGGATGAATGTTTTTGTTGTGTTCTTTTATGCGATTCTTAAGTATTATGTTGTTTATATGCAGACAAATCTTCAAATGTTCTTAGCAATCTTGGTAATGCAGTACATACAGCTGGTATGATTGAGCCTGTTCCAGGCTCAGCTAGTGATGATGACAATGATGCCGGAGGTGGGAGACCTTACCCTGGGGATGATGCTGTTGAGGATGATGATTTAGAGTCAAAACGAAGGTGCAGTTCATTTGAACTTGTTACACACTAGGGCCAGAATCACCCATTTAAATTACTGAATTTGTTGTTTACAACTGTTGAAACAGGAAAATGGAATCTGCTGCTATTGATGCTGCTTTGATGGGCAAGCCTAATCGTGAGCCTCGTGTTGTTGTACAAACAGTTAGTGAGGTTGACATCTTGGATGATGGGTACCGCTGGCGCAAGTATGGCCAGAAAGTAGTTAAAGGAAACCCCAATCCACGGTCGGTTGTTATTTTCTTCATCTATTACTCCTAGTAAATTCTCCTTTTTGTCTCCGACATGTTAACAGATTTTTTTACAGTAACAATAAAATGTTCAATAATCTTCTGTTCATGTTATTTTAAATCAGAAAGTAAGATTTTTTTTGCCTTATACATATTTGTAACACATGCATGTCGGATTGTCGGGTAATACTGCTGGGGAGTAAGGCTGTAGGGGCTTAATGCTAAGGCTGGGCTGCGGGGCATCACTTAATTGGAAATTAGGTCTTCTCTTAAGGCTCTAATGGTTCAATATAATCAGATATTTTCCATCACTTTTTGAATAGGTGGATGTGTCCATAATCCATATATATACATGATGCAGCTTGTATATTCATTTTATTTCATGATTGCAGGAGTTACTACAAGTGCACAAATACAGGATGCCCAGTCAGGAAGCATGTTGAGAGAGCATCACATGATCCAAAATCAGTCATAACAACATATGAAGGAAAACATAACCATGAAGTCCCTGCATCGAGGAATGCGAGCCATGAGATGTCCACTCCCCCCATGAAGCCTGTTGTTCATCCAATTAACAGCAATATGCCAGGCCTTGGTGGCATGATGAGAGCATGTGAACCTAGGACATTTCCGAACCAATATTCTCAAGCAGCTGAAAGTGATACCATCAGTCTTGATCTTGGTGTTGGAATCAGCCCGAACCACAGTGATGCCACAAACCAATTACAGTCTTCAGTTCCTGATCAGATGCAGTATCAAATGCAACCCATGGGTTCTGTATACAGTAATATGGGACTTACAGCAATGGCAATGCCGACTATGGCTGGAAATGCAGCTAGCAGTATATATGGTTCGAGAGAAGAAAAACCTAGTGAAGGTTTTACTTTCAAAGCCACACCGATGGACCATTCAGCCAACTTATGCTACAGTACCGCTGGCAATTTAGTCATGGGTCCGTGAGAGTCTATACTAATGCTTATAGCTCGAGAATCATATATTACCAATGCTTCGTATTGACATTCTCATCAGAGAGATGCTCAACCGTCTTATCATTGACACATCAGTTGAACCGGAGGCAAGAGCTGTACCTGTGGGCTGCAGCAAAATACACCACATGGGTCTTCTGGAGCGGCAAAGGCCTTGTTGTATACTTGTATGTGGCATTGGCCCTATATTCGTTGTACAGTGAACCCGTTAAGATTAATTAGATCATCAGAATTTGGTTTTCTTAATTATCTTCGCCTTCAGTGGAATGTGGATAGAACAACGATTATGGTTGATTTGGTTTTGTGAACTTGTCTAATTCTCTTTTGTGACAAAAGCTTTGTATCTCACTGCATATGTACAATGCCGTTGGCAGTAAAGATATGCATATGTGATACCTGTAACATTTACGAATGCTCGGTCCATTTGATTCGTACCGGTTGAACATGATGCTACATTTTTTGGCTCTACTTGCCAGCATTCCAATTGATATTTTAGCTTATAGTGCATGATAATTCTGATAAGAGATTAGTGTGCCACAACATTACTACAAGACACTTTAAAAAAAACTGAAACATATACTCTCAAACATGTACTACAACTTTACACCTCATCAGCATTTTGCCCATTTTCAAGCTTGACCCTAGACGCTACCTTACCATTACAACACCATGTTATAGCTACCCTTACCAATCCATGATCACTATAGCTTTCTAAAGCCCCCAGCCAAGATGGTTACAAGGGAAGTTCATCGTCAGATCACCTCACAAAGTCACAACGCTAGTGCCACGCCGACGAAACCACCAGGGGCCTGCTCTTCCACCCGAGGTAGAGCGCCCCATCTCTCTCGGCGAGCTTGTAGTTGTCCGAGTAGCTCTGCAGCAGCGTCCTGATGGTGGCGTTCACCAGCGAGCTGAGCGGCGACGGCCTGAAGCCGGCCATGGTGAGCCGTGCCTTCCACTTGCCGAAGGGCTCGTACCGCTCTGCCCTCTCCTCCCCCTCGCAGGCGATGAGGTTGACGATCTCCCTCGCGAGGCAGTGCTGCTCCATGTTGATCCTCTCCCTGTCGTCCCTCGGCAGCGTCAGGTCGATGGACTCGAAGATGGCGGTGTAGTAGTCGAGCGTCTCCGCGAACCTCTGTGGGAATGGAGCCGTGTTCGTGTTAGACTCCATCTCCACCAGGGTGAGTACCCTCGGTGACAGGCCCTTCACCATCCTCAGGAGGCGGTCACGGTGGTTCGCCGTGCTCACCGACTCGTCTGGAATGTGGTGCAGCTCCAGGGTGAAGTTCACGGCGAGGGCTTCCCCCGGGATGACCCTGAGATGTGCCGCCTCCACCTTGCTGCCGGAGATAGCAAGCGGGTGGAATTCAAAGGGCACCTTGCACAGGCCGGCGATGTGAGACAGCCTCCTTCCGACCAGCTCTAGCCCGCCGCCTCGTGCGTAAGCTGACACTGAGTCATCAATCCCAGTGATCCTCACAGTTGGTGGTCCACCAGGTCTGGCTGCAAGGGCCTGGAGGAGAGAGATCCACTGAGCCCCTTGAGAGATATGGAAGTCGATGATATGAATTCTGTCTTCTCCCTTGACAGCCTCTGCAATAGCACCATTTGCTGACATATAGCCGAATTTGAAGTAGGGGCAGGCCTCATACAGGAAGTGCATGTAAGACAGGAGGTCAGAGCTCTTTGGTTCCTTGCACTTCAAAGCTTTGTAGATTGAATTGCCAGAGGAGGCAAGCCTGGCAACAAGCCCTTCTACCATGTAGGCTCCCAACCTCTCAAGTGGTTCACCAGATACTGAAACCATTTTTCTCAGCTCTGGGATCATCATATCAATCGCAAAGCTATTCTTCTCTTCCACAGCTCTAGCACAGGCAATCAGTAGCTCTTTCAAGTTGCCTCTGGGAATGCCCATCATGCGCACCCACTTCTCTGGCTCCAAGGAAAGTTGGTTTGCCACAGAATTTTCAAGGCTGTTGACTATCTCCGAGTCTGGCCCAAGCATAACGGCCTCGAGATCCTTAAGTTTTTGCTTCAGATCATTAGGATCCTCAGTGACACAGGAGGCGCCTACAGGAGATCCATCAGTCGAGTCAGAGTGACTGTCTTCCTGAGATAGAGGGCTACCACTTCTGGTAGTGAAACTTTGACTGGAGGGAGAATCATGTCTCATACAACCAGCACCTTCAGAGGAGTCCAATGTGTACTTGTTAGGAGTAGCGTGGCTTTCATAACCAGCATCCGGTGAATGTGGCTTTAGGCCATAATGATGTTGTGGCACAACATGGGTGTCTGAAGGTGCCCTATAAGGGTGGCAAGGGTGCTGTGGATTATCAGAATACTGGAACTGCTTCAGGTTTTGGCTCGGTACATTGCTGAAGGGATGAATCATTCGGGAAGTCGGAGTATCAGCCATTATGGTTCAGTAAAGACCTCCAAACCAATTACTGCATATTATCTACTGCTTTGTGTATCAAGGAGATCCCAGGAACATATTAACTGGAAGGAAAACTTTGTACTAGTTTGTTGTTGGCGTCTTGATATCTATAGTCCTCCAGTAAAATTTCAGAAATCCAGCAGGAACAAAATCTGCAACAAACCAGTAGATATCAGAAGTCAGGTCAGAACAAGAGCTACCAACTCAAGTAAATCTGGCGCTGAACTACGGTAAGTAAGTAGCATTAGAACCAAACATGGCGATGTCAGTAAAAATGGATTTTCTGATGTAGTTTCATAAAGAAACCACCCACTATGAATTCCCAACATTTAACATTGAGAAATCCACCACATCTCAAAACTCAGATACTAGAGATAATCTACGGTATCTAATGAAAGAAGATCGTCAGAAAACTACATAGAATCTATCCTACAAAAATAGAGAGTATCTAATCATAACTGAAGGAAGTGTGCACGCCAAAGTGGCCTAAGTACATGTTGGACTATGGCAACTAAGCTTGGGATCAAATGTCATACATGCATTGTTTTCTGCCGAATAAAACTAAGATGAGCAACAAAAGGAAACAACTAAGAAATTATATTGTGCAATACCACCAACTATTTTGGCATCCTAGTCCTACCGACAAGTGAACAAACCAAGCAGCAGTCGTAACGCCGACCGTAGAACAACGTCATGAATGGGTACCGTACAACCATCGTACAAGAAAGTTTGACCAATCCGTGTGCCACCAAAACAGAGGGCTGTAGATCAAGTCCTAAAGTATCCCCCCTCCCATAATTTTCCGACACCAAACCGCATGCCGCACAAGCAAGTTTGACACTTTGACCCGTTTGTCTCAACTACTCCCGGGTCCCGGCAAGACAAGATTATTAACACCCGACCTAAAAAAATTCACTCGAAAAGTCAGCGGTCAAAAGCTTCAAGATCTACCTTGCTCAAGCTACCACTCGTGCGCTGCTATGATGCGGTCCGTCTCCGTGAAAAATCTCTCCGCAATTAACTTCACAGCTTCAACAAACCACGATTCAAACAGGGACTAGCCGCTACATGGCGTCGCTAAACATGCTCACGAATGCGTAGATGCGAGTTATTCAGATGACTAGCTGAACAACGATCCGTCGTGTGCGTGGGGGTACTACCGAACAAGCAAGCATAAGTACTGGATTTGAGCAGCCTCGCATGTCGCCCGCGCTCTCGATCCAGGCGCTCACCACACGCAGAAACCCGGCCTAGCATACGAGGCCAGCATACTAGCTGCTACCAGAAAGGACGGCGCTTACCTCAACGAGCTCCGGCGCGTTGGATCTCAGCGGCAGCCGGCGGGGAGAGGCCGTGCTAGCACCGGCAGGGAGGAGGGGGAGGCGGGGGAAGGCGCACGCAGCCGCGGAGGAAGCAGGTGGTGGCGGTGGTGGTGGGATGTTTCCGGCAGCGGGGGGAGGTGAGCTGGGGAATTTTTTGGGTGGGCGCGGGTATTTCTACCCGCTGGCCCGTGCGCGTCGTCCGCGGTTTATCGTGAGGCATGACGGATGCGAGGTGTGGGCCCACCGTGCGCCCGTGTTCAACTGGATGTGGGCCCCAGGAGAAAAGGGTATCTATCTCGAGTGTCCTGTGACTCCTGTCCAGCTAACCAGCCACTCATCTGCTGCTAATCTGCTATTGAAGGGGAAAAAGAAAACTCAACTGTTGACGCTGATGCTGCCGAGTTGCGAGTAGCAGTAGTAGTCTATGAATGAGTTGTTTTCTGATATACTTCCTTTCTAAGGGTGTGTTTGTATGTATGAGTTGAAAAAAAATTTTCTTCCCACGAAAAACGAAGCGACTTATTAGCACATGATTAATTAAGTATTTACTATTTTTTTTAAAAATAGATTAATATGATTTTTTAAAGCAACTTTCATATAGAAACTTTTTACAAAAAACACACCGTTTAGCAGTTTGAAAAGCGTGCGTGCGGAAAACGAGTGGGGTGATTTGTATCTCATCCTAACGAACAGAGCATAAGAAAACCCTAACTTAAGAGGAGATGATTTTTTCTAATATAATAAATCTGAATTAAAAAAATTATCCAAATTTAAGATCATATCTTTTTTTTGTTAAGTTTTTTGGGACGAACAAAATAGGTTGTTGATATAAGGGTTCATTGAATATGAGATTTATGTGTCAGTCATTTATAGTTAGAAAGTAGTGGATCTGTTTTTTTAGCCTATAGCCTAGTTGTTGTTAATGCTGTTTTTTTCAACCGTAACTTTGAAGTTTTAGTAGTAGGTTAGTAGGATCAAAAGTATTTTTCGTTTTTCTTTACTTAGAAAAATGGCAACTAATTGACTCTCCAAGTTTATCTAGACCAAATATTACTAGCAAGTATAGATTATATTCTTGAAAGATGACACTACCCTAGAGAGAAGCGAACTAGGCGTTATGAGGGTTGCTATACACGGAATCTCGTTCAGACGTGATGACACCGGTTAGGTATCAGGTCCTAATACCTCTGAGGTATCATGTTCTGATGCCTAACCGGTATCAGGTGATACCTATCAGATACCAAGCAATTCCTACCAGGTGTCAGGGTGATAATTGTGAGATATCAGGTGATATCTATCTATCAATATCTATAGATATCACCTGATATTGGTTAGGTATAAGAACATGATATCTCAGAGGAATCAGGACCTGATACCTAACCGGTATTATTACGTTCGAACGGGATGCTGTTCCGTAGCATTCCCGTAAAATATCTCATGGAATCGGGAATTTCATACGGAACATGCTTATTATGAATCATAAGTTTTTAGTATTTTGATTTGTAGTAATATTTATGTGACGCTTGTGTAGAGAAAAGTATTGACGAGTAAGGTTTTAATATTAAGTTATAAATGACATAGGACCTAAAACTTAAAGAAGATATGGAGGCTTCCGATGATGATGAATATGTTCATCAAGACTAGATACGTATTATTATTTAGTATTTGTCGCTTTCATGTAACTGTACTAGAAAACACGAGTTTGATATTTTTCCTTGGATCAGCTCAGTCAAAGCTTCTCGAGGCATTTTGCTCTGTTAATATCCCATAGTACACTATTAGCAGAATTTTACATCGAGATTTTTTTTTGAATTTGATATATGCAATTTTGCACTGGACACCATTATCTTAGATTATGTTTCCATACATATATATATACAATTATATTTTGTATATAACTATATCAATTGATCTACATCAGTATAATATGAGCCCACAGTAATCTATCGGTCCAAATGTTCTTTTAATTAATGTGAGAATTGATAGTGTTCAAAGTGAACTTAGTTACTTCTTTTCAACCTACCTTAATAATATATCAGATTAACGAGTTATGATATATAAACCAGCCTACATGCTGTACCATATGTTTGTTTTGTTTCCACAACAAGTGCAACCACCCAATATTAATAAGCATTATATGAATTTATTTTGTTAAATATTATTTACCACGAAACCATTCAGAGGTCCTTAATTTGGAATGTACGGTATTTAGAGGATTTTTCCAGAAAACTAAGCTTGTTCCCATAAATATCCTGCGAATTCTTTTTTTTAAAAAAAAAAACAAGACTATAGGTTGAGACGAAGAGATCAGGGCATATGTGTATCATTCTATCCAGCTGTAAGAGCATCTCCGTTTGTTTTAGATCTCCTAACTTTTCCAGCACATAATCAGTAGATTTTTCTGCGTCTACACTGATAAAAGGTGGGATGTCCTGATCATCTTTACTCCTCTCTTTTGCTCCTTCAATTTCTTCTCTCTAGTGGCATGGTCTATTGATTTTCTTATCTGTCCCTGGAATGTCATCCACATTCCGGCCAGTGCCTTTTGGCTAATCTTTTGGCTCACAACACACCATGCATGCGTCGCATGTGGTGGGCCCACCGAGCACGGAAATGCTGCTAGTGTTGTTTATGACTAAGATGATGACCCTGGTAATAGGACACTGGTGCACTTATGATCAGAGAACGACATGGCTATTTCGTATCTCCGTGACCACAACTTGACGAGACACTGCAGCCTTGTATCTTGTTCCATCATCATAGCCAAAAGCCGGATGGATGCATAAAAGAGTGTTGATTTATTGAATATATAGCTGATCTATTCACTGGAGTGGAGTGTAAACATCAATGATTGTGGATAATATTTATCTTTAGTCGATCTCATAGTGGTACCATCCTATCAGCTGGTTCTAACTAGAGGAAAACTTCGAGGGCCATGGGAAGTTCAGGTTTATTGTTTTCTATCAAATGTTTTGAACAAAATGTTTAAGTGGATTTTGAATTTGGACACAATAATTGACAATTTTGCTGAAATTTAAGGGAAATGGGACTAGTGCGCGTTGTGAAACCATCGCATTGCCAAGTTGGATAAGAACGTCTTTGTTAGAAGAATAGAGGAGTCAGTGGTAAGAATGAAGATACCACTATACCATCATGGGTGCCACCTAGAAAGTGGGGCTGGAAGCCAAGAGGATACATACAGGGTTTAACGTTGATGAAAAACCACAAAAATTGAGGTTCTGACATGGGAAAAAACATATTTTGAGGCAACTTTTGAATGTTTTTGAGAAATTTGAATTTGAAACAGTAAATTCAAACAAAATGTAATCAAAATTTATGGAAATTCGCTGAAAATGTTATACTACCAGGAGTCAGGTCCCACGGTCCATCCAAAATGTAAACCCTAGATGCACTACCTGAAGTAGCTGTTAGTTGAGCTCTTAGCCCTCCCATACTACAACTTGAGCTGTGCCCTTTGTGAGTGTGGCACTGACTAATAGGATTCTTTGTGACTTATCAAGTTATCATTTAAGAGATCTTCTTCTATACTTGAAATTAATTAGGATCATTGATCACTAATGATCTAACGCACAAAGAGAGAAGGTACAGGAAAAAGGTATTAAAAAAGTAGGCCAGGTATAAAAGTTGGAAGGTTAAAATGGTAATTGAGTTTCGTAATTGATTTTTGCGGTTAAGGGCAAAAGCGTCTTCTCTTCAATTTCTGTATCTCTACTCCTGATGACGAAATGTGTTGTGTACTCTAAAAAAATTCTAAACTTTTCAGAGAAGCTACAAACATTTCATGAGAAGCTAAATTCATGCAGCATAGTAGGAAGAATGTTGTGCATCTTTCCGTTGTTAAACGATTATATAGTTCTCTTCTGATATGTACATATACATCCGCAACAAAATGGCAAAACTGCTGGTTGCTGCCGCCTTATGTGCCTGCTGCTCGCCGAGGCCGCATGCGCCCGCCAGTTACAGCCGCCGCACGCATCCTAAGGTCGCCGCCGTCGTACGCGTCCACAGGTCGCAGCGGACCAACACGGCAGCCGGTCGCCGTCGCCGCCGCCGCACGTGCCCGTCGCACCCGCTGGTCACGGCGCCACACGCGCCCGCCGATCGCAGCGGACAAACGTGGCAGCCGATCTGCCCTTGCTTCTAGCCTTCGAGCTCGTTCACTTGGGGTTGATTAGGGTTAAACACTGAGATCGTGAAAAAAAAATCGTGAATAAGCATGACGTCACAAGGCAGTGGACGGAGAATTCGGGATTGAGCAATTACTAAGCTATCCTTGTTAATATTAATTTTTGTTTCTAAATTACCCTTTATAAATTAACGGTGGATATCAATCAATCGGTTAAGAAGGTACCTCCTCATCATTTAAACTCATAATTTTGGCCCCACACTTCGGAATTGCAAACCTGATCAGTAATACTCAATCCATTTAGATATACCTTAATCTCGGTGATAATTCAGTTTTATTTATCATGATTGAATTAAATGTACATCATAACTAAAAACTAATTGATAGTGGACCAACAGTACACGTGGTTGGAAGAAGGCCTGGACAAATTAACTCGCGAGTAGGTTGGAGCATGATGGTAACTGTCAACTTCTCATATTGATCAATAAATAATTTGATCCTGAGACAATTTATGCCCAATTCGAAGAAAAACATGGCCCTCTTCTTTTTATAAAGTCCATCCAGGGTACGCTCACCAAATCGTCATGCGTCTATCTATTTACGTAGCGTAGAAACGCATAAACATCTGGATATAATATGACAATGGATTTGCCCACTCCAGCACACGAGTAGTCGTCTCAAACTAAAAAAAATCTCTATTTTAGAATATAACAATCTAAAATTAAATGAGACTACAATATATATGGATATAAAATATGTTAAGATATATTATACTAGATGATGTCTGTTGCTATATTATGAAAAAAAGGAATACTGGCTTTGTTCGTTACTTGATGTTTTCAACACTGGCAAAGCGCACGAAAAATGAAACGGTCCATTAGCGCGTGATTAATTAAGTATTAGTTATTTTTTAAAAAAAATAGATTAATTTGATTTTTTAAGTAACTTTTGTATAGAAACTTTTTACAAAAAACACACCGTTCAGTAGTTTGAAAAACGTGCACGCGAAAAAAAAGAGATGTGAGTTAGGAAAGGAGGGGAAGAATCACCCTAAGTTACTAACATAACATGGCCGTAGGCCCATAGCTCAGTCAGGTCAGTACCAGACAAAAAACAGGGGCTGAAACCGTGTGGCACAGAGAAATTGCCGAGTTGTTGATCTGATATTGGTCAACCTTTTTCTGGTCAATGCTGTGGTCAACATGAATGTGGATTAGTATAGAACACGTCGTGGAGCAGTTGCTAGTTGCTACTGCAAGTCTTTGGTTAAATAAATGTAGAGCTCAGCGTCAAAACATAAGTACTACTATACAGTTACATTAGCTTCAGAGCAAAGTCGCAGTAATACCCTCGTTTCTTTTTTCTCTGAGTTTGACTGACTTTAACCTAAGAAAAATGGAGCTAGATCGATCACGATTCAACATGCATACTGTGTTATTCCTCCCGGTTCCTTTGCATAATGCTCCGTGTGAGTTGTGATCGTGTCCACGGCTTTTTCCGGCCTGATGTATCATAGTATCAAAAGCTTATTTCTTAGCAGCAGAATATAGTGAAGTGGCTGTGACGAAAAGCGAGTGCCATTCGAGTCACGCAGCAACCAGCACACGATTCGACGCCGCTCCACTGTACTCCAGGTCTCTACAGTACTAGCTGCTGCTGTTATCCATCCGGAGTTCCGGCGGGCCCGGACACCCATGGCAACTGTACCTGCGGCAGCGTCGTGAACCGGACGGCTAAAACGACCAAGCGAAGTGATGATTTTGTTCCTCGCGTGATCGCATCGCGTCGACGCGTTTTCGATCGGGCGAGGCGGGGGTGTGTCGTTGGCTTGTCCCCTGGAGAGATTCCACGCACACGGTCGGGCAATCGGCCGCGGCGGCCATGGTGGTTCACAGTTCACACGTGTCCGGCGCTGCACGCCGACCACGCCGGGCGCCGCTGCGACGGGTAGATTTTTTGTTGCTGCCTTTGGGAGAGGTTCTGGATCCTGGCGTGCCCTGCCCGCACGCAGTTTCTGCCCGCGGCGAGACCGACAGCCTGCCTCCTGTGTCTGTGTGGCTCTGTGCGCGCGCGCATCGGCATCGTGACTTTGGTCCGTTCGGAAGTTCTAAACTGGATAAGTGACACGTTTTTTACACTGTTAAATGATATGTTTCATACAAAATTTTTTTATATGAAAGTTATTCTAAAATGTCAGATAAATTTATTTTTCAAGTTTATAATAATTAAAACATAATTAATCGCACGTTAATATTATCTCGTTTTACGTGAAACACTTTATCTTAATCTTTATTTTCATCTTCGAAAAATTCAAACACCGCCTTTATGACGAAACAGCGTCCAGATCTCCTCCTTCCACGCAGCCTCGTCGGGGTGGAATAGGCGGGTGTTTCCGCGCGGCCGAATAGGCCGCGAGGTGACAGCTTACAAGTGTGTGTTCTACTGCTTTTCTGCTGTTCTGATCGGGGAAAAAAACGCGACGCGCACGGGCACACGGCCGGAGCCCAGAGGCTTTGTCCCTTGTGTAGTCGTGCGTTGTCCGGAAACGCTAACGATTTGGCGCGTGTTTTTGGTCCACATATGTTACGTGCGGTTCCGGCCCACCAGCGAGAAAGCAAATCTTATTTTTCCGCGCAAAGAAACGTAGGGAGGCACACGCGCATGCTGATTCGGACGAAAAATTATGATCAATTTAATTTGTTTTCGATAATCACCGTATTAATTAACCTTTTCTTTTTTAGAGGTATTTTCCTTTTTTACTAAAAATTTAAAAATCTCTATGTGGAATTTCAAACTTTCAACTCAAATTTCGAAAACTTTCAACCCGAATTTTGGAAACTTTCAAGTCAAAATTTAAAAACTTTTAACTCGAATTTGTAAACTTTCAACTCGAAATTTGAAAACTTTCAACCCGAATTTTGGAAACTTTCAAGTCAAAATTTGAAAATTTTCAACTCGAATTTTGAAATATTTCAACTCAAAATTTAAACTTTCAAGTCAAATTATATAAAACTTTCGACTCAAATTTCGAATACTTTCAACTCAATTTTTGAAAACTTTTGACTCAGATTTGAAAAGTTTTAAGTGAATATTTGAAAACTATAAATTCGTATTTGAAAACTTTCAAATCAAATTTCAAAACATTCAACTCAAAATTCTAAAACTTTTCAACTCGAATTTTAAAAACTTTCATCTCAAATTTTGAACAATTTCAAAACTTTCAACCCAAAATTCAAAAACTTTTAGTTACAAATTTATTAAGTTTGAAATATTCTTTTAAAACTTTTAACTAAATTATTTATATATTTTTTAAAAAATACTAATTAGCGTAATTACGATAATTACGATAATTACGCTAATAGCGACGACGTCGAAGCGGGCGGGCAGGCGGGGGATGTTAACAGCAGATTTTCGTAATCGACCCAGAAAGGAAAGAGGAAACCGACGCGGAGAGAGGGGGTTAAATTGGAGTCGGACCAAGTCTCGTATCGGACTCGGTAAACGTATCGGACTGGGAGAAGCGTTAGCAGGAAGAGCGTATCGGCCGATACGAATTCAATATGGTCATTGGCCGATAGAGGCTGGAAGTTGACAGAGTTCGCATAGGCTTGGTTTGGGCTCAAGATAAGCCTCAAGGTGGTTGCCAAATAGAGATAAGGCTCGGTTTTAGGCAACTGTATCTTGTAAATCAAGTAGGTTTAGATCTAATCTACGGCAAGAGTTTGTCGCAAAGATTTGTTTGTTAAATTGTAGATAAGATCGTGTCCTATCTGGACAATGTTGTAATCTCGGGTATAAATATCCCGGTAGTATGTACATAGAAACTCTCTCATAACAATACAACACATAAATCAATCTACTTTCGGCGCATCGCCAATCCTCGCCAGAGGTTAATCTCGACGAGTTCTTGTTTCTCTAGAGCAGAGGTAAGAACTCGTGCCTGACGATCTTCATCGTCAGGGGTAGCGTGTCGCTGTAGGCACGTTAAGCCTCGATGATGTGATTGTCGTTTATCATGCTTTGGGTGATTTTCATAAGTGTATTAGTTATGCTTCGCCGGCGGTCTGCTCGTTTTAGGGTTTATTGCCGACGACAGTTTAATTATTATGCTTAGTTAAATCTTTCAATGCGTCTACCATCCCCAAAAGCGATCGACAACTTGATTTTCTTTGTGTTAAGTCTCAATTCACACTTTGAGTTGCTATCGACCTTAGTCCTGTTTTGAGATCTAATCCAAAGCCTATTTTCGATTGTAACTAAGGATAGCGCCGGGGTTTCAGCCGGTCTTATCTAATGCATGTAACTACTATAATGTTTTTATATGTATTTGCCACTTGTATGAGCAGATCGACAAATATAAATGCGTTTGTTATAGGTTATCCTTTAGAGTTTGCCTGTGATCGATGTATTTATATAAGTTGATTAGTTCGTACAAGTCTGCATTAGATTATTAGCTAGTGCAATTATTTCTTTTATCCCTCATCGGCCGATGCCACTAATTGACATGAACATATTGATGAAGGCCGATGAGATTAGATCTATACTTTGATGTTATTTTATCACAACTACAAGCGAGCCGATATAGCTTTGCCCTATCGGCTAGGTTATGACAATGCGACATCGGCCTATCGGCCGATCGGCCATTGTGTACTTACATGGTTTGCTTGTTTATCTTGTTGATTGCAGATCAAATCAACTGACACGCTCTACACACACCTAGACAAGTCTTTGGACCTGCACTGGAGTTAAGCAGACCTCCCAGGCCGCCGTGGAAACGTGGAACCCGTTTGGTCGTGAGGTGGGTCTAAATTCTGCGCCAACAGGGGAGGGGGGCGGCTGCGCGACTTAGGCAGCCGGTGCGCGTCCACTAGCCACCCCCAACATTGTCGCTGTCACTGGGAGACTTGTCGTGCCTAGTGCGCGTTTGTCCATTCTCAGCATCAGTGCGACTTTGCCCCTTGATCTCAGTGGCAGAGGCACCCAGAAACGGTGTCATCACAATCAATGTAATAAATAGCTATAGCGGTAGCGGACCTCTACCGCTACCACTACAAGGTAGCATACTGAAAATAGCGTGTTGTAACTTTAACGGCCGCTATAGCGCTTTGCTACCGGTATAGCGGCTCACTATAGCACTTCGCGACCGCTATAACAACCCGTTATTAACTTTGTTTGACCGCTATTAAACTTAAATGTTGATCTTCACGTATGGATATTAGATCTTTACATCATATAACTTCTTTATCTTGTATATTTATATGTCATTTCATATTCTTTATGTTATGAAATATATGAGTAATTAAGTATGTATTGTAAATTCTCATTTTTAAGTGAAACTTAATGTTAATATTGATATATAATCTAAATTTATGGTTATTTTCTTAAATTCGCTATTAGAACTTAGCGTCCGCAATAGCACCCGCAATTCGCAACACAGACACTAATCCTCTATTAACCCGCTATACGCTATTTATTAGCTTGATCACAATTCACAAGTAAACAATGAAGATCTGGCAGCAGATATACGTCCCGGCGGCGGCAGGGTGCCCGCCGCCTGAACTATAAAATCAGTGAAAAAAATATATTTTCAAATTTTTTCCCTTACAAGAAAGAGTCGCAGATTTCCCCCAAACGCTAAAACTACTTTGATCTTGGATATATCTTACTTAGATCGGACGGCTGACATGATCCGTCAGGTGCGAGCGCTACCAATGGTAGGCGAGTCAGGACACGAGTGGGCCGAGAAGAGGCCTGATTCAGGACACGAGTGTGGCCGAAAAGCACAAGAGCCAGAGCGTCCCATCGGGCCCGGCTCGGCGTTCGTAGGCCTACTAAGGCCCATCAGAGCCATCAGAGCCATATCGAATTAAGGAATAAGTCCATTGCCACCCCTCAACTTTACGTCGAGTCTGTATAACATCCCTAATCGGCTAATCCCCAATAACAAAAATATCGATCCTTAAGGCTGTGTTCGTTAGCCTACACTCCCAACTCATCTCTCTTTTTTTTCGCGCGCACGCTTTTCAAACTGCTAAACGGTGTATTTTTTACAAAATGTTTTTATACGAAAGTTGCTTTAAAAAATCATATTAATCCATTTTTAAAAAAATAATTAGCAAATACTTAATTAATCATACACTAATGAGCTGCTCCGTTTTGCGTGTTAAGATGGTGAGTTCCCAACTCAAAATAACGAACACAGCCTAAATGTTCAAAACCATGCAAAATAGGTCCCTTAGCAATATAGATCATATTTTTCTCGGTTTTTGCTAACGTGACATATGTCGGGACCCACTTGTCATTGGCCCTTATCTCTCTTCACCTATCTCTTCTCCCTTCCCTTTATTCCCATCTCAAAGCAGCGGCTAGCGGTGGATGGTGAGGAGTGGGAGCCGGCGGTGGCTGGTGAGGAGGACGGCACCGACGACGACCGGCAACGGAATCTCAATGACGCGTTGCCCGTCCGAGCTCGCACGACCTCCATGCGGGGAGGCAGAGGTGGGAGAGGGAGGGGGAGGCGGCCAACGAGCGCGTCTAAGCTCGAGCTCCCCCGGCATCTAGGTAGGTGAAGGCAGGAGAGACAACCAATGAGCCTGGGAGGAAGGAGAGGCATCCACGCGAGCCCATCTGAGCTCGCTTGGCCTCTGTGCAAGGTAGGTGGCCGGCAAGCCCGTTTGAGCTTGAGCTCGCCCAACCTCTGTGGGAGGCGGAGGCGGGAAAAGGGGGGAAGAGATGGTTGGCGAGCTTGGAAGAGAGGGGGAGGCGGCCGACGAGCCCGTCTAAGCTCGAGCTCACCCGGCCTTTAGGAAGGCGGAGGCATTAGAGGGAGTGAAAGGCGAGCGGCGAACCTGGGAGGGAGGGGGAGGCCGTCGACGAGCTTGGGATGAAGGGGGAGGCGGCCAGCGAGCCCGTCCGAGCTCACCTGGCCTCCGCATCGTCATCACCCATGCCATTGGGGAACGCCGCGGCTCGGCACCAAGAAACCTTCTCCTCTTCTCCTTTTCCCGCCGGTGGTGCCGCTCCTAGCATTGCAGCCACCCACGCGCCTCTAGTCCGGGCCGTCGCCGCTCTGCCACGAGACTAGGCCGTCGCCACTACGCTCGAAGCTCTACTATCGCCCCTTCCTAGGTTCGTCGGCCACCTCTTCCTCCCTCTGCTGCCTCTGCCTCCCCCAGAGGTTGCACGAGCTTGTCAGTTGCCTTCCTCGCTGCCAACACCCGAGCGCTGTGTGTGGTTGGGAAGAAAAGAGAAGAAAGAAGAGGACGCTGACACGTAGGCTCCACATATTTTTTCTTCTCACTTACATGTGGGCCCCATATTTTTTAATTTTATTTTGCTGACTAGGATGCCACGTCAGTGAAACCAGACATCCATACTATCACGGGACCTACTTTGCACTATTTTGAACATTTGAGAGATCGACATTTCTGTATTGGGGATTAGAGACGTCATACAGACTCGGCGTAAAGTTGAGGGATGACAAGTGAACTTCTTTCTCGAATCAATATGATGGCCCGAATTGGAGGCCTACATCCGTGAGAATCCCAAGGCAACTATATTTTCGGCCCAATATTGAACACGACCTCTTCCTTCTTCAACAATCCTGCTCCCATATTGTTCGAGGTCGGCGAAGCGCGCGGCCGGCGGCGATCGGCTAGGGCTCGATGAGCGGCGGCGGGTCTCCGGCGGACGGCCGGGGATCGCTGCCGCTCGGCACCAGGCTCCGGCCGATGGCGCAACGGGTATTCTCATCCTCGTGCTCTCCAATCCCATTCCCCCCTCTAAACCCCAGCTCCAACGGGTTTCCATCGCCGGGATTTATATGTAAAGTTATCCCCTCTAATCCCACCTTCACTGGGCATCAATCGCCGGGGTTTATACAGTTCCCACTCTAATCCCACCTCCAGTGGGTTTCAATCGCTGGGATTTATACAATTTTATCCTCAAATCCCACCCATAAACCGTTCTTCCCCAATGTATGCCATTCCCGTGTGGGGTGTGGCATTTCAATTCCCAACATCCAAACGGGAATCGACTCGCCGTTGCTGAGCTCGGTTCAGCGAACCGCCTTCTTCCCCACGCGCGCATGGCGCTATATAAACCCTCCTCGTCCTCCCAAGAACTCCTCGTCCTCCCAAGAATTAGGAGAGAGGCACCAACTAGCGAAATCCACAGCCTTCCCATCCTCGGACGATCGTATTGCCATTCGCGGCGGAATCCATTTCGGTAGCAAGCAAGCAAGCCGGTGCGAGAGGCGTCGCGGCATTAGCGTCAACGCCGCTTCGTCGTCTTCGTCTCCCTTCTCCCCTGCCCCCCTCCGCTGCTCGGTGTCGCAGGGTGGTGCGCTTCCTGGACGACAATGTGGTAGGTACTATGTAGTACATTGGGGAGCTAGCGCGGCGTCGCGTTTGCTCTTGTCTGTCGTTTGCTCGATCCTTGTGCGTTCTTGCGGTGGTTTGTGGAGCATCTGCTACAATCAAGGGCGGTTTTGGTTGAATTCCGGAGACGGGTGTGGGTTCTTGGCTAGAACAATCCTCCGATTCTTGTCTTTTCTTTACGCGGGTGAATTCTTGTAGGGGTTCGTGGATTATCTGGTACAATCTGAGTAGTTCTAGTTGAACTCTGGATACTGATTCTTGGCCGGGCGATGTTTTTTACTCTTGTGATTCTTTGCGGGGTGAGCTCCTTTTGGGGCTCGTGGAGTATCTGGTACAATCTGAGTGGTTTTGGTTTAATTCCGAGATTATGTTATTGGCTGGAATGGTTCTTGTTTGTAGATGCAACTTCTCTTTTCTTCTTTTGGTGTGTTCTTGTGGAGGCTCCAGGTCTATGGCATTACAGGAGGAGTAGGTTTCATTTAGTTTTGGTTGGATTCTGAGAAGGGTTATTGGAAAGAACAGTTCTTGCTCATTGGGTTCGTTCTTTTACCATGGAGATTATGGCTGGGTTGGTGGGGGTAGAGTTTCTGTTTTGCATCCAACACACAACTTTGCATTTTGTTCTTCAGATTTGGAACCAGGAAAACATGATTTTGGGTCAATGTGGAAAAATACGAATTGGTGCAAATGTTTCCTCTTTTGGGTGCAAACAGAGATAGATGCAAGGTTTCTGGTTTTGCTTGCACTAATTTTCTCTATTGCCACATTGGTTTAATTGTTATCCTTGTAACCTTTTAGAAATAACTGCCGATTTTTCTAATGAGAAATATTGCCGTGCAGTGGGTTTTTATATTTTGTCCCTTGCATTGCAGGAACGGCGCGCAGATGCTCCAATGTCAACTGGTTTTGCGGCACAAAATCGAGAAATTGGAGCCATCGTATGCAAATGCTATCATTCAGTACGCCAACATAGCAAAGTCAAGTTGGATCAGTTGGTATGCATTTTCAGCCCCGGATGAGGCAATACAAGCCCTGATTAATGAGGCGAAGTCATACTACATGAGACTCCCCACGGTACAACACCTCCCGCAGTTACCCTTACTGCAGCCACCTTCAACGTGGTATGATTATGAATCCCCATCGCTCTATTTGGAGCCTCAGTTTCAGGTAAGTAGCGGTCATCATGGAATTAAGTTTCCATGCCCCCCGTTGGTCAAAGTGGAGCTTTTGACATCCCATTTTCTGCACATTTGCAGTCTTTGAACATTCCTGGTGATTGTATGCCAAGGGATTATCTAAATGCACAAGTTAAAGTCCTCAGCTCTGGTGTCCCTCAGATGCACAATCAGAGGCAATCTCATCCTCGTGGCTCACAGAGGGATTTCTTTGGTCACAATCAGAGGCAATCTCATCCTTGTGGCTCACAGAGGGATTTCTTTGGTCCAAGTCCGGAGTTTACGATTTATATTACCATCGCTAAGAACAGATTGACTTGGAAAAATATTCGGGACTACTTTAAGTATTTTCTTCTAACCTTAGTACTATGTTTACTTTGTTTTGAGGACAAGACTAGGTGCAATATGATTTGAAAGTTCAAATTATAACACTATGTTCAATTCAATAATATTATGATGGTATTTCTTCCAGGAAGTTCGGGCCTGTGATCAGCGTCTACATTCCCTGTAAGCCAGACAATGAGAAGCACAATTTCGGTTTTGTGACATTCCAAAATGATGACACGGTGAGGCTTCTTTTATCAAAGAGCACATCTCATTCCATCCGTGGAGTAGAAGTTAGAGTCAAGCCTTACCAGGAAAGGACCAAACAAGAGCAAAGGTACTTTATCTAACTTCGCTGTTTCTTTTGTTGATTGCTTCTCACATTTTCTTTAATTAACCTGCATTTTAAACCTACTGTTGTTTTCGTTCAAACGATATCTGATTTATGATTTACAAACTTTACTGTTAAGCGCCTGTTTGGATAAAGGGGTTGGATTCAAATCTGTAGTAAGTACATGTTAACCATTCCAAATCAATCCTTCTCTGTCCTGGCAAACAGCTGGGTGCTCCTGTTTTTCAGTGGGGTTATGTCACGGTATTCTGCTAATTGCAGGATTAGAGTTTGATGTGTTCTTGTTTGTTTTGAGGTCCAAATGGCAATCTTGCCACAGTGTACTCTCCCTTTTCTGATCTTCATATATATAGCTGGCAAAAGATCAAATCCCTCTCATCCAAGGACTTGCATGAAATCTTCCATAAGTGCTTTCTTGAGGATTTTAAAACTAGTTATTAGCTGAAGATTATTTCTGGAAGTCAATTTGAGAGTTCTTGAAATGTGGTTGTTAGTTGAAATATGATCTTGACGAGGGCCACCTTTTTCATGGCAGTGGTTGGTGGGGACTAATTTGATTTTAGAAATCATTATCGGTCTATAGGATATCAGTTTCACGCTTTTTTGTTATCATGCACTCATGTGTGCTTCATAAATCATACTCACAGCTTACTCATTGGGTTACTTATTTTAAGTGTATAGTCAATTTGTCCATTCTGTTCCACATGTACCATCTTTATGAAAAAATAATAACTAGCTTTTCTATCTGTATTTAAGTTGCAGGTTGAATTTTTCAGTAATTATAATTTATACGTACACCTTAAACAAGTCCCTGCAAGGTAGCCGTTTTATACATGGAAATAGTTTGTTTTTGCTGTACATTTAAGTTCCACGAGACAGTTATTTACTGATTTAATGGTTAGAAATTAGTTTGCTTTTGATGAACTAATATTTGTAGCTTATACATTGTGCAATTGTTTGTTCTCTCTTTATTTACACGTTCAAACATAATAACATGTTTACCGATACAGGCAGCTTCCTCAGAAAAACGACCATTTTGACAATGTTGCACACAGGACATCATGTGCCAATGCCATTGATGGTCACTCTGGTGAGTTTAATCTGTAAATGCCCTTCCTTGGCTTTGTGCTGTGCCACTTCTGATTTGGTTCTAGACCTATAGTTGTGATTCTATATTTTGACTTATTTAGCCATTTCTTTTGTCATCTCTGATAGGACAAAAATTGCCGAATATCATTGAACTTTCCCAGGAGATACTGAAACGTCGGTTTGGAAAAAATGATTCACCTCTAATACATAACCTCTCTGAGAAGAAAACAGAATCTCCAGAAGGTATTCATGTGGAATTTTCCTACTCCATATTCATCCTTGTTTTTTATTGAACTATTGTCGTTTTTATATTAGTAAGTCTTACTTGATTCTGTGATGTTTTAGATGATCATGCGACAAAAGAGTCAAATGTGGATGAATCTTCAGAATTGCCAGCTATGTGAGTTATGAGTATTCCTGTTTCTATTTGCAGATTCAACAGTCTTATTTCAATCTGTAGGATGCTTTATTGCTTCTGGGAACATTATTCTTTATGCAACACGGAAACAAATTAATGCAATTAAGAGTTAATACTTTTCATAATATTATTCATGAGAAAGATAATGTTGGAAAATTGGAGCACTTCTGATGCTGCTGCACAGTTGTACATCTGTAACGTAGAAGTGGCATTTTTCATTCTTTATGCAGCATAGAAACTTTTCTAGTCAATGCAAATGAACATTCCCATCTTATTATCCTCGCGAGAGATCAAAATATGTTGGAAGCGCACTTCAGATGCTTTGTGCTTTTGAATGTACAATAGCAACAGCAATTGTATTTCATATTTTACTTGATATATATCGTGTTTCGCCCCCAACTAATTGATCTGATTGTAACATCTGACATATGCCAACTGCTTTGCAGGGAGCGCTGTCTTCCACATGACCTATTTAGTGAGAAACAGCGAAGGTGAAGCAGCACTTGTGTGACTTTGCTAGTTCCAAGCAACCTAGCCAGTCAAACAAGCCAGTCAAACAAAAGGGAAAGTTTGTGTACAGTGGCCCGGAGGAATGTTTCTTAGTTGATTGATTTTGGCGTCATACTGAAGAAGTTAGGATATTCTACTACACGTAAACATGGTTAAGTAGCAGTTGATACTAATGCTGAAACAGCTTAGTGCACTTAAGAGTGTAGCCATGCAATCCACTTTGGATGGCACTCATACATGTTAATCTTTCTGTGACAAGAATGAAACTGCGTTAATCTTGTCACGGTTTCATTCTTGAGTGTACATTCTTTGGGGGGCTGATTACCTATTTTTTGACAAGGTTGTTGAATGCCTATTGAGTGTAGATTTGTTCAGATATGTGGGTTAAACCGGTTGTTCTTATTAGCATTGTATATAATTGTTCTGATAATTAGAGAAGTGTTTAGACCAGTTCCTTCGCAAAAAGAATATACTTTGTGTTTCGAGTAAAGCATCTAAACTTACAGGAGTATATTATAGGAGCGGAGTGACTGAACTTGCACGGTGGAGTTTTGTTCCTGAAATGCTACAATAAGTCCAGATGCAGCATGCCATTCCTGATGATGTCGTTCTGAAATGTATGCTGGAAGATAAACGAGATGGAAAATGTTCTGATTTTTTTTTCATTTGAGGGGAAAATGTCGTTGTTGGGAAGAGTAACGTTATACTCCGTTGCAAAAAATCTACGGTAGAAAATATACTACGTTGAAAGAAAAACTTAAAATCAACTTCAAAATTTAGTTTTAAAATTTAAATTATGACAATAGTTTATAAGCTATCATTTGGTCGGATTCATTGATATCGATCCTTTTGAACCTTTCGTTCTTCACAGCTTGAAATCTTCAGGATCCAATTCCCTGTGTGAAGTGAACGTGATCGAAGGAGTCGTCGAGGACGTACGTGAAGAGGGTGAAGTTCGTTCAAGAGAAGAACCGCCCGCTCCTGTTGCGTCACATCAACCTGTTGAGCTGGTTCAAACTCCTGCCGAGCATTTCACCGTGGTCAACTCGTTATTGAAGCAAACTCCGTTTGATCCAGTAACCTTCCCGGAAGCAGATGACTGGGTCAGACGGATACAATCAACGGTAGCCAACCTCAACTCCGCCTTCTTGGCTGTAGCCGGATCAAACCCCCAAGGTCCTTCTCGTGATCCCCACCCACACGATGGAGACCGAGCACCAGAGGACGACGCTCCAAGTCCACACCCCAGCCGAGACCGGGCCGAAATCCTCGAAACGCATCACCGAGAAAGTAGGACAATCAACCCCCTCCTCATCAAGATGACTGCGACCCTCGCAATCACTTGAAGGCGGGAGCGACGAGATTAGGACGATGTTGACCACCGCCAACCTCACGCACCTCGCGGAGAAAACAGAGGACGGGACGACAACGACAACCGAGAACATCGCAACAATGATCGAGATCGTCGAGATTGCCAAAGCCAACAGGGCGAGAACGATCAAGGTCGACAACAGCACAATGACAATCGACAACGAAACTCGCAATCTCCGAATTACAGGAGGAACCAAGGACGAGGCCGTAGGTCAAGGGGCCACACCCCCGACTACGACGATCCTTCGTCATCATCATCGTCAACTGGAGGCAATTCTCGTAGGCCACGAGGACGTCGTCCACCCTTTATACCGGAAGGCAGATGTCAGGCTTTCACACCTGCTCTACGAGAGGTGCGATGGCCAAACAAGTTTCGTCCTGCTGCAGTAGAGAAGTATGACGGCAGTACTGATCCAGAGGAGTTCTTGCACGTCTACTCTACAGTTCACTACGCGGCTGGTGCAGACGACAATGCACTGGCAAACTACTTGCCTACAACGTTGAAAGGATCTGCTCGGTCATGGGTGGTGCACCTCCCACCTCGCTCGATTTCTTTCTGGGAAGACTTATGGCAGCAATTTGTCGCCAACTTTCAAGGAACATACAAGCGGCATGCGGTAGAGGACGATTTACATGCTCTTAGGCAGAACCTGGGTGAATCCTCAAGGGACTATATACGTCATTTTAACGAATGCTGTAATACGATCCCCGAGATCACCGACGCTTATGTCATATGCGTGTTCAAGTTAGGCATCCGAGATCACTACACCATTCAAGAGCTGGCGACAAGGCGAATCACTTTTTCTATGAAGTTGTTTGAGATCATCGACAAGCGTGTCCACGCAGACGACACCCTCAGGAGGAAAGATGGAAAAGACAAGGTGGTCGAGGAGGAGCAATCGACCAGTAAAGATGCACCGGAGTCTACTAAAAAGAAAAAACAAAATCACAAAAAGGAAGGAAAATGCAAGACGGAGACAGAGGTCCTTGTTGCAGAGCAAGCAAACCCACCCCCAAAGCACCCAACCCTTCAAGGCGATGAACCAGTACGACAATGGTGCCCAATACACAAGACCGACACGCATACTTTGGAGGAATGCTAGGTTTTCCAAAAAGCACTGGCAAAACAGTTAGGCCTCGAAAAAGGAAAGCTAGTTTGTGTGGTTGAGAGGAGCACTGATGATCTCTCGTCCAACAACGAACTCGCGTTCCCGGACTTCGACCTGCATGTAGCTCATATCTTCGACGGTTCTACGACGTACACCTCTAAAAGGGAGTATAAGAAGGTAGAACGCGAAGTCTGCTCTACTTCACAAGGAGTCGCTGCCAAGATAAAGTGGTCCAACCAGAAGATCGTGTTCTCGGAGGCCGACCACCTGACAACGACAATCATGCCAAGCCGGTAACCGATAGTAGTCGAACCTACTATTCGGAATATCAAGGTGGCGCTCCATCAACATCCTCTTCGCCAACACCCTTGACGCAATGGTTATCCTTAGAAGCGAGCTTATTGCTTCTAAATAGCCCTTGCATGGGATCACTTCGGATTTATCGTCAAAACCGCTAGGGAAGATCACGCTAGTTGTGACGTTCGGTAAGGCCAACAACTTTCGTACAGAGCAAATCACTTTCGACGTAGCAGAGTTTGACATTGCCTACAATGCTATCCTCGGAAGGACTGCTCTCATGAGGTTCATGGCGGCGTCCCACTACGCGTACCAAATTCTGAAGATGCCAGGCCCAAAAGAGACAATCACGATCCCTGGGAACACAAAGGTAGCGGAACAATGCGACAAGAGGAGCCTCGACATGGTCGAGCATACTCCCGTGACACTAGCCACCTCAGAACCCCACGGAAAGTGAGCAAGCCCAACATGGCACCCAAACCCGATGGCGCAATCAAGATCATCCTGTTGGCCAGTAGTAACCTTGACAAGACAGTCAAGATCGGGGCAACGCTCAACAACAAATAGAAACTCGAGCTCATCACCTTTCTTCGCGAGAATGTCGACGTGTTCGCTTGGCAACCATCCGACATGCCTAGAGTCCCCAGGGAGGGGATCGAGCACAAATTGTTGGTGTGTCTCGATGCCAAGCTAGCCAAGCAGAAGTTGCGATGGTTCGTACAAGACGGAAAAGAAGCTATTCGAGAAGAGCTAGACAAACTTCTTAAAGCTGGCTTCATCAGAGAGGTCCTCCATCCAGAGTGGCTTGCTAATCCAGTGATGGTGCGCAAGGCCAACGACAAGTGGAGGATGTGCATAGACTTCATCAACCTCAACAAGACGTGCCCCAAGGATCACTTCCCTCTTTCTTGCATTGACCAACTAGTTGACTCAACTGCTAGTTGTGAGTTGTTGAGTTTTCTCGACACTTACTCCGGCTACCACCAGATCAGCATGACCAAGGAGGACGAAGAGAAGACAACGTTCTTCACGCCCTTCGGTGTTTTTTCTATACCAAGATGCCCTTTAGATTAATCAATGCAGGCAACACATATCAGCGAGAGATCCAGTGGGCTTTCGATGACCAGATCGGCAAGAACGTGGAGGCGTACATCAACGATGTCGTGGTCAAAACGAAGACAAAGGACAAGATGATCGATAACCTAAGGGAAACATTCAACAATCCCTGGCGACATCGGCTCAAACTAAACCCGGAGAAGTGTACATTTGGAGTACCGTCGGGGAAATTGCTCGGATTTCTTGTCTCTGGACGAGGCATTGAAGCGAACCCCGAGAAGATCAAGGCCATCGAGAACATGAAGTCACCAACAAGGCTCAAGGAAGTACAGAAGCTCACGAGATACATGGCAGCTTTAAGCCGGTTCGTGGCCAGGATGGGAGAACGAGGACAACTTTTCTTTGCTTACTCGAAAAGTAGGATAGATTTGAGTGGACACAGGATGCCGAAAACACGTTTATCACACTCAAGCAGTATTTGTCCAACCCTCCTGTACTCGTTACCCCACAGCCAATGGAAGAACTATTTCTCTATATTGCTGCCACACCTTATTCCGTTAGCACTGTGATTGTCATCGAGAGGGACAAAGTACAATGACTTGTGTACTACGTCAGTGAGGCCTTCCACGACGCCTAAACTCGATATCCTCAAATACAGAAACTACTCTATGCTATGGTCATGACATCACGAAAGCTACATCAGTACTTCCACGCCCATAAAGTCACAGTCATCTCTTCTTTCCCACTAGGCAAGGTGGTCAAGAACAAAGATGTCATAGGACGCATTGCCAAGTGGGTCATCGAGCTCATCCAATTTGATGTCAAATTTGTCCCACGTACAGCCATGAAGTCTCAGGTTCTCGTTGATTTCGTTGCCAACTGGACCATTCCCGAGAACGCGTCAACCGGTCAAACGAATAACGAGACATGGACAATGCCTTTCGATGGGGCATTCAACAGCCAAGGAGCAGGGGCAAGATTCATTCTGATATCCCTCGCCGAAGATAAGTTCAGACATGCAATACACCTCAATTTCCGAGCAACAAACAACACCACAGAATACGAGGGACTACTCGTCGGGTTACGAGTAGCCGCGACGCTTGGAGTGAAGCGATTGATTGTGAAAGGGGACTAAGAATTGGTTGCCAACCAAGTGCACAAGGACTACAAATGCTAAAACTCGGAGTTGACCAAGTACCTCGCCGAAGTCAGGAAGCTAGAGCAAAGTTTGACGGTTTAGAGGTGTGTCATGTTTGCCGCAAAGACAATACCAACGCCAACAACTTAGCATGGCACGCGTCCAGAAGAGAACCTGTTGAAACAGGAACTTTTCTGGACATCCTGACAAGACCTGCAGTTAAAATCACGGACGACGAAGGCACTTTAGCCAGCGCCGACAACAGCTCGGGGGCTACTGAGAGGTCAACAACGTCGTGGCAGAGATCGAGATCACAGAAGATTGGCGTACTCCAACCATCAACTTCTTTGTTGTCGACAAGTTACCAGATGACGATGCCACGGCAGAAAAACTTTCCTGTCAGGCAAAAGCTTACTGTATCATCGGCAACGATCTATACAAATAAGCCTCGAATGGAGTTATGCTCAAGTGTGTCTCTCCCGAGGACGATAAGGATTTGCTAATCGACATCCATGAAGGAATCTGTGGGCCTCACGCCGGCGGGCGAACTCTGGTTGGAAAAGCCTTTCGACGAGGATTTTTCTAGCCAACAACCCTTCAAGACGCTTGCAACATGGTAAAATGGTGTGAAGCTTGCCAATTTCACAGCAAACACACCAAGATGCCGACCCAAGAGCTCCTGACCATCCCTCTCACCTGGCTGTTCTCGTGTTGGGGGCTTGACATCCTCAGACCGTTTCCCCGAGGACAAGACGGCTACAAGTTCTTGTTCGTGGCTATTGACAAATTCACCAAGTGGATTGAGGCAGAGCCAACAAGAGAAATCAAAGCTGAACACGCCATCAAGTTCATGAAAGGGATATTCTGCCGATATGGACTCCCACACCGGATCCTGATGGACAATGGCTCCCAGTTCACTAGCGGTGCCTTTCAGGACTACTGCTTGAATTTGATGTAAAAATCTGCTTCGCCTCAATCTCCCATCCTCAGAGTAACGGGCAGGTTGAGCGGGAAAATGATATTGTGCTCCAGGGACTCAAAACACGTGTGTACGATAGGCTCTTGGCTTGACACATGGTGGGTTGATGAACTCCCTTCTATCCTGCGGACCGTCCGTACTACCCCAACAACCTATACCAAACACTCTCTTCTTTCTCGTGTATGGTTATGAGGACATGCTTCCTTTGGAGCTGCGACATCGGTCTATACGGGTCGAAAAGTATTCAGATAAGGAACAGGAGGAGCAATGAGCAGACGATGTCAACCACCTAGAAGAACATCGAGAACGTGTTGCCGTTCGAGCAGCCACGTATCAACAAGTCCTACGTCCCTATCACGAAAAGTGTGTTCGTGCTCGCACACTGACCATCGGCGATTACGTCCTCCGACGAGTTCAGAATCAGGCAGGACGAAACAAGCTCTCACCAAAATGGGAGGGACCGTACACAGTGGTCGAAGTCTTAAGGTCAGGCGCATTCAAGATCGCAGACGACGAAGGACGCGAGTTGGCAAACTCTTGGAACATCGACCAACTACGTAAATTTTATGTATAGGACCGATGTACCAAAGTCTGTAAGTTCGGTTTAATAATATATAGTATTTCGATTTCATTGCTTTCCAAGTGTTTTATCTGGGGACCCCCTTTTCTTATATCATCTCTTCTCGAAGTCGATCCTACCGTCCTCTTACGCTAGCCTGACAAGCTTCGAGGTTCCTTGGACCTCGGCTGGGGACGCCTAGCACTGTGAAAGTTTGTCAGGCCATGCAGGGTCAAACGACCATGTTAGATCTGGTCATGTTAGAATACCCACTTGAGCTTATTAACCAAGCCGTGTAACCGAAAATTGATTTTTTAGACTTCACGGTTGGGGGCTAGGAATTTGCAACTTCAGCCTGGTTTGTTATAAGAATCAAGCTACTTTTATGGAAAATGACATTTCCATAAGAACAGCTGGGGAATAGGGAGAGTACCATACTCTGTTGGCTGAGGGCAATCTTTGTGAGAATACTCGTACACTAATTTTCTTTTAGATACTTAGACATAGATTTCAATTCTTACTTAAGCTCTGACATGCAAAATATTAATATATATACATTAAGTGTTTCTCAGGTACATAATCTACTAAGACGACCACTGCCAGTTCATCGTAGAGAAGATGTCTTCGGCCAGCGGAGCGAGAGATTGCGCGAGGTGAAATCCTCATCTGCTCTCATCCGAGAACGGGTGAAACCCTCCCAGAGAAATCCCAAGCTTATCTGTGGACGTCCATCTCGGATACAGGTGAGGATGTGGCCACCTGCATACCGGCTAGCGCGACGACACTCTTGTTTCAAGTGTTGTTGATACACTTCCTGATCCCTGCTAGTTGGTCTCACGTATTCCGCATCCATAAGAGATGGCCACTTATAGACTTCTCGGGAGGAGGATGGATCACCCGCAGCTCTTTGCAAAGCCGCATAAGCACCAGACAACAACCCTCGAGATAGGCGTCGATCCAGACTTCCATACCTCGAAGGGTCTCTACGACTTGTTCCTTACGGCCGGCGTTGGCCATCTTTTTGAGCTCCGCCTTCTCAAACTTGCCTTCCAATACTCGGCGCGGTGTTCTTTGTCCTCTAAAGAATTCTCGAGGCCTACGCACGACATTTGATCTTGATCAGCTTCCTCTGCAAGCACGGGGGTAAAAGTTACAAAGGTTAAGTCTTGTACCTTGTTCTGCTCGAGAAAAAAATTGAGTTGGAGTCCCTGTGGATCCAGCGCACTATCTGGGTTAACGATGACCAAGGCTTGGTCGTCGACACTCGGAGTCGAGGAAGCACGAGGAGAAGGGGTCGCAGCGTTATGATCATGAGGACGTCCTCCTTGCTGGACGATCTCGTCCTCGATACATCTAAAAACCAGCACGATGATACCAAGAACTTAAGCACAATAAAAAATGACATCGTTCTCGAAAAGGACGACAGGCCTAATAATTGTTCTTAAAGTTACAACTTAAAGGGGGAGCAATAGTTTACTGTTCAAAAAATAGAATGACGCTCTCCCCCAGATTGACAAGCTCCGACATCACGTCCTCGCGCGTCGCGTCGGCCTTGCCCTTCTCCAACGCTTTCTCCAAGTTGATCTCAGGGTGCGTGAGCTTTAGGAACGCAATGACGTGACATGCGCCGGTCCTAAGACCGGTGCACATCTCCTTGGTGATGTGCTTGGCGTGTTTGGTGGACGTGCCCTTCAGCTTGCCGATGAGGGAGCCTAAGGACCCCAAGACTGTTGTCTCGTCGGGGAACTCAGGGCCCTTCTCATGGATGCCCAAGCTACGGGCCACCATGTCGAGCCACCCGTAGTTGTCCTGGAGGCTTTGTCGGAGCGACGCCAGGTTTTCCTGGTCTCCTCCATTCTCTTCTCCTAGCCTTGTCGTTGCCTTTCGTGGCCGACAGCCATGTCCTTGAATTTCTTCAAGTCCTTTTGCGCTTCCGCCAGTTGTGACTCTAGCTGGGCAACGTGGTCGTCCGAGGTCAAGGCGGCTCTTCTGAGCCGCTCAACCTCGGCGAGGATGTCGCGCGTGCCGGGTTGCAGCAGGCGGCTGGCCTCGACTAGCCTGTCGATCACCGAAGGTGACACGACAGCGGTTGAGGCACTCGGCGGAGGGAGAGGTGGTGCTGGCGCAGCGACGACGACAGCGGGAGGTGTAGAGCTCGTTTCTTCGCGACCAGTGCTTTGAGCAGAGGTGGCAGGAGAAGGGCTACATCAAAGGAAAGTGTGTGTTACAGAGGACACCACGAGAACAGTAATTACGAGATCAAATAAGGCAGTCACTTACTTGGGATTATACTACTTCAAAAGCGTTCTCTTCCCTTGAGATGAGGATTTTGCGCCAGAAGTGGTCTGCAAGACGTGTAAGTTAGGGCCGAGCAGCTCCTCAAGTTGATTTATAAATCACAGGGAGTATAACTAACCTTGGAGCCACTTGTCTGCACAAGCGTCCTCGCTCCGGACGACTTTGTTAAAGCCGCCCACCTTCTCTTGGAGGATTTTGTTCCACTACCGCTCGAGGCGTTCTCGGTCGCTGCTTGCTCCGAGGTCGCTTTGTCCTTCAGAGAAGCCGCAATGTGGTGGTCAACAAGCTAGACGATGATGTCCGTCAGAGGCATGACCTACAAGACTTAGATTACTACTCTTTCAGATATCGATGGTTAGATGAAGGATAGTAGTCCAGATTTCTTACGTTGATGGCGGCGTCCTTATCTGAGGACGAGAGGTCGCAGATCGACGTGAGAAGCTTCTTGGGGTCCGGTGGCATATCGATCACTAGGTGGCCTACTTGCGTGGCCACCATGTTGTTGTCGAGATCTGTGAGAAAGATACTATTATCACTATTCAAGATCTAATGGTTGCATGAATTGAGGTCGGGTGGGTTACAAGAACGTATACCCCGAACCAAGATCTGTGTTACGTCGTAATCCCTCGAGTACTCATATGCGGGGTGGGCACGGGCCTGCAAAGGCTAGATTCGACAACGTATGAAGTCTTCGACGATTTCATACCCCGACAACCCTTGTTTCTGGAGCTTGTGGATTTTCTCTACGAATATTCGGAGAGAGGGGGTCAAGGAAGGTCTCGATGTCCACGAAGGAGTGTGCTCAGGCTTCTCGTTCAGGATGGCGAGACTGGCAGGACGGTCTTCCACGTGAAGGTAGAACCATTTTGCCTCCACGGCCCTCGAGAGGAGTGGCAGTTGAGGGAGATGTATTTCGCCTTCATCCCATCTCGGAGGCAGAAGCCGATGCAACCGGATATTCTATGAGTCTCCATCCACCTAAGCTCGTATAAGTATCTAAACAAGTCTAGCAAGGGCGGCACCCCAAGGTACGTCTCGCAGAGATGTGTGAAGATGCTGAGGAAGACAATGGAGTTTGGGTTGAGGTGGACAAGATGGAGGCCATAGAAGTCCAAAAGCAGAAGGAGAAACTCGGAAGGAGAGAGCAAAAAACCGCATTGTACAAAAGATTCAAGACAAACTGCTTGTCCTAATGCAGGGTTAGGACTAGTACCTCCTTCTGAGCGATCCATGGTTTTCTTCCCAGGCAGGGATCCCTCAATCTGCAATTTCTTCATCTCCTTCGTGCTGATGTTGGATTTTCCCAGATCCATGGGTTTGGCTTAGGGATGAAGAAGAAGGCGAGGTTTTAGGATTCTTCAATTGGCGAAGAAAGTGAGAGTTGGGGAGTGCAGGGAGATGTAAAGTCACTTGCACAAAAGAAACCCAAATGAATCTCAGAATTGGAATTTATAGGTCACATCCAGCGGTTCGTATTTCGAGGAAGAAAGAGAAATTGTCGTCGTGATTTTCTCGATTTGTTTATAGTAGTTTTTTAGACTTCAATTCAAATTCATGGTGGACCGTTACTTTTTGATGGTGTTGTCACATACTTTATACCTTCTCGATATTTCGAGAACGGTCAGGTGAGCACAACATCATTTATTCAATGACTTCGGCTCGAGAACATTATGAGTTTATTTGATTTGAAGTCGAGGGCTACTGTCAGGGTTATGGATAAGGCATACCTCCTATCCTTGGAGTTATGAAGTCTACGAATACGGCATACCCTTAGTATATGGGAAGGTTACCTTAATATTATGAAATTCGGCTAATATCTAGGAAAATTGTATCCTGAATAGAAGGTGTTAGAGTTCTATTCGGGAGAGATACAAACTATGTGATCTCGTATGCCGGAAATACTCTTCGAGTTCTACTTGGAAGCTAAGGCAGTTTGCTGTATAAATACGAGGCCCCCAAGGAGGTACGAGATCATCGAATCATAGCGTAAGCCATCGCCATAGCAGAAGCAATCCGGAGGACTTTGAAGACAATTCGACAGTTGGATCTCATCGAGACGTTCTCATCAGGGATCTCGTCGGTATTTGAGAATTTCTGTTGTTTTCTATTGTAATCTCTGTGGTTTTCGTCGTAATTCCATATAAACTGGAGTAGGACTATTATCTTATGAGGTGCCTGAACCAGTATAATCCTTGTCTTTTGTGTGTTTGATATCATTTCGTGTAGATCCTTGCTCCCAATACCCTCAGAATACGGTCTACGGATATAATCCGTCGACAGACACGTGTTTAACCGAGTTAACATTTTTCATAAATTGTCTTGACATTTTTTTAAAGATACAATAAATAAAATTGTTGATGAGAGCTTAAACGTTATTGCACTGAGTTTAGTTATATGAAAAAAAAGTTAAATGAAACACGAATAATAAGTCTAATGCAGGGACTTGAATAAGATTAACCAGGTAACTTAGACTGTGATGACTCTACATTAGCGATAACGAGCTGATTCGGTTAAGCACGTGTTCTGAAATTTTTTTTTTTGACAAAACTAAGTAGATGGGTGGGACTTGCAATAAAATGATTTATGGATGATTTTTATAATTTTCAAAAAAAAAAGGAAAAACCGGACACGTTTGTGTTCGCACTTGGCACACGAAGAACAACCGCAGGTCGGCGCAGGGCCTCTCTCTCGTCGTAAGTCGGTTCCGCAAAACGCTCTCCCTCCCGGCGAAAATGGCATTATAAACCCTCAGTCCCATGATTTAGGGAACACCAACTGGCGAAAGCTACAATCTTTCCAACCTCTGGACCGATTCCCATCTGCTAAATCCACCTACGCGGCAAGCCCCGCCGCCTGCACACGCGGCGACGTACGGCATTTGCGCAATCGCGCCAGCTTGGGTTTCACACGGTGGCGTTCTTCCTGGACGAAGAAGGGATCTGCGCATTAGGAGAACTGCGAGACAAGGTGGGTTCTTGGGAGGGCTTTGTAGGGTTTCTGGTACAATCTGAGTGGGTCTGGTTGAATTCTGGGGGTCAGGTTCTTGGCCAGAACGATTCTTGGTTACAGATATGATAAATTTATTGATCGAGTTTTCGCCTTTTCTTTTTGGCGTGTTCTTGCGGTGGGTCGTGGTCTATCTGGCATCATAAGAGTAGTAGGTTTCGGTCGGTTTTGGTTAGATTCTGGGGATGGGTTTTTGGGAACGGCATTTCTTGATCATGGGTTCGTTCTCGTGTTCTGAAGAGATTTTGCTGGTTTACTGGAGGTAGAGTTGACAATTTGTTAGCCAGAACTGTTTCTGCATTTTTGTCGTTTGATTTTTGGAAGCAGCAACTGGGGGAACACGAACTCGGGTAAATACTACTGTTGTTTTTGGTGGAAACAGTGGAATGTGCAAGGTTTTCGTTTTTGTTTGGACTAAAGTTCTATATTGTCGCAGTATTTGCCTCTTGACCTTGCAATTTATCAGAAAACAATCCCACTCTTGTTTTGCGTTGCAGTGAAATTATTAGAAAACAGAACACAACCTCACTCTTGTTTTGCATTGCAGTGAAATTATCAGAAAACAATCTCCAACTTTTTCTAGTTGGAATTCATGTTTTGTATTGAATCTCAACATTTCGTTTCTACTGCAGGAATCAAGAAATGGATACGAACGAGTGTTTAGTGTTGCTGAATAGAGCTCGGGAATTCGAGCCATCGCGTGCAAACGGTGGCTACATCCTCTCAACAAGTTCGTACCCGCAGATCAGACAGTATGCATCTAGTCCTGATGAGCAGCTACGCTCCTTACCCTCACTGCTGCCTCCTCCACCGGGGCAAGAACTCCCACTGGCTTACTTGAGGACTCAGTGTCAATCAAGCGGCAGTTATCATGGAATCCAAGCTCAACGTCGCCCACTAATTGATCAAACTGGAGCATTGCACAACCCATTTCCTGAATCCATCTGCTTGAAGGAACAGTTGCAATCTTTGAGCATTTCAGGTGATGGAATGACAAGGAATTCTCTAAATGCCGTTCCAAATTTTGTCGGATATCCTCATAGTAGCTCGAAGTCGAGTTCCAGGCCTTGCCGTTTTCATTTCTTCAGGGGTTACTGCAAGAAAGGTGTCAACTGTCAGTTTTTCCACGGGTCTGTCCCTGAGGTGCATAATGCGAGGCAAGTTCATCACCCCTTTGCGTCGCTGAGCAAGCTGGATATGGAGATCAGAGACCTCCTGATCGGAATACCGCTGCCAGTCGCAGTTGATCGTTTGCCGTCGATGTACTTTGAGAAGTATGGGAAGCCCCTGCGGCCTGATGGAGAGAGCCAGCAGTATGGAAGAACTGGTTGCAGTTTTACAAGTCTGCTCATGGGGCTTAACACCATCAGAGTGGTCGAGAGGTCTCTTCTATGAATTTCTGCTATGTTTGCTTCTATATGTTCACTAACCTATTTTCATGCTTGATTCTTTTCTTTTTTTTCTTCACATCCTGATCATGATTCTTTCCGTTTCAACTTCAGAGAACACGGACAGTATTATGTAGTCCTGGTGGAAGATGCTCGGAAGAAGTACATGGACTGCTTGGGCTTGACTCAAAGTTGTAACTTGATGGATACTGGCACTGGGTCTAACCAGATTTATATGACCTTCCCTGTTCACAGCAAATTCACTGATGATGATGTTGAGAATTACTTCAAGTATTGCCTTAACTTTATTATTACTAGGTGTACATTGTCAATTTGTCATGTTATTATGTTATTGTGATGGCAATATTGTCTTGATAATCTGCCAGGCAATTCGGGCCTGTCTCTGGTGTGCGAATTCCCTATCAGGAGCAGCGCATGTTTGGTTTTGTGAGCTTCCTATACACTGAGACAGTGAGGCTTATCTTATCCAAGGGGACAGCTCACTTCATTTGCGGATCGCGAGTTCTTGTCAAGCGCTACATGGAAAAGCCTGAACTAAGGTAACACTCCACTATTCAATACGGCTGTTTTCTGTCGCTTGCTGTTTCTGACATTTTTACTACCACGCATTGGAAACCTACTATCGATTTCATTCAAATGATTCCTTGCTTTCATGCATAGCAGACCAAGACGTTAAAGATGAAAAATGATATTTGCTTCCCCTTTATGCTTAACCAATTTAAGCCTATAATTTTTACTACTAAGGATCTGATTATGTAATGCGGGTTTACAAGATACAGAACAATACCCCTCATCCATACACACATGAAAATTCCATAAGTGCAGTAATAGTTATTTTATTTGAAGAATGACATGTTTCTGGAAGTCAAGTTGAGAGTTGTTTGAAGGTTACCATTAGTCACACTATAGCAAAGGCACCATCCAAAAAAAGAAAGAACAGTATAGCAAAGACCAAGGCCCCATGTCACATGATAGTAATCAGTGGGGTTAATTTGATCTCACAATCAGGACAGATCTAGAATATCATTTTTGCTGAGATTGGTTCCATGCTTATACTTCATATTTACAACACTACATCAGATTAGGGGTTCAATTTGCATTTTTATCACTGTTCTACACATACCATCGTTTGTAAAATCATTAGCCCTTCTTGCTCAGTTATAATTGTTGATTGAATTTTGTCTATCAGTAAAGACTTTATTGGTGTAGTTTCTTTCTAACTATTCTTTTTAGAGAAATGGTGAACTAATATTTCATATTTGTAGGTTATACCTTGTGTAATTTTCTTTTGCTCTTCATATCTTCAACTCGAGGAATAACCAACATTCTATTCCCATTTACTGATACAGAAAAATTTCTAGGAAAAATAAGCAATTTGACTATCGTGAACACAGGACCTCAGGTTTCAGTGTCACTAATGAGCATTATATAGGTTAGCAAATTCTTACACTTAGTTTTGTACTGTGTCACTTCTGAGTGAATGATTACGATTCAGTCGTTTTCCTTATCATCTCTGATTTTGTGTCATGTAAATCTTCCAGGTAAAAACATGAAAAAAAATTCACACAAGTCGGATGATTTGGATGAAACTTCAGCATATGAAGATAGGTAACTGTTCCTACTTATGTTATTTCAGTTCTCTTTAATTCTTTTTTGTTTTCCAAGATAATAATCTGGCATTTCTAGTTGTAACATCTGAGTCATGTGAACTGTTTTGTAGTGATGAGATCATTCTTCCAGATAACCTTGGTCTCTACTGAGCACTATTTCTTCACCAATACTACAAACACCCTGACAAGAGATTATACATTGGTACACACAAATTATTATTATTTACTTGCCATAGATTAATAGGTACACAGATGCAGTGAGGTCAAGTAGGTTTCCACAGATTATTATTAGTAGTAGTAGTAGGTTGGTTTTGAGTTATACAGAACTAAGGATTCACAAGCAAGGTTGCTATAGAAAGGGTTATTTTGCAGTTAGCAGTAAAGCAGAAACAGCTTGATGTACATAAGCATAGCCATGAGATCCAGTCTTTTTTTTTTGTCATGTTGCTTACTACCTAGACATGTAATACGTGCTTTTTCCTGATAAGTTGACAACATTTAAGGCTTTTTTTACTTGTGATGTGTCGGTTTTTTTTTTGTTCTCCCCGGAATAGCACCAGACCACCAGTTCCAGTTGCTCAAAATGCAAACTATTGGCCACTGAGTTTTCGAAAAATCAAATAGATTTATCAGTTTTTAGATAGCTTCTCCCAACGTTCCTTCCTTTTCCAGAATCAGAAGTTATTTGCTAAATTCTACCTTTCAATCACCAATAGTAAAACAAAGCCAGTGACTCATCTAGATAAGTGATATCGGAAATGCTGTGTTACCGCATAACGTTATAGACGAAAAATATGATTTATTCTATATGACCAGTATTACTTATAGGCTGACAGTAAACCAAACAAAACACAGATAGATGCCACAGCAACAGGAAGAATTTTCCACCATAACATAAACCAGAAAAGCGAACAAAGTACAGATCGAACTGGTGATAGAATTTCCATCATTTACAACCGTGGAAAATAACGACGATACAGACGTACGACAACACAGGATGCTGCCTAATACATCCCTAATAGATGGTTAGTTTGTTGTGCTAGACATAGTTAACATTAGCTATGGTCAAGGTGATACGACCGTGGCAGTAGACAACAAAATGCCACATAAACCATTCTGGTGCATCCCTTTTCATCTTTAGATGGATTCCTGGAACATCCATTTGTTTTTTGACTGGGGGAATCAGATTTAGAATTTACACCTTGTAATAGGAACAAAAAAAAAGGAAGTCTAAACTGTGGTTAGTGATGTATCTGTGATATTGAATACCAGCACAGCAACCTAGGCCTTTTCCTGCAAACAGTAAATCAATCAGCATTGCTATGAAAAGCAATTTCTGGAAAATAAACACAAAATATTCGAGAGGTACTGCATGAAATGATCATCTTACAGCATGGCATAGGTTCAAAAACAACCTACTTCTCAATCATGAAGTATCTACCGCCTTGATGTTAGTGCTTTCCTTCCAGTCTTCTCCACAAAACCTTTGAGCAGCATGCTCTGACGAAATGTATGATACTTTTCTAAGCTAGTCCCAGCCCACCTCTTGCAAAATCGCTCATCTGTAGGCACAAAGGAGCTAAGAGGGAATGGACCCTTAGGAGCTTTCTTCAATGAAACAAGAAAACGGTGACGGGGGCGGATTCTCTGGTCAAGGGACAAGCTCAAGTACATAGGATACTTTGTCAAGGATTGAACATCATTTTTAAGGTCATTGACCAAGTAAAGATACTTCGGTTTGAGATTTTCCTCCAAGGACAAAGACAACACCTGAAAAGAAACAAATATTAGAGGGTATTATAATGGCATCTGCCTACATTGAACAATGAATATACTTGTAAAAACAAACAACAAAATGAAAAGGATAGGGTGAACTTGAATGTGGTAATACCTGAGTCAGACTTGTCAATACCTTGAGAACATCAGTATCTCTCATGCCAATGCTTCTAAGGAAGTTGATTCGAGGCAATATCCCATCCTCAATGCTGTAATGAAGCAGCTGTGGGTGTTTTGTGACCATTTTAACAATGTTATCTTTTGGAGCCCCTAATTCTTTTGATAGAAAAAGAAATCGAGATTTCCATGCACTATCGATTCGCTGGACCAGAATCTGTGGGCTTAGTTGCACTACTTTGCCCACATCACACTCCTCAATGCCCACTTCCTCAATCAGATACCTTATGGTTGGCTTCAGAGACTGCTCAACACTGTAAGAGAAAAATGAGGGAGCAGCAGAAATAATTTGACCTATCCGTGCACTAGGAACACCTATGCCCACCAGAAATGCAACATGAGACTTCAGGTTGCTGAGAGTGTATTCCAAAATTTGTGGTTGTCTAACAAGCATCCTCTTCATATCCTTGCTTTTAACACCAACACTTAGCAGGAACTCCAACCTTTCTTGTGCAGAAGCTTGACTGATTTGAAAGCAGGCCATGTGTCTCTCATACATGTTTGTAAAATGAGATTCCTTCAGTCCAAATGTGCACAAGTAATCGATTAGCGGTAACCATTTATCATCAAAGTCGTATTCTTCTTGAAGTTTCTGAAACAAGCTTCTAGAGATACTTTCATTTTTCAACTGCGAAAATAAATCAATCATTGTTATCCTGCATACCTTAAATATTGAAGATAAACAAGAACATGGACACACTGAATCAACCTTAGTAGTCTACCTCTACTTCATTATCTATGTCCACAAGACCAGTTGATCTGCTAGCTTTACTCTTGGCATGCAGAGCATCGATTTTCTTTGGAGTGTCATATCTGTCTCGTATTTTAGGTTGTCTTCCTTCCCAGTTTTGTTTCAGCGCTGGTTTTTCCCGGCCTGGAGAATAAAGTATTAATACAAAGTAGCCACTGGATATCAGGGATTTTCACAGCCTTTCATACCTGGTTTCTTGATTGGAGCATGAGGATTGTTTGAATAAAGTACACCAGGATACTCCAAACCTGATAGATCATCCTGAAAAGAGTAAGATAATATATCAGAATGCTGGAAATGTAGAATATTGCCAATGGTAAGTTTCTCATATTTCATTATATGAGAAATGAATGAAAGTTAGCATCACAAAACTTTATCCTTTTGAATCCAATAATCTGCATGGTTTGGCATTTGGACTAAACACCCAGTGATACAGTATATTATATATTGAAAACTCAATGCAGAACAGATCATATAGTTAGGGTGGAAGAAGAAACATAACTGATTCTCTCTCTCTCTCTTTTAAGTCTTCGCTAATCAGCAGAAAGGTGAGTTTTGCCGTTTCTATTGGTCCCCATGTGTTGGATATGGTTTACTTAAGGCAGAAATCAAATTAGTCTCACCCAAATGCCCACCTCTACCTACTGTTACCCAACCAGTCTAAGTTTGAGAGCATACCATTGAGTATTTACGCACATAAATATGCATGGAACAAATAAACCATATAAATAAGAATTGTTTACCTGTGGCAGCCAGGCAGAAAACTTTTAAAACAGTTTATCATATGAGCGGTTAAGGTGTCATACCATTAAATACAGGAATAATGATTTACCACTAGTGTGCTCTTGAGTCTTGAGGCATGTAGTTAAAGAGGCATAAGTTTGTCAAAGGAATCAATAAACATTTCCGCACTTGATCTATAACATAATACAAATTTAGAGAAGTTTACAACAGTTTGGCCGCTTCAATCTTCAGCAAGTAGTGAACTTGCTTTTTTTTGAAACAAACATTGAAATGCCAAAACATCTCAGAGCCTAAATGTGCGTGTTTTCATGACAATAATGTGCTGATGTTGACTTTGAAGAACACCAAACATGTTTTTTTTTCAGAAACATGTGGCCAACTACAAATATCAACTTTATCATCATCATGGAATTGTTATAATCTGGTGAAATCTGGGATATGTAGTCAAAACATGCATGTACCAATGGATCACCCAGAGTACATTATATATGGCATAGATACATGTCTAAGAAAATTTTTCATGAAGAGGTACAGAACCTATAGCCTAGAGGAAATTTCATGAAGAGGTATAGAACCTATAGCCTATAGGTGGATTCCATTGGCCAATGTATGCTAAATCAAGAAATGGCAGCTTATGTTACAGCACACTTTTAGTTAATTGCTCAAATGTGGTGATATACTAATATCAGTATGCCACTAGACACTAGTGTATTGAAGGTCCGTCTGTACATATTGTTGAGTAATTGTGTAAAATGCGCATGTAATGACCGAATGAGTTGATGCTCAACGGAATTTTTAGCATGCTGACAGTCTAAGTCTACAATGTGCATACAACATTGCATCCTACAACCAAATGAGATGTTGCTTAGTTCAATTTCTGAAACGCCGATTGCACAAGAGGTTATCTAGTCTAACGCAATAAAGTGATATCACAGCTCTAGTGTACTCCAAAGCAAAAGGAATAGCCGAGCAGCAGTTGTATGATTGTATCATGTCAGCACAGCCTAGCATTTCTTCCATGGCGCGAGCTGAGTACTCAAGCAATTTTAGCCAAGGACTCAGGCAACCTCTCACAGCAGTAGCAAGCCAGAAGCGGCTACTGCCAAACGAGGGAACTTACATCGATCTCGTAGTCGTTTTCCTCTTCCTCCTCTTCCTCAAACTCGAACTCCTCCGCCTCGTCGTCGTCCTCGTCCTCGTCGTGGTCGTAGTAGGGGTACCGGGATCGCCGGGACCGGCGATTGGGCTTGAGGAGGCGCACGTTGGTCTGCAGCGAGAAGGCGACGGCGCAGCTGCGGGCGGCGCGGCGGGCGGCGGCGGCGGCGGCGGGGCAGGGGAGGAGGTGAGGGAGAGGGAATGGCGCGGGGCGGAGCGCGGCGAGCTGCGGAGGCGGCGCCATGGGAGGGGCGCGTAGTACGTTGGGGCCTTCGATTCCTTGGATTTTTATCCGCGGCGGCTGTGGGGGATGGGATGGATGAGGACGAGGAAAAGAATCTTTCGGGGGAGTGTATACGTGGAGCAGTGGGAGTTTTTTGTATTTTTAGATTTTTTTTTTTAATATTTACAGAAATATTATAGCGCCCAAAAAATTTACAAAAGTAGACCCTGCCGCCCTTGCAAAGGGCGGCAAGCCGACGTGGCACACGCCGCGCTGGACGGCGCGGGACGGCCGTCCTCCTGCCCGCTTGCCGCCCTCCTGCCCTCTTGCCGCCCTGGCAAAGGGCGGCAGGACCCCCTTGCCGCCCTCTGTAAGGGCGGCAGGCCTGGCCGCCTATAAAAGCCCACCAGCTCCTTTGAGGAGCCCATTCGCTCCTAACCTCTCCACATCAAAAAAAAAAAAGGAGAAGGGGAGGAGAAGAAAAGAAGAGGCGAAGCCCTGCCGGTTTCAAACTTCGACGGTTTCAAACTTCGATTTCAGGTAATATTCGTAGATTATATACGTGACTAAATATATGATGTTAACTAGGATATCACTTGTATTTTTGTAGAACTTTCGTTGGATAAATGCATTGTATGAAATAGGGTTTTACCTGTGGTACTATATAAATATATATTGTTAGATGTAGGTAGGGTTTAAAAAACCGCCGGGGGCCCGGTTACCGCCACCCGGCGGTACGGCGGTTACCGGCGGTAACCGCGGTAACCGCGCAAAACCGCGACAAATTTACAAATCGAAATTAGAATTCAAAAATTCGGGCAAACCGCGCGGTTTGGCGCGGTTACCGCGCGGTTTGACGCGGTAACCGCGCGGTTTGGCGCGGTTACCGCGCGATGTGTAATGGGTCGCACAGTAACGGGCCGGCCCATTTTTTTTTCTTTTTCCAATTTTTAAATTTATTCTCCGTTTTGCTCTCAAATTTGAATAAATATTACTCTTTTTTGAGAAATTTCTTCACCATAAAACACTATAAATCAAGCACTACCTTCACCATTTTTTTTGATTTTTTTCTTTTTTTTTAAATTTTTGAATTTGGACGAATTTTATTAAACCGTACCGCGCGGTACGGGT